>NW_004624923.1:758105-792186 GCF_000247695.1 Heterocephalus glaber
GGGAAGGGGAAAAAAAATAAGAACCAAGAGACTCATGTAATGGTACAAGATCCCAATGATGAATGTAACTGTATTGTATACCGAAAATGTACCAATAAAGTTAATGGGGAAAAAAAATCTACTTCTACCACTCTAGGAGGGATGATACCATTTTAGCTATTTTTTTTTAAAGTTCCTAGGATGCAGAGTCTGTGGCCCAAAGAGGGGAATGGACTTGCCAAAGCCATATAAGCGTGGAACTGGCATGCAGCTTGCGAGGGGGTGCAGCCAGCAGTCAGCAGAGCTGGACTCCACCAGGGCCTGCCACCTCCCACACCACATTCCAGCTGCTGCCACAACATAGGAAGGAAGTCGCCACCCTGGGCCACCCATCCCCCATGGGCCTGTGCCTGTCCTCATTCCTGGGTTCCCACAGGTTGCAGCCTCCAGTCTGCTGGAGTCACAGAACTGAGCCCACCAGGCCAGGGTTGGGTGCAAATGAGGTGCGGAGCCAGGACAGTGGAGCCTGGGGCTCCAGAGTCGGAGGCTGTGGCTTTGCCACTGGCAGTGGAGATGGGACAGCCAAGAGCAGGTGAGTTCCTGCTGAGCCCTGCCACATCTGTGATCTTGCTTCCCCTCTGCAGGCCTGGACTGTGCCATCCAAGTCCCCTTGCATGTGCTTGTGTTCGTCTCCCGAAATGTTGAAAGCCCTGGGGCTTCTGGAGAACAGGGGCCGGGTCTCAGGTCTACCTCTGCCTTGTGAGTGACTTGGTGCAGTCGCAGCCAGGTCTTAGGCTCTGTTTCCCTGGCTGTAAAATGGGAAGGGCAAAGGTTCATCTGCTGGTAAGGTGGGCTGACATGAGCAGGCAGGCACTTTGCAAGCCGTGGGGCTGGAAGTGATGGGGAGGTCAGAGCAGGAACCCCCCAGGAACACAGGCAGAGGCAGTCCATGGAGACTCCTGCAAGGCCAGGCAAAATGGCAGGGACAAAGTGGATGGCTTCCAGTGCTGAAGGCAGGACTCATGGGCAGCAAACCAGACACTCAGGGGTCTCCAGGACGGGTGAAGACAGCTCTTGAATGCTCACTAGGGCCCAGAGGTACACAGAGGCAAGGTGAGTGCCCTAGCCACCTCCAGTGAAGAGCAGGCCGGGGGACTGCACTCAAGAAGGCCCTGCCTTTGGGAAAAGAGACCCAGGGAGGCCTTCCAAGGATTCCCCCTTGCCTCCCAGCCCCACCAAAGCCTCTGTTCCTGGAAGAAAAGGTGGCAGAGGAGGAGGAGGAGCACCCTTGCCTGCCCGCTGGTACCAATGCCCAGCCCCACAAATGGGTTCCGGGGTCCCAGCATCTTCACTGCCCCCCAGAGCTGCTCAGCACTTGTCCCGTCATCCCCACAATAGCATGGACCCAGGTGGCAGATAGCAGTGGCATCTCCAAAAGGGTCTGGCCAGGATTGCCACCTGCGGTCCATACACATGCACACAAGCATAAACACACGTGTGAATACACACACACATGCATGCACACTCAGTCACAATCTCACATGCATGCGCACACAGCAGCCAGATTCGAAGCTGCTTGTGCTCCCTTTATCCTAGGATTGTAGTTGTCACTTCCCCTGTCCTCTCCGTGTGTCTCTTTCCTGGTACTCTAGCACTGGTGGCAGGGGGGACGGGAAGTGCCAGCAAAGATGAAAGAACAGATTTTGGTCTGTCCCCATCGAGGATGGCTATCCCATCCAGGCGTCCCAGAGAAGGATTTTCCATGCCGTTCTGAAAGGGTCACTCAGTCTCAGGCTAAGGAATGAATAGCACACTGAGAGTCTGTTCTACACTTTGCTTCCATGTATGTAGTGGAGCCTTTGACTCCTTGCCCAGGAGTAGAGAGGCCTGTGGGGCTGGGCACTGGGGGTGGGGAACAACGTACATATGCTGTGTGACAGCATGTGTGAGCATGTGTGTTTGCACATGGATGTGCCCCTGGGTGGGCTTCTGGGGTCAGGCACATGTCTGTGCACACATGCATGGGTGTGCATGCATGCCTGCATGGGAACCAGTGTGTGGGTGTGCATGTGTGTGTGCATGTGCTACCCATGTGCCCATATATGTGTATGTGCCCACGGATGTGTCTGCACACTGCCTTAGTTCAGGCTGTGTGGTCAAGAACCTGCTCACTCTTCCGGAAGCTGGGCAATCTCAGATGGAGGTGCCCAGTCCTGGTGAGAACATTTTCTCTCTTGTGGACTGCCGCTTTCTCACCATGACCTCACGCTTGGCCTCTCTTCTTCTCCTGAGGACACTAATCCCATCGTGGATCCCCACCCTCATGACCCCATCTCAACCAAATCACCTTCCAGAAACCCCACCTAAAGCCATCACTTTGGGGGCTAGGGCCTCAGCATATGAAATTTGAGGTGAAGGCAAGCATTCAGGCCACAATACCCATGTGTGCATGGGTGCTTATGTATGTGTGTCTGTGTGTGTGCAGATGTGTGCATGTGTGTGAATGTGTGTGTCGCGAAACTCGGCCAGGGTGCTGCCACCCTTCACCCTCCGGATCTCCTCAGCGAGGCTGCATCTTGCTCTCTCCAGATGGGCATCGGGGCTTGGGCTTGTCCAGCCCCACCCACTGCCTGTGATTATCCTTCTGCACGGGGTGTCAAACCGGTAAACATGGACAAAGCCGGAAGCCTCTGGCTGGTTCCATGTGCAGGACAGCGCCCTGACTCGAGCCCACCAGCAGCTTCCTTTTGCTTCCATCATCCTTTCTGCTTCTTCCAGACACCCCTTATTACCCCTGCAAGCCCCATTCCAATTCCTTGTCCCTATTAAGCCATCGCATCCCAGAAAGTGTCACTGAGCAGGCTACCTCCCCAATCTCTTTGAAAACTATCAGAAAGAATGAGTCCATGGTTGTCACTCCCACTTCTTAGCGAGCTGAGTGCAACATTGCCGGCAGCAGCCCTGTCCCCTGTGAGTTCGGAGAACCTGCACCATGCTCCCTGCCACAAACACAGCGACTTCTGAATCCTTCCAAATCCCTGCTGCTGAAGAGGACAGCCCAGAAAGGCTCGCAACTGAATTTATGGTACAGGGAACCATCGAGGCAGAGCCGGCAGAATGGCAGGCAGGGCACGGCAGTCCTTGGAGGTTTATTACTTTTGGCTTTGTGATGACTGGCTCTGAGCCCACACAGTTCTTGCATACATAATAGGGAGTCGGGCGAGACTCAGAAATAAATTTTGTTAACACTCAATCACCACAGATGCAGACAGGGCCTTCTTTCACCAGGTCAGGTCAATTAACAGAATAACACAGGGCAAGTCTGCGTTCTAAAGGGTTTCATTAAAGTTTGGGTGCAATGAACATGCGAGCCACCAGTCTGTCTTTGAAGGCATGCATTATCTGGACATGGATTGCAATTTACACTTATTTCTAAAATCATAATTCCTTGAAAGACACCCAAGGTACTGCTCCTCCCCTTCCCCACGGCTCCGCTCCCCTTCCACCCTGTCTCACCCTTCCTGCTCCTCCCGCCCTAATTGAGTCAACAATGTCAATGTCAGGCGTCACCAGTGCTTCACTGGCACCAGGTTCCTGGTGGAGGGAGCCCAGCCCGAGGGACCCAGTTTGTGCTCAGCCTGAAGATGAGAGCCCATGCGGCCCTGTTCCTCGGCTCACAAAGCTGGAGGTCACCGAGTCACTGCTTTCCTGGGACCCCAAGTCATTCCCAAACCGGTCCCTGTGATCTGGGACTACAGGCTTGGGATGTCTTCAGATGGCAAGAGACAACCCTGGCAGAAACAGGTCACCCTCACTCCAGGTCCAGGGCTCAGGACACAGTGCTGCTCCCTCTCTAGGTGGGCGGGACTTCCTTCAGCTGCCACATCCTTCAAGAGATGCCAACTGGTGTCACCTTTTAGACTGCCACTGTGCTAGGTATTGGGGGGAGGTGTACAGAGCGTCAGCTCCCAGTTCTTAGATCTTGGCCAGGAGATCATGTGACATGATCGGCTCAGGGGCTCTGAGATCCGTGGGCAGCCTTGGGCCACCGTTTCTTCATCTGTATAATGGAGGCAGAGAGCACCTGCCCACAGAGAGCTGGCGTGAGGATTCCCAGAGGTCAGAAGGCTGAAAGCGAAAGTATCATCCCACCCTTGTCTCTGCTGCTCCCTCCACACCCGCATTGCTTAGCAGGGCTGGCTGAGCTGCAGCATGCAGAGCACCCTACCTCAGAGCTGGCCCCGGAGGGCAGCCTGTGATCTGAAGGCCAGTCCTGGTCCTGTCATCCCCTCCATGGGTGTGGCCTCCTGTCCCATGCAGCGAACAGTGAGAGCTGGTAAATGTGTCCCTGGGAATCTGGCACACCTTGAGCCTTCAGCTGGTCCATCCCTGGGAGCCTGGAGGGGACAGGCAGGGTCCATCAGGTCAGGCAGGCCCCCAGCCCACGATGCTGACAGTTGGGGAGACCCCAGCCACAGGGAACAGGGCTGTGCCGAGGTCACATGAGAGCCAGGGCCAGCCAGGGTCCCAGATCCTCAGAAGTCACTCGTGCCATGCTGAGGCCAAGAGGGAGATCTCTCCCTCAGGGACCCTGGTGGCCTAGCCTGGGTGACTCAGAGTCGTTCTCTGATGGTCACCACTGAGAGTGGCGTCTGCTGAGCACACTGTCCCCAGGGCACGGGACACATCTCTGAGCAGCTTCCCTGGCACTGAGTCAGCCCTGGTGGCACCCATCAGGGCTTTTGCACTGGGTCCCCGGGAAGCCAGGCAGCGGCCTCCCCTCCCTCCCAGGCTAGCAGGGGACATGGGGACAGATCCTGGGCACTGGGGCCCCTCGGCTGTCCTGCCACCTAGCAACCGCCCGTCTCCCTTCCCGAACCCTCCAGAGGGCAGAAGGGGGCTCCTCCGCTGGGAAGCAGGGGCGCCACTGCCACGTGCAGCCTGAGGACTTTGTCAGCTGCCCCCAGGGCTGGGCCACTGTGCAAAAGGAAGCAGGCCAAGCAGGGTGGCTGGCCCACACCCGGGCCCTGCCCTGGCTGAGAGGCACACAGGGTTCTGGTGGCAGGGCCCCGTCCCTGACCGACCTGGTGGGGACCTGGAGCAGACACAGCATGCGGTCCGACCCCATCCTCCCCACCACCGAGTTTGCCTTCGGGTGTCCGTGGGGGGCCGAGGCGGACCTGGGGGAGGTGGAGCTTGGGGGGGGCACAGGGCAGGCCTTGGAGAAGGGGACTTCCATGTGACCAGGACAGAGCTGCCGCAGGGAGTGAGGCCAGCCCACAGAGGTCCCTGGGTCCCGGGAGGGCTGGGCAGCTGGGGGCCCTAGAGAAGCCCCCAGGGCAACAGAGAGGCCCTGGGTGCCCCCAGCAAAGGTCTCTGGGATTCTGGTCAAGACACAAAGCCCTGTGTGGTCCAGGTGGCCGCAGAGCTGAAGGAGGAGCTGGGGTGGGACTGGGGGGGGGTGTCACTCCCTTGGGCTCCCAGCACTGCCTCTCTCTCAGCGCCAGAGTTGAGAGTGAGGATACAATTTCATAGATTCCACCCCTTCTTCTCTGGACCCCAAAATAAGGTGGAATCTGAGACCCTAAAGAATTCCTAGGATTCCTCCCCTGCCCAATTTAGCACTGAAATGGGCAGGCAACTCATGGTGGAGCGGCTGAGATTTTTCTGGATAATGACAATAGGCTGTCACTTCCCGGCAGGGCTGGCCTCCTGGACTGAAGTCACCATGTGTGTCACAGAGGGGTTAGTCTAGTCACAAAGCTCCAGGTGGACAGTAAGTGGACAGAGGGCAGGGCAAGCTGCTGGGGGAAGGGAATCCATGCTCCACTTCCCAGAAATACACAGGCCTAGACAGCTCAGTACAGGGAGTAGAGGCATGAGATTGGGCTAGGGAGCCAATAGGTCCTGGTCACATGTTTCCACCAGCCATGCGGGATGGCCAACCCAACATCCCACACAGGACAGTCATAGGGACCACTTGAGCTAATCTAGCAAGTGTTTAGCACAGCTGGGCAGGAGGCAAGGCTAGCTTTTGAAGAATCTTGACTGCCAGACCAAAATATCTAAAGTGATCATGTAGCAAGGACAGAGCAAGAAAAGAGGACATAGGTGTGTCATGTCCACTTTGCTCCTGACTGTCCTGAGCAGCATTGGCAGCCTTACCTGCCTTACCTTCCAGGGACTCTGCTGATACAGAGCTCTCCAACACAGGGCTGGCAGAGCAACCAACCAGCCACCCAGGCAGTCTTGACCTGCCTGCTCCTTTCTGACAGTTTGATGCTCTCTGTACTCTGTATCCTGGGCATAGTCAGTGCTATGTCCTCTTCCCTTCAAAACCCTTCTAAGCCACAGTTTTCTTAACTCCAGAGTGCAGGCTCATTGCACATAGGAGAGACCCAAAGTTGGTGGATTCCCTCTACTGTGCATCCTAATCACAGCCACAGCCCAGCTTTCCTCAAGCAAGAGCAGGAAGCCAAGGAGGGCTGATAACTTGTCCTAGTTGCCCATGGAGTGGCCTTCTCTCCAGATGGCCAAGGGCCTCAGTTTTGTGACCTAGTCTGGCTAAAGGAACCCAGTGCACAATCTTATCATTGGTCAAGCTCTCTGGATGAATGACAGTGAATGACAATCTAATTGGCAGCAGCTGGAGGGAGATGAAAGACATGGGGTGGGCAGTGTGGTGAGACTGAGAAAGCCTTGAACTTGGAAGTATGACACGTGGCATCAAATGCCCCCACCCTGCCTTATCTAACCACAGTTTGGAGCATGGTACGCGTCACCCCCTTTGGAGCTGTTGCAGAGTGTGGTAGCCTTTGAAATACATGTGCTCTTGGAATTTTTTGTTCCTTGTCCATCTTCCCTGCAGGATGGTAAACATCAGAAGGGGATCCATAACCTTCATCCCAGTCACCATGCCACGTCCAATGCCTAGCACACATCCAACACTTGCTAAATATGTAGTGGATGTAGGAATCACAAGGGGAAGAGACGAAATGGACAGGAACATGTTTAGTAACCTGCACGGAACTGCACACACCCAAGAAAACCTTCTTATAGAAGCCCAGTGGGCAAAGGCAGGCTCAAGAACCCAGGTTTCTACGCTCTTCCTCCCAGGATAGCCACGCAGAGGCAGTCTCCCCGCAAGTGCCATGGCCTGGCCAGCTCTCCCTTCTATGCTGCTGGTGGTCAGGTCTGTCTTTCCAAGAGTCACCACTGGGGCTCAGAAAGGGGAGGCTGAAGTGTGCTGTGTGCCGATCTGCGCTGTCTGCTTTGAGGACAAGCTGCCACTAGGGATCTAGGGCACTAAGGTCAGTATACATTTGCACCTCTTCCTGGAATCCTGGCATGTTTCTTTCCGAATAATGTGTTACACATGAGGATGATGTCCTTGCTCACTTGTTCCAGCTGACCTGTGCCTGGGGTCAGAGGACTGATGACAAGTAGAAAAGGGAGGCTGGGAGGGACAGGCACACAAAGAAAAGCAGAAAAAAGGCGGGGAGGAAGGAAGGAAGAGAGGGAAGGAGGGAATCATAGAGGCTGCAGCTTCTAATTCCTCCCAAGTTTTGTCTTGAGACCACCATCTCTTTCCCTTAGAATGGATTGCTGTACTAGAGGATTTGGGGTTTTTGGGGGGTGGGGTGCTTTACACAATTACAAAAAGAAGCAATTCCTACCTAGTAGCTGTCTCTAGGCAGCTCCCAATACCCGACTCCAGAGAGAGCCCTCAGTGGAGCTGTGGATGCCCTGAGAAAGAGCAGGAAATGGCACCTTCGGATCATTCGAGTCTTCCCCTCTCATTATACAGAGGGGACCACTGAGGCTGGAGGCAGGGCCAGGCCTGTCTTGAGGTGGCCACATCGGGCACAAGGGAGCAGCCACCTCATCACCCCCATGCAGCCTTATCTGAGCTCAGACCCTGGTTACAATACAGCCTGATAGCCAGCGAGCAAGGGCCTTGGGAATTCTGTAGCCCATGGTCCTGTCTTGGGGTCCAAGTTGGGCATGCACAGGGCTATGAACCTGAGTTGCAGATGTTGGGGTGCTCATGGGCTGTGCTGGAAGTACAGGGACCTTGAGGCTTCGGTGTCACCAAACAGGATGATCAAGTCATAAGTGTCCCACCTGAAGCTAGGCCAGCCACATTCAGATCCCACCTTTGTCACTGGCTGGCCATCTGCCTTTGGGTGTGTTACTTAGCCTCTGGGCACCTCAGTTTCCCCAAGATGAATATGATGGTCAGGTTCGTGTCAGCTTGGCCAAGGAGCCTCCCATGCTAGTCTGGATGTTGCTGTGAAGGTATTTCATTGCTGTGGTTAGCATCCACAGTCAGTAAGGATTACTAATCTTTGATAATGTGGTGGGGTTCAGCCAATCATCTGAGAACCCTTAGAGCAAAAGCCTAAAGTTTCATTCTACCTCAAGACTAAAGCCCCAGCTCCTGCCTGAGTTCTCAGCATGCCACCTGCCCTGCAAACTTCAGACTCACTAGGCCCAGAATCACTCAAGCCAATTCCTTTACTATATCTCCATGTTTCCTACAGGCTGTTTCTCTGGAGAACCCTGCCTGATACAATGAGCAAGGGTAAAGCACTCAGGATGGCACCTGGCATGTAAGTGTGACTCAACTGACCGTAGAACTGATGTGTGGCAGCTTGGATGGGGCTGGCGCTGGGAGAGAGTGACAATGCTCCACCTTCCACTCATCCCTGAGGAGAGCGTATGCATCTAGCCAGGTTCTCCACTCGGGTGGGGTCTGAACAGAACCACCCAAATCTCAGGAAATGGCTTCCAACCTGAACTTGACCAACGAAAGACTGGAAGTGGATGCCCGGGAGATGACCACCCACCTTGTCTCTCACTTGAACAAGCCATCTAATGGGCTGGCCAGCTTGTCCAGATGCAGGTGCTGAGTTGCTACTGCAGGGTAGGAGCCTGAGATTTGGAGTTGCACAGAAGCTCCCAGTGAATGTCAGCCTGGCTGGTCCTCAGACTCTGCCTTGAGCAGCTGTGTCCTAGACAGTGCCTCTTTGAGAGATGCTGGCCCTCTGCATGATCCTCCTGAGCCACACAAGGAGCTCACTACCAGCGAAGGCACCTGTTTGTGCCTTGGTCTGTGCTACCTCTCTCACTTTTAGGCCTTCCTTTACTAACTGAACAGAGTTTTTGGATGACCTTGAACAAGACCTTTCACTTCCCTGGGCCTCCATTTCTTCTTTTGTAAAATGAGATCAAATTTAACCTATGAATTACAGCACTCTTCGAAACCCCTAGTTCTGCCCGATACTCTGCAAATAAATTTCACCCTACTTTAAGTGTAGTTGGGAAACGCTGACCACCTTATCTCCCTCCTTACAATTCAAAGCATACATTATATAAAGAAGGCTCTGAGAAGTCCTGCTGAAAAGAGAACTACTTAAAAGCATGTTAAGCAAATGCTCTACCACTGTTCTACACCCACAGCTCCATCTCCCAAGTTATTTTTGATCTCAGTCCTTTTTTCTTGAAATAGCTACTCACATCTGGCAAAACGTGCACTCTATAGAACACATTTCTGGAAATATTGGACTCAACAGACTTTAAAAGACCTCCCAGATCCAGCAGGTTAGGATTTTATTAATTTCCACACAGCTCATAAATCCAGATGGCCCCTTATTAATTGTACCCATTCACTGGGATGTTGGGGATGCTATAGGTTCTGATTAAGTGCAAATAGCTGTCGCCACAACACCCTTGGCAGAGGCCCAGAGACTTGGGAGTAGTGCATTCAAATGTCTAGGCTTGACATTCTGCCTACAGATGAGCTATGCAGTGGCTCCTCACTGTTCTGCACTCGAAGCAGAGCATTAGAGCAACTGCAGGCTGGTGTCCACCAAGAAAGCTTTGCAGCAGTGGATCTTGGCTGTTAGGGGATTTTACATCATTTTGAAGAGCCAGAAAAGTTATGGAAGCTCTACCCAGAAAACACACAGAAACACACACTCATGCACATACCACATTCAGCATCTAAATCCAAATGTCTCACAGATAAACTGAAGCCCTCTCTGGTCTTCTTATAGATGTCTTGACTTAAGAAGCTCTGGAATGACTTGGGGCTGCTGCATGGGTCTTACCTCTGATGACTTTGATCCCCAAGGAAGACTGGAGACAGCTTACTTGTCTAGTGTGAGATGGGGAAGGGCAGAAGTGGAAGGCAGCCTCAGTCCTTGCCCTAGAGCTGGCATTCTAACAGCACCCTGGGACAGGTGCTTGCTCTCTCCTGGCCCTGGCTAAATTCAGAAAGCCACAGAAATTATAGGAGTACACTGGACAGGAAAGCCAGTCTGGGGCTCCTACTGAAGGATTTGAGAATGGTCAGTATTAATCACGAAGATAGCTTCTTAGAGGTGGGGCTTTGGGCTGCGATTTGAAGAATGTGGATTGTGGCTTGGGGGGGTCCAAAACCAGCTGTCTTGGTTTGCGGTGGGAAGGGGGCACATTTGAGGAGTAAGAGTGGCGGTAAGAAGGAAGCCAAGTGTGGGTCAAGCAGAGGGTAAATGGCACAGACCAGGCACAATCCAGGCCACAAAGGGCAAACAACTGTGCCTGCAGCAAGCATCCCAGGCTCTCATCTGAGCAAGCCTGTACCCACCTGGCGCACAAGCAGGTAGGCAGGCAGATATCCCAACTCAATCCCTCCAGAACTCCCCAGGCAGCTGTGCAGCTTCTCCACAAACCTCCCCCAGCCCCCGCCCCACAGTGACTGCCCGCAGCAGGCGTAGGCGCAGCTCAGGCTTTGCAGAGGAGACTGAAGCGTCCTGCTAGAGGCCTCTGTGGCCCTGCCACCTCCAAGTTCCCGCACACCTCCCTTCCCGCTCTTGCGCCTCCTGCTTCAATCTTGGGAGAAGGGCTGCTCATTCCCTGTGGCCAGCTGAGGCGGTCCCCTAGACCCTAGACCCTGGACCCCATCCTGTCCCATCTCCCCCGGACCCCACTCCTTCTAGAAATGGTGCTCTGCTCTGGCTTTCCCACCTTCCCCACACCCCAAACCACCCCATGCCCTGCTTCCAAAGCTGAGCCAATCGGCAACCTTCGCCGTGTGTGTTCCATGCTCCTTTGACCCCTATGAAACACTTCCGGAGAGAGAATCGCTGGCTCACACCCCTTTCTCCTAACTTTCTACCCATGCTGCCCATATCAGCTGGGCCATCCAGCTGTTCACTCTGTCTCTGAACCTGCACGCGCCCCGGAAAGCAGAGTTCGAGGTGACCCCTTGCCTGTGAGTCCCATTGTGGGGAGAGCAACCCTGGTGAGGCAAGCGAGGGGCCGGGCAGCAAAGGAGGAAGCCAGCGAGGGAATGTGGAATGTGCCTGTCACACCGGCTGCCAGGAAAGGCTGCCTGACCTTCCAGGCCCATCCAAGTCGCGGTGTCTAATCCACGTCAGGGCCACCCCCGGGGGCGAGAAAGAGGCAGCCGTCACCCAAGGGTGTTACTGCCCCAGATGCCAGGACCTTGCTGAGCGAGGCCCCCCAGTGGCACACCTTGGCATCACAGAAGCCTGAGGGAGGGACCGGGAGGCAGGCATCACGGACACTGCATGGCACCAGCAGGCTGCACCAGCATGGACACAGCGGGACCTTCACAGAAGCCATTGCTACAGCAGAGGCTGGAATGAGGGGTAGGGAGGCCAAGAGGGTCTGAGGGGGCCACAAAAGCTGTCTGAAAGGGCCACTCCTTATGCCACTCAGCCCATCCGGCTCCCCTCTTACGATGACGGGGAGCCTCCAGCCTTGAGAAAACAAAATGCTGTCACTTCTTCCTTCAGACACACGAGGTCCAAGGCCAATCGATCCCAGAGGCCCCTTCAGGGCGGTGGCCAGCCTCAGTGCTCGCGAAGGATTCAAGAGAAAGCCACCTTGCCCTTGCCGGGCTATGGTTCCTGTGGTTGCCCATCCGCTTGCGTCACTGGACACGGCATCGCCAAGAGCCACCCCCATTGTGTTCTCAGTATGTTCCTCCTTCCCGCATTGTATGGCAGTCACCTTACCCCCCATGGGGCTCACCTCCCACACCTCTGATCGCCAAGGAAGACTGCAGATATCTTACTTGTCTAGGGTGAGGGTTCGTGCTCATCTCCCACCCACACATCCGGCTCCCTTCCTGGTGGCCAAGCAAACCCACCCGCAGTGACAGGGAGACCAAAGCTCTCAAGTGGCAGCTACTGAACTGCACCCACTCCCCTCCCTACCCAGTGCCCCAGTCCCTCCTCCTGCTTTTAGCACACACACTATCAGCGTGCTCACCGGTGAGCTTGTCCCCAAACACTAGCTCACTGGTCAGTCTCCTCCTTCTTGGCCCAAGGCAGAGGAAGCCCCTACCTAAGCTGGGCTGGACTGGCCCTCTCAGCTGGTTTCTTAGTATGAGAAACCCAAACTGAGCAATTGGTCACTGCAGCTTCAAATTCAATGGAATCCTCACTATGACCCTTGATGGAAGCATTTTCACCCAACAAATGGGAAACTCTAACTTGACAGAGACTACATCATCAGGGACAGGAATTACAAGTCCACAAGTGAGTCACTGGGAGTGATAGTGAGAAGGCCTACTTTTCCATCTACCCCTTGATCTGTAGGTTCTAGCTATTGGAGAAACAGTGCCATATATCGGTCATTGGATCCATGTATACACTGCATCCTGGAAGGCAGAAAGCCAAGCCTACAATGCATTGTCCCCAAACTAACATCTTAAAAAAGTCTTTGATGGGCTACTCTATGTTCTGATACTACTGAATGATTAGGGACAAGGTCATGCCAGTGAACCCTGTGACCACTGTTACTCTTCCTTTCCTGTGAAGTGTATCCTTTGGTCTGAGGCAGTGCTATGTGGAACACCATGTCCATAGATCAGGCATTCTGTGGGCTCTCAGATGACAGTGCTGGTAGAGGACAAGAAAACAAATTCATATCTGGAGTAAGTATCAATTATATTAAGGGTTCATTCCTGCCCTTCCAAAGGGGAAAGGGCCCAGTGTAATCAGCCTACCGCCAAATGGCTATCAGTCCTCTTGAGTGGTAGTGCAATATCAAGGACTCAGCCATCTTCTTTGCTGCTGGCAAGTTGGGTGCGTAGCATTGGTATCATTAGATCAGACCTGGTAAGAAGGAGCACAATGCTGTCAGCTCCACCCTAGCCCCTGTCTCTGCCACATGATTTATAGGTTATTGCCTGGCACTGGGAGACGCTCCTTCTCCAACAGCCTGTCGGGGTGAGAGAGACTCCTCAAGGAGATGGGCTAACAGAATTCCCAGAATGGCTTCTCCTGACTGTCAGATTGAGTGTGTCCTCCTTGGAAAAGCTGTCTAGTAGACATTAACAGGAGACACACATACAGCACCACCAGCTTTGTTCCCATCCAGACCATCTTTTTGGTACTGGGGATTGAACCCAAGAGCTCTCTAACACTGAAATATATCCCCAGCATTTTAATTTTTTTTTTTTTGGTTTGAGATAGGGTCTTCCTATGATGCCCGACTGATTTTGAACCTGCACTCCTCCAAATTCAGCACTTAGGTAGCTGGGAATACAGGCTTTCTCCCCCATTCCCTCTACCTCTAGACTTTTCAATCTCTGATTTATCAAGTATCTTCCAATGTTTTTTTTCTGTCTTCTATAATAAAATACCACATGTATAGGCTTACAGTCCTGGAGGTTAGATGTCTGAAATGAAGGTGTCAGCAGGGTTGCTTCCTTCTGGGGGCCGTGAGGAAAAGATGTGCTGGATTAGGGCCTACCCTACCCTAGTATGAGCTTATCTTAGTGTATTACATCTGCAGTGATCCTATTTCCAAATAATGTCACATTCTGAGGTTAGGCCTTGGATATAAGAATTTGGAGGGGAAGGCATAATTCACCTCATAACAACCAGCTAAGCCAACTGCTGCTGTCCAGTGGTCCATCCTTTTGTGGGCTATTTCTCCTTCTAAAACCAGTTAACCACCAACCCTACTGCTTACAACTCCATGCCCTAAGATTATTTCCCTTTAACATTGTCCTTTAAGACACTGCTGAGGGGGACTGGGATGTAGTGACAGTCCTTTTGTCCAGTTTTCACCAATACGTTATGACAATCCAACTGAAAAGTAGGCCCAAATTACTCTATAATCCACCACTTGATCATAGGGAAAGCCTATTCATTAGTCAGCTTTCTGTCGTGATAAAATAAGTTTCCATTGTGATAAAATAACTTTAAAGAGGAAAGATTTATTTTGCCTCATGGTTTCAGAGGTTTTAGTCCAGGGTCACTTAGCTCCATTGTTTCTGGGCCTGTGGCAGAAAAAAACATCATGGCAGAAGGATGTGGTGTAGCAAGCTGTTCACCTCATCATGGCAGCTGGAAGCTGGAGAGAGAGAGAGAGAGAGAGCTAGAAAGGAGACAGGGACAAAAATATACCCTTCTAGGATAAGCCCTCAGTGACCCACTGACTCACTTCTTCCAACTAGGCCCCATTCCATACTGTTTCTACCACCTCCCTAATATCCACTCAATTACACACCCATAGAGGGATGAATCCTTTGGTGAGATCAGAGCACCAAAAGCCCCACCCGTGAACTTTGCTGCATTAGGGACCAAGCCTTCAACACATGAGCCCTTGGAGGACATTTCAGACCCAAATCATAATACCCCATAAGGTGATGGGCGTGAGCTGAGGAAAGGACGTTTCAGTGCAATAGATGTAAGTGCTATGAGCCTTGAGCTATATGCTTGTATAATTTACTCAAGCCTGTAGGCCTTCTTGGATCTAAAGTTAAGTTCTCATTTTTGTCATATAATGGACTGCTGGTGTGCTTACCTGCAATTATAGGTTAATGGGTCTAATAATACCTAGGTTGCTGTGATCAAACATAGTCTTATAATTACTTGGGGCTCCATAGTCAAGTACTAATTCTCTGCCAGGGTCCAATAGCACTCTAGGAGCTGTTTTACTAAATTGCCGTTCTCTGTCATGGAAGGGATGACTGGCTCCAACATTCGAGGGCCTGCACTTTGACTTTCCCATTGGCGTTGCCAAAGACTCCACACAGCATTCTCTAGCACCCTTGGAGCTGATGAGTCACTGGGCTCAAATCACCAGAGTAGCTTATCTTTCAGCCTGGACCCACCCAAAACCGGCAACGGTCTAAATGACCCAATAAATATATTGCAGCAAAATTCAATGGCTCCAAAATCCAGAAAAGACTCACAAGTGCTGTGTCTCAATGAGTGATGGGTGATTAAGATAAAATAATGTGTCCTTTTGGTTTTTCTTAGAGGAAAAGGTCTGGCAAGTTTCAGATTGTTCGACTCAAAAATGTTGCTGATGTGACAGGCTCCTGCATCTTTTTGGGGTCTATCTCCCATTCTCTGGCTGTGTCTAAGGGCATCTAGGGTACATGTCCTTGCAGCATGACATTAATAATCTCTTCAGTATGATTAATGTGATGTTCTGTGAAGTATCAAGAAGATCAAGGGCCGCTGTACTTGCCTGGTAAGTGCAAGGTCCTGAGTTCGATTCCTGGTACCGGAAAACCAACCCCCAAAAAGAAGATCAAGATCCCCACAGACTACATTATAACAGAGAACAGAAATCTGACCTAGCCTAAGGGTAGAAGAGTGAATATGTACTGCTGGTCTTCTTGGGTAAATAAAAACTGGTTTGAATCCATTTACTGATGGGGATTAAAATCATGGATTCTCTACACTGACTTCCAGGGGATATTTGGTCTGTTTTAGTAAAGACAGCACATCCAGCAGCGCAATCACAACTAGGGCAACACCTGCTTAAGTATAAGCCTTTAATAGTGGGAATCATTTCTGCAATTCCCTCTAGTAGGCGGTATTGTTTCCGTGACTCATTATTTTGGCTGAGGGGGCAAACAGTTTCAAGGTTTTCTACTTGATCTTTTCTATCAAATAGTTCTTAGTCCACAAATCTGGGTACCAATATGAGGCTTCTTCTGGTTACTAAAAATATCTATCCCAGTTATATATTTAGGAGCCAGGGCAGTGACGACAGGAGACTCTTAGGGGAGAAGGTGAGTGCCTGGTCCTTCTCAGGGGGTCACCTAACTTGGGGTTCCTTCCAGAGCTGGGGAGGCCCAAGGCCACAAGGCAATGCAGACAGCTGGCCCGAGGCGCCCGCTTGCTTCCAGAGCTGGGAGGCTGCGGTTCCCCAAGCTGAGGGACTATGGGTCCTTAGGAATCCTGGGATGGAAACAGGATCCGCTCAGAGCCATGAAAAAATCATAGCAGCACCCACTTTAAGTCCGATCTGCTCCCTCCCACCTGCAGCTGGGCCTTCTGGGGAAGCAGGGTGGGGGGTCCCTTGGGTGACAGTGAGTGGAAACCGAGCAGCCCTGCCGCCCTGGTTGCCTCTCTGGTGCCTTTGGCCACAGTTGAGCTGCTTGCATCTGAGACCCTGGCCTCCAGCAAACGGCTGGAGATCCACGAATAGGATGCCTTTGGTTTCTCCATCCCACAGCCCCAGGAAACCACAGCCGAAAATCAATGATCCCTAATTAATAGCTAAATAATATTACACTGGCAGAATGGCCATTTCATTAGCCAGAACAAGCCCTGAGCGGACGCTAGGGGAGCTGGCATGGAGTTTGGCAGGGGACAGCTAGTTCTGGCCTCTGTCAGGGGAAGGAAATGTTCTGCTTTCTGTTTACCCTGCAATAGAGAAGCCTGGTCCCTTGTGGCCACGGCTTCTGAGGGTTCCAGAAGCATCTTCGAGGCCTATGCTCTGATTCCCCCAGCCTCCTCCTAAGGTCGCAGAAGCTTCTTGAGGCTTCTCCTGTTGCTCTCCTGGCCTCAGCAAGCCCAGGGAGCGGTGTGGCAGGGTGGTGCCCAGAAGGTGGCACCTGCCACTCTTGCTCTTCAGGACCGAGGAGCCCGCGTGCAGCTGTGGCTTTGCAGACAGGCCAGGACACTGAAGTGAGGGGAGGCTGGGGGCCAGGGCTAGGGACAGGCAGGAAAGGGGGAAGCTGAGCACAGCATGGCTACCTAGGGGAAGCTTCCAGATGCTACTGCAAGGGTCAGCGTGGCACCGTACCCAGCTTACCTGGACCTCCACAGCTCTCACCTCAGGCACCACGGCCCTCCTAGCGAGGAGCCAGGCACCCGCTACCAGGTGCAGGGGATTTGTTTGCTTTGCCACTGCTGCAACGTGACACCGGCCTGTAAGACCTGGCTCTGGGCGTCACGTTTCTGGGGCACAGCAGTGAGATGGAAATTTGGCTGCGGCCAAAGGCACTGACTTTACCTTCCTCTCCGAGTGAATCGCCTTTCTCGGAACAACAGGATACCTCTGTCCGGTGTAAAGCGCACTCTCTCTTCTCCTGGCGGCTGCCCAGTACCGTGGCTCCCCATGCAGTGTCGCCCCGGAAGTGCTTCGGGCCACATCCCAGGGCCCAAAGGCGGCCCTGCACCCTGGTCCTGAGGCATGGGGAAGGCCAGGTGCCCAGAGTGAGTGCACGTGGGGAACAACGCATCTTCTGGCCTCGTCTGCCTCTGAGCTCGGGGGAGAGAGCCAGGGAGACAAACATTCTGGCTCAAGGCAAGAGCAGCTCGCCACTTCCTTGCCCTTTGGTTCAATGTTCAATTACCTAATTGCAGCAAGTGGCATCTACACTCAGGCCTCAGGGAGGCAGGGCTTCCCCGCCAGCAGCCACCCTGTGTGGCGGTAAGGCAGGGTGGGGTAAGGCCGGGGGCGCGGGCAGAGACGCATCTAGGCTCCAGGGCAGGTGGAGGGGGTGCCCTCTGGAAAATGCTAGAATAGGAGGGCCACAGAGGGCCACATGCAGAGCAGAGCTGAGAACCCGGAGTCTTGCCTGCCGGGCCAGAGAGCTGACCACTCCATGGGGCTGCGACCCACACACGCCTGGCACCACTGGAATTTCGGGGCCCACCCTTTCCCCACATGCACGGGTTCATTTCATCATGCCTGCAGACATGCTGCTCGTTGGTGTGCTGAAGTCATTTCGTGGACAGCACAGGAGGGCCTCAGTGGAGAGCTGGATGGGCCCTGGCATTTGCTTTTGCAGCCCTGTCACATGCCAGAGGAACACGTTTTGCCCTCAGCAAGTAATTTCAACAGCAGCAGATACTGGATACCTACGCAGGACTGGCTGTACCTGAACAATAGCTAACATCTGGCCAGTATAACTCACTGGCCATGTCTGAATGAGAGCTAACATCTGGCAGATATAACTAACTCACTGAATGCCCACACCAACTCTGTGAGGTGACCACTGCCGTTGGCCTCATTCGACAGCCCGGGAAACAGAAGCAGAGAGAAGCAAGCTGCCCAAGGTCACGGAGCCATAAGTGGCAGGGTAGAGATGCAAAACAGGCTGGCTCCTGAGTGTTTGCTTCCGCACGATGCCCTCTTGTCCTGCGTAAGGTCAGTGGGACAAAGCAATGAGCTCACATCCGCCAGGTGTCGGCACCTGTGCCTAAAAGCCCCTCCAACTCTCAAGTCCCCGGCCTATGTTGTCTCTAGGGACTGGGACATAGTTTGTCCCCCCCACCCCCAAGATTGGAGAGCCGCCATCCAGTGCTCTGCTAACAGTGGGTAGTCAGGAAAGACTCCCTTGTGCATCAGACCACCCAGCCCTGAGGGCTTCATATGCCATGAACCAATCTGGCCAATGCTGTGCTGCCAAGACACAATCACAGAAAGCTGGCGCCTGAACTCAAGCAGTGCCGTGTCTACCCAGGGAGCAGGTGGGTGGACTGGTCCCAGCCAGGATGGCGAAGGCTGCCCTGAAGACAGCGCAGGTGCTAGAGGTGCTTCGGACCTCCTGGGCCTCCGGGAGGAGGGATCCAAAGAAGGCCTAGGCAGGGCACAGAGGCTTCAGCTGGGGCTCCATGTCTGTGTGTGTGTGTGTGTGTGCGCCCCAAATCATGGGGAAAGGAGGGCCTCTTGTTGCCTGCAGGGAACAATGCATGTGCAGGATGGAGGTATGAAAGAACAGTGTGCTAAGAACAGCGAGTGGCCTGCCGTGTCCCGCCCATAGGTCATCTTTGTGGCGGCTGGAGGATAAACTAAAATGATAGAACCTCAAGCCCGAGGCTCATTCTTAAGCCTTGCAACCAAATGAGATTCGCCCTGCTGAGTTTTAGCCTTTCTCAGCAGCTGTGACCCTTTTTGTCCTTCCCATCCCTTCCTTTTGGAAGGGAACATCCATCGTGTGCCTGTCCCGCCGCCGCATCCTGCAAGGCGATAAAGTCTTGCCTGGTTCTACAGGCTCACAGATGGAGAGGAATCCGGCCTCGGCATGAATTAATTGTACCCCAAGTCTCAAACACACCTCACTTAGATGATGTTTGTTTGGGATTCTAGGCTGAGGAAACAGGGTCATTGCAATTGGTTACGATGAGGTCATACTGGAGTAAGGTAGGCCCCTAAGTCAATGTGACCGGTGTCCTTTTGAAGGGGGGACGTTTGGACCCAGAGACACGTGTGGAGGGAACATGCTGTGAAGACACAGAGGGGAAACAGCCGTGCACAAGCCCAGGGCAAGGCCTGGAGCACCCCCTCCCTCCCGGGCCCACCCACCCACACCACACCCAGATCGCAGACTTCAGCCTCCAGCGCCAGGAGGCCACACTTTTCTGCCACATAAGCCACCCAGTTTGCAGTGCTCTTCAGTGGCAGCTGTAGTAGCCCAGGAAAGGCTTCATTTATTTTGGAGAAAGGACAGGTCAGGTGGGCAAAGGAGGCTGGACTTTAGCGCTGAGAGTAACAGGGAGCCGTAGAGATATTTTAACCAGGTGAGGATCTGTAGGCTAGAAAGTGACTGCAAGGACGGTGAACTGGAGGGGCCAAGCCTGGAGGGAGCCAGATGAGTGAGGACATTGTTGCTGGCCTCCAGGTGAAAGGCGTGTCAGTCTAGACATGGTCGTATAGTAGAGTCGCCGCAGTATACTTAGCTTTACACAACTAACACTGACACGTATACAGTCACACGTCACTTCGCCACAGGGAGACGTGTGCCATTGGGCCATTCTGGCCTTGCGTGAGCATCCTAGAACATGCTTATACAGACCTAGACGGTATGGCCCCCGCACACTGAGGCTACGTGGGGTATAGAGATGTCTATGCTACTGCCCAGTGTTCCGAGGATCACGATGGACAAAACAACACAAAAGTAAGTCAAGTACAAGAGAAAACAAGGCAATGACGAGATGGGGTAACCCTGACAAGTATGAGGCTGGTGTAACCCGGCAGGATGTTTTACAGTAAACTTTTCTTTTATAAGGAAAAGGAATACACTCGAAAATAAGAAAACGGCAGGCGTGGTGGCACACACCTGTCATCCCAACACACAGGAGGCTGAGGCAGGAGGATTGCTGTGTTTGAGGCCATCCTAGGCTACATAGTGAGTCCAAAGCCGGCCTGAAACATCTAACAAGACTCTGTCTAAAAAAGCCAAATAAATAAATAAAAATAACAATGAAAAGTAGAGTGAATACGGAAACTAGTGGCACGGCTGCTTATCATTCCCAAGCATTTTGCACCACACATAACTGCCTGTGCCATAGCTATAGGGTTGGCAGTGCTGTAGGCGTCTTTACACCAGCAACAGCACACATAAGAGCCATGCACTGTGCTGCGTTGCCATGGCGGCTGTGACATCATTCAGTGCCCTCATTTCTCAGCTCCACCGTAACTTTGGGGGGGGGGACACTGAGCATACGCAGCTGCAGTTCATCATTGACCAGAGTGTCACGTGTGGCATGTGATTGCACTGTCCTAGGGGATTTGTGTGAGCTATGATATATAACGATTTCCACAGCCCGATGTGGTGGGTGCTATTACCTTCTCCATCACAAAATAGCAAGTCTGCCTGGCCCATGCAGCTGCTGAGCAGTAGGCCAGCCTCTGGACCAGGCAGGCTAGCTCTGACCTCAGCCTGCAATGTGGTGTCAGAAAATGCTCACCATCCAACCCTGGTTTGTAGAATTGTCTACCTCTGGGCAGGACTAGTCCCACGATGGCCAGTGTCACCTACCAACATGTCGTCGACAGGCTGACACGGTCTCTGAAGGTGCTACAGCCCCCTCTCGCAAGCTGAGGCAGGCCAGCCAGCAAAGCAGCAGGCACAGAGCCACCAGGGTGAAGCACGTGTCACTTCCCTCCTCCCTGGTGAGCTTTGTGCTGATAGGATGCCCTTTGGCTGGGCAGCTCCAGGCTGCTGAGACATTCAGATGCCGGTTCCACGCCGGGTGACTGTGTGGCCTCAGACAAGTTGCTTCCCCTCTCTGAGCCTCAGCTTGCTCTGCTCTGGAATTCATTGTTCAAGGCTTCACTGAGTTCCCAGATGGAAGCACGGGGCCTGGCACAGAGTAGATGCGCCACCAGGAGCTGACTGCTTTTGATTGCTCCTGTGATTGTGTTCTGAAAATGCAGATCACCTGGAACACATCACTGCACTGTTCTCCAGACGTCCTGGCTGCTATGCCTGCCTGGTGTAGGCCCCAGCTGGCCCCTGTGCCAGGTCCTATTAACCTCCTGTGGGGCTGTGGTGACCCTGCAGCAGCAGCCTGGCTGGTTGCTAGGACAGCCACGGACCTGTTTTGTTTTGTTGCCTTTTTTTATCATGAAATCGCAAATGGTCTGAAGGGTCTTACAGCACTGCGTCAGAGCCTCTTCCCATGTAGGGCCTGAGTCACGCCCGTGCTACTGGAAAGAAAGTCATTACATGAAGAGTAATAATTAGCAAGCCATCTGCATACTCTGGTCTGTGTAAGAGCTTCGACACCATCTCTCAATTGTGCATGTGCTCCAAATCCATCTGGATTTCCCTTCGTGCCCCAACTTACATCCCCACATCTGTTGGGGGCGGTCCCCATCCCCACCCCTATCTACACCCCATTGGCATCACCTGCGCATGCAGGAAGCCACGTTCCTGGTGACCAAGGAGCTGTGGAGGGAGAGACTGACTCTTAGCCACAGTATTCTGGTTTCATGGTGAAATCAATGCAAGTCATTCTACAGACCCTTCATTAACTGTTCGCTTGGTAATGAGGGCTTTTTTCTTAAAGGTTCCTATTATTTTATTTTTAATTAAATTCTTTTATTGGTACATTGTAGGTATACAAGACAATTACATTTCTCATTGGGAATTGTACCTTTACATAATGCATCTTGGTTCTTATTTTTTCCCCATTCCTAGCCCTCCCTTCACCCACTCCACCCTTCCCTATTTACAAAGACTTTATTTCCATTTTTTCCATTTCTCAGCATTTTTCCTTTCCCTTTCCTTTCCCCTGCCCCTCCCACTACCCTTACCCCTTTGGACCTTTTCTTCCTATTTTGCATTATCGATTATTCATTCTAATCATTGGTACATTTTAGGTATACAGTATAATGACATTCATCATTAGGTTCCTATTATTTTAAATCAATGAAGTCGCCAGGAAATTGCAATCAATACTTTAACAATTTCCCATTTGTTTCCACTGTGCCCCTCAGAAGTGCTTGCCACCACCAACAACCCCAAGAAGATTAAAATTGTTCAAGAATGCAGTGAAAGAGATAATTCAACTCATTTCCTGGTGGCTTTCCTCCACTCCACCAGGGCAAAATGCCACATGACCTCCAGAGTGCCTGAATCTGGCTCCGCACCCGGCATGGACTCACTCGTCTTTTGCTGGACTCTCAGGGCCTTACCGGAGTTGCCCATGAGCAGAAGGCCTGAGGACCCACATGCACCTGAATCCGAGTCCTCTTGTTCCATTCCACACCTGCCTCCTGCTTCGGGGTGCTTGGGATGGCCATCAGAACAGCACCCTCTTCTCTGAGGCTGTCGGGCTGTGGGCCAGGCACCACACCCAGGGCAGTCCTATGGGGGGCGCGGGCTGCAACCTGATCACACTAGATAATGCAGGTACCATGTGACCATTGAATAAGAGACACTGGGGGGAGGGGGGCTCAGGAGGGGCTGCAGCCAGCAGACAGCAGAGCTGGGCTCCACCAGGCCAGGGTTGGGTGCAAATGACGTGCGGAGCCAGGACAGCAGAGCCTGGGGCTCCAGAGTTGGTAGAGATGTGGCAGCCACATCTGTGACCCCACTTCCCCTCTCCAGGTCCTTACTCTGCTGTCCAGAGGGCCCCTGGACCCCATTTCACCCCTACTGACAGTCAATCATGAGTCTCTCAGGGAGGCTGTGGGTGCCCCCCAAAAGCCAGTGTGAAACTGTGGAAGCAGGAAGAGCCTAGGACAAAGGCCCCAGGAGTGCAGAGGAGAGAGCCAGGCCTGCGATGGCCCAGGGAGGGAGGGTGCCAGTGTTGTGAGGGCGAGGGCAAGCTTCAGGAGGAGGCGGCCTTGGAGATGAGCTGAAAAGACCAGGCAGGGTTTCGACAGGAGAGCCGGCATGGGAAATGCAGAAGCGGGAAGAGCCAGGCTGTTAGGGGTCCAGAGAGAAAGCCAGCCAGGCAGGAAATGTGGCAAAGCACCTAAAGAGGAATCTGGAAATAGAGGCGGTGGGTGTCCACCGAGTATGCAGAACCTTGGTTGCCAGGCCAAGGAGCTAGAACTCAGTGCCATCAGCAGTAGGGAGCCACAGGAGGCTTGGGAGCAAGGGGCTGATGATGAATAGATCAACTAGATGTGTTTCCTTCTCGGTCAGCCTGCACGTGCTCTGAGGGCCCCGACCTATGCAGGTCACACACAGCATTCCAGAGACTGCCTGCTTAAAGCCCCAGCATTGGTCCTGTGAGCTTGGGAAAGCTTGGCATAAATTCACAGGACGGTGACTATGAATGCCAGGTGGTTGTCAGATCCGTGGAGCCCCACACTTGCATCAGACCAAAGACAGGCCCACCATGCGCCTTGGTGTGATGCTCCTGGGCCCCACAAGCTTAGCCTCGACCCACCTCTTGGCAGCCACTCAGGGTCCCCAGGCAAAGGGCCGCTCCTGGAGGCCCCTAGGGGAGATCTCTCCTTGCCTGGATCTGCAGGTCCCGGCTGTCCGCCCTGGGCAGGTGGCCACATAGCAAGTGGAGGTGGCCCAAGCCTAGGCGGCCAGTTGCTTCCTGTTCTGCCACTCGTGAGCCTCTCTGAGGCCCCTACTTGTTGATCTAGAACGTGGACAAGACTACTGCTCACACGTCTTGGGGTGCAGGACTCCTGCAGGGGAAACGCAGTTGAGGCCTAGAGAAATGGAGGAATGGGCTCTGCTAGCTCAAGACCCAGCCCTGCACTTTGGGTGACAAGAGGGCCCTCGCAGTCTTGGCAGTCTACTCAGTGAGGAGACAGCCACCCACAGCCAGCCTCTGAGCCTGGCCGCCTCAACCGTGGGGTGCCTTCGGTGAAAGGTGAAAACCACAGGGGACCCGCACTTCCCCAGGGAACCCACAGAATCACTCTCTGCACCTCCACCTGTGAGACTGCTACCAACACATCTGGACCACCCACCGTGCCCTTTGCTGCCATGACCGGGCCTGACCTCCAGCCCTTTGTTTAGTCACAGACCTCCTTCAAATGTGATAACAGCTACAGGGCCCTTTGGCGGTGGGTGTGCAGGATCCTGCGGCCGCTGGAGTTTCCTGGAAAGTTCAGGGAAGCAGAATGGACCCACAGGTACGGCGCAGAAACTCCATGCCCAGCGGCACAGGGATGCAGCAGTGGATACAGCAGGGACCAGAGGCTGCCCTCCTGGGGTGCAGCCTGGATCAGACGCCAGCTTCGGGGAGTGCTGGAAAGAAAACAAAGCAGGGAAGGGGAAAGGAAGTGCCAGAGATGGGCGTTGGGCTTGGAAACACTGACAGGGTGACCAGGTGACGTCTGTGTCAAGATGAAAGGAGATGAGGGGCCGGCCGGCAGTGAATTCCAGCCCAGGAGAGCAGGTACAGCAGTGCAAAGGCCCTAAGGTGGGAACCTACCTAGTGTGCTGGAAGAGGCAGGAGGCCAGTGGCTGGAGGGCTGCTGGTGGCAGAGCCAGAGGGAGGATCATGTCACCCACATGTAGATGGGGGGACCTGAAGGGCCCCAGGGCCACCAGAGGCACTTCAGTCAGGCTCCGTGAAATGGGGCGTCCTGCAGTCCCGCCTTTGCCCAGAGAGGGGGATGGTGCCAGGGAAGGATGCCACAGGCCAGTCCGCTGGGTGGCTGCTGGCTGCTGGGGAGATCGATCCGGGTGGCCCAGGCCAGTGTGTGGGACCAGGAGGGTCGCCGTGGAGGAGCAGGGAAGGCTGGGATTGCAGAAGTGTTCGGAAGACGGTGATAACAGAGTTGTCTGCCAAAAGGATGTGGGGTGGGAAAGAGAACAGGCGAGGCTGATGCCAGGCTGGTGGGCCTGGTAGCTTCAAGGATGGCGCCGCCAGCGCTGAGACGGTGGGTACTGGGGAGAGGGCTTGGGGCAGGCCGGGGCTCAGCTCAGTGGCCCCGCGCGCAGCTGGAGAGGCCCAGCGGCTGTGTAGGTGACCTGCCTGGTGGGCACTCAGCCCCTCTCACCACTGCCACAGGCCTCGGGGGACACGCTGGGGGGATGGGCACCACCGCCTCCTTGGGGAAGCCCAGGGGCGTGGGTGGGGCTTGAGTGGAGGCCTGGGAGTGGAGCCTGAGCTTCCGGCTCCGCCCCCGCGGCCCAGCACACTGAGGGACAGGACGGAATGCTAATCGCCTCCCTCTGCGCCCCCTGACAGTCACTGCGTCCTCCCCTTTCTCAATCAGATTCCCTTCCAGAGACTCGCTGGCCAGCTCTCTCAGCTGGAGGAGCCACTGGGAGCCTGGGGAGACTCCTCCTCCCTGTGGGGCCTTGAAGGTATGGGCCGCCATCTGCTAGCGGTTCAGTCACCAGAGAGCGACACCCTCTCCTGGCCACCTGCCCCTGCGAAGCGGACGGGCGGGCCCTGCCCAGGTGAGTCCATCCCACCAGTGGTGCAGGGCGCCGCTCTTCCCCTGGCAACTTCGTGGAACAGTCGGGGGGGAGGGCTCAGAACCCCACTGAGGGATTTTGCTGGGTTCCCGCAGGGGCCGGCCACTTTCCTAAGGCCTAGGGCGTGGGTTGGGGCGAAAAGGAGGGGCGGGTGGGCCGCTGTCCCACCTGATTCCCGGATGGAGGCTCGGCCTGCCGGGCGGCGTCGGGGCTCTAGTGGAGTTAGGGCGAGAGCTGAGCAGCTGCTGTCGGAGTAGCCCCGGGAGGAGACGCGGCGCTCCGGGGGGCTGCGCTCAGCTCCCGCCGCCGCTGCCGCCAGCGGAGGTCCAGGTTAGTAACCGCACCTGGGGCCGCCCGGGAGCGCGGGGCAGCCCCGCACCCGCACCCGCACCCGCCACGGGAGAGGAAGGGAGGGAAGCGGAAGCGGAGGGAAGGGAGTCCCCGGCCTCCCCTCCGGTGCCCACCGCCTGGGCGCTTGCCCAGGAGCCCGGGCTCTTGCAGAAGCTGCAGGTGTCGGCCCGGATAGCCCACGGAGAGGGAGGGGGCCAGCCCAGCGCAGCTTGGGCAAGGCCTTCCCTGCCTTCGGGGTAAGCTCACCGGTGGGCAACACCCAGAGCTTCGCGCCAAGGGCAGGAGGGAGCGCTGGGGGGCGCTAGGCAGGGAGGGGGCGGGGGCGGGTCAGTAGGAGGTCCCCAGGTCGCCAGCGCAGGTGGGCTCTGCTCACCGAGGGGAGCTGGTGGACAGCGGGGAGGAGACTGGCGCTGCGCAGCCAGCAGCCACCCCCTGCAGGTGAGTCCCCTCCCCGGGAAGAGAGGGGTCCCTTAGCTCTTGAGTGGGGCTCCGCTGAGGATGGAAAGGGGCCCGGTGGGTCGCTTTGCGGTGAGACTCGCCCGTCCCTTCCGTCTCCCTCTCGGCCTGTGCCTTTCCTGGCTTCTGGCTGTCGGGGTGCCCTGTCTTTGTCTCTTGGCCTCTGTCCGTCTGGTCCCCTCTGAGTGCCGCTCCCCGCCAGCTCTCCGGTTTTCTCCCGTCCGGCCAGCCGGGCACATCCGGCTGACTCTCCAGCTCGCTCTCTGGGGCGGGCGCGGGAGGTGGCCCTGCGGCGGCCTGCGGGTCTCCGAGCGAGCGTGCTCGGCCCTCCGCCGGGCTGGGTCCGCTGGCGCCCGGACGCCTACGGCTCCGCTGTCTGTGGGCTCCGCTGTCTGTGGCCTCCGCAGGGCGCAGCGCCCAGGCTGGACGAGCACCTGCCGCCGAGGGCGGGCCACGCTGGGGCGCGCGGAACCGCGGAGGCGAGCGCGCCGTCTGGGGCCCCGCCGCCGCTCTGCTGCCCCTAACTGCCGGGTTTGGGTAGACGGAGCAAAGCGTGCCGCCCACCTGCCGCCGCGAAGCCAGCCTGCGGCCGATTTGCCCTCCCCTCCGACAAGTCTCCGGGTCCCGGGGCCCTTGGGCAGCTGCAGCTCTTTGGCTGTTTGGCGGCCGGGGCCCCATCCTGGCCTGGAAGCCCGGTGCGCGGAGGCTCCGGGCCGGCGGGGTCGCGGGCAGGGCAGGGCAGGGCAGGGCAGGGCAGGGCAGGGGAGGGCAGGGCAGGGCAGCGCAGGGCAGCTTCTCCTTTAAGGCCAGAGCCGCTGGCCACTGAGAGTGCGAGGGTGTGTGAGTGTGCTGTGCGGCGTGCGTGTCTCCTCCTCCCCGAGTGACACGGCAGTGAGAAATGCCTATCAGTAACTTAAACCCCGAAACTCCACCTTCCGGGCGCTCGGCGAGGCGCGGCTCGGAAGCCGGGCGGTGGGAATGGAGCGAGCAGATTGAGGCCGCCGCTGCAGCGCCACCAGCCAGCATGAACTTGGCCGCGAGCTGAAGCCCGAGCCGAGCCCGAGCCCGAGCCCGAGCCCGAGCCCAAGCGGACGGTGGGGGGTGGCAGGCGGCGGACGGAGGCCGCGGGCCAGGGGTGATCTGCAGCCCGGCTCGGAGCTCCACAGCACGGTAAGGGTGAGGGCGGTGGGGCAGGTCCGACCGAGCAGCTCGGGAGGCTCCGGGGTGCACGGGTGGACCCCGCTTGTAGGCCCCGTCGTGAGGATCCGGGCCCCGGGTGCCATGAGCCCAGAGCCCCCGAAGTTTGCTTGGAGCACAGGGCCCACCTGACCCCGGGGGCCGGCCGTGCCCCCTCCGACCCGCCCAGCCTGGCCGGGCAAAGCTCGCATTGCCCGGGGCCATGGCCTCTGCCTGCTGCCGGTCGCCCAGAAGGCGGGCGGGTGTCTGAAATCGGGCGGAGGCAGCTGCACACGGAGGGAAGGCAGAGGGGCGCAAGCTGCGCGGGCTCCAGGCTCCCCTGGGCCACCGGGAGGCTTCCATGCAGTCCCCGCAGCCCCGGGACCCTCACAGCCCAGGTGCCACCGGCAACGCTGCTTGGGCTGCTTTGGGTGCCGGCTCCGGTCCCGCGGGTGGGCAGTGGGCTCCAGGGGAAGAATTCTCTGGCCCGACCCGGTTTGCCCGCGCGGAACAGAAGTGTGGGCCGTGCGAGCGCGGAGCCCACTGCCCTGCGCTCCCAGCCCCACCAACTTCTCCCGGGAGAGCAGCCCTGAGCGGAGCGGAGCTGGCGGCTCCACGCAGCCCCTGCTGCTGTCCCACCGGGCGCTCCGGGCTCCTGGGCATCTGCGGCCGCAGACTTGGGCGCCCGGCGCTGGCTAGGGCTGGCGGGAAGTCCCCCGGAGCGCCGCCAAGTACTTTTCTGGGCCAGTTGGCTTGGCCAGGCTTCGTCCTGACGCAGTGTGACCAAAGCCTCCTGGAAAGCTGACGATGCTGTCGGACGGGGGTTCGTGATTCAGTTCGGAGACTGGTAGGATTCGCCTCCTGGAAAGCGCGACCCTGACGCCGTCGGAACCTGGGCTCGCCTCTGCGCCTGGCGCTGGAGCTCTGGAGCCTTCTGTGTCCTGTACTGGGTGCGGCTGAGCCGAGCACCCCAGGGTGGGTGTGTGCGGGCGGCAGAAGCACAGAGTGGCTGGGGGACTCCCCTCACTGGGTTGGCTTGTCCTTGTTGTTTGGCAGCAGAAGGAACCCGGGCGACGTCTCCAAGGCAAACGTGCGGTGCCCTTTGCTGGGATCCACCGAGGCTGCCTCCAGGACGTGGTCTGTGAGGGCCAGCGAGCAGAGCTCGGGAGAGGCCAGCCCTAACAAAGACGCAGAGTCTGCCCAAGCCCAGGCAATTCTGCCAGAGTTGGCCAAGGAGAGGGCCCGGGTCTCCCGGGAGAGAACCCCGCGGGAATCACACTGCCTCGTGCCCAGGCGGGCAGCGGGTGGCCAGGAAATCCCATCGCGCCCCGGACTGCGGAGAGAGCAGCATCGCAGCGGCCGGTGCGGCGCAGTTCTTGGCAGGCAGGCAGGCATGGGCTCCTGCCCGGTGCCCACCACCGGCCGGCCGGGCGGGGTCCACCGTGCACCCGCCGGGGCTTCCCAGCCGCCACCGCAGCTTGGCCCCCGAGGCGGCGCAGCTCCTTCCCCTCCCTCCCTCCCTCCCACCTCCTCTTGTCTTTATAGATCCCCCCCTTCCCACCCCCGCCGCCGCCACCGCCGCAGCCGCCAACAATCCGCTTTATAAAAAGCCCCTTTGTTTCCCAGGAGGCCGGGGCGATCGAGGGAAGGGGAAAGGGACGCGGAGGCAGGGGTGGGGGTGGCTGCCTCCAAGTGGCTTCCAGCCGCCGCTGGCCGCTCGGGACGCGGACAGAAGGGGCTCGGGACGGGAGGCACTTGTAGGCGGTGGGGGCGGGGAGTTGCGTCCCCACCACCCTCTGCCGGAGCCGGGCGAGGCGCCGGGAGATACAGCCCGTGGCGCCCGCTGTGCGCTCAGCCCGCCAGCCCGGACGTCCTCGGTCCCGGCTGCGGCGGCGGGCCGCTCGGCAAGCTGGCGGGCGCGGCGCAGGCTGGCCAGAGGCGAGGAAGCTGCTCCGAGAGGGGCCCAGACGAGGCCGGCCAACGCGCTCACCAAGCTCGGGCACAGGGGGCGCCCTTTCCTCGGTTTCGCTTTCCCCCGGGCGTCCCTGGGCCCCAGCTCAGGGCTGCTGTGGTGCCCACAGGAGGCCGAGCGCAGGCACTGGAAGGCTTCCGCCGCCCTGCCCTGTGTGGCTGCACTCATTCCTTCCCGCTCCCTCTGGCCGCTGAAACCCTGGCAGGTGCCCTTTGTTTGGAGGGGCAGAGGGGTAGGAGCCACCGAGCCAGGGTTCCCTGCAGGGCCAGCGCGTCAGCCTCCCGCCTGCGCGCCCACTCAGCGTCTGGCACCTGGGGGCGTCCTGAACACGGAGGCTGCCGGCTTTAGTCGTAGTGGTGACTTAGCGGGCAGTCCTTTCCGCCTACTGCCTACTCACCGCCCAAAAAAGAAAACTCGGGGAGGGGCGGGGGGGGCAGGCTTGCACTAGGAAATGGTAAACATCTCGCAAGTAACCTCTGGCCATCCTGCCGGCCTGCTCCTCCCGTCCCTGTCCCCCGGAGGTGGTGCCCTTCCGTCTCTCCTCGGAAGTTTGCTGGGAAAGAGGATACTGACAAGGAAGCCAGACCTACGGGGAAGGGGGCGGGGCCCAGTCCCAGCCGGTCAGTCTCCAGAGCCAAGGGGCCGCCTCATCTCTGCCCGGCCCTGCCCAAGTAATGGGATGCCCGGCTCCGTTTGCCGTTTGCCTTTTCCCGTCTCGCCCACTCCTCTCCATGCCCGTCTCCGGAGGTGATTAGCAGTGTTGGACAAACGTTTGCTTCCTGGTCTTTGGAGTAGGAGGTGAAGCGTTAACCTTCCACTACGCACGCACGTGTACACACACACACGCGCGCGCGCACACATACACACGCACGCATGCATGCACGCAGCCCAACTGCAACTCAAACCACAAGAAAGTAATCAAAACGTAAGCTACTGGTTCTGGTTTCTCCTCCCCACCCCCTTTTACTTCTCTTCTGGAGCAAGATCATTGGAAAGTAGAGCTGCTGATGTGCGAGATGGAACATATGGTGCCTCCATGAGAGAGAAGCTGAAATGGCCTTGAACCTGCAGCACAGACCAGCTGTTTGCCGCCAGCCAGAGCAGCTAGGCAGCTTCGTCCCCTTAAAGGAACAGCCTCTTTCTCTCTGTGACCAGTCTGCACAGTGACTAGGACACTCTGCAGAGGGCACGGGATGGGCTCCTACATTGCTTGGTGGCTCCGTGGTGCTCCAGTGCCTGTCCCTGGCTCTGGGGGCTGTGTCACCCTCTGCCCTTGCCGGCCTCCTCTGGAGTGAGGATCCTCCCTCCGTGCTGGTGTGAGAATGTGACTCAAAGTGGACCTTGGGGAGGGGGAGGCAAGAAGAGGGCATGACAGAGGTGGAGTGGAGGGATTTCCAGACGCCTGCGGGGAAACCTGTCTTGTCCCTGCTGGGTGGAAACCCCAACCATCTTTCTCCTCTTCCCCGACAAAAATAGCTCGGGAGCTGGAGCTCTTCCTTACAAACCATCCTCTTCCTTCTGTGACCACCTCCAGTTCTCCCTCGTCCCTGCAGTGTGTTGGGGCCAGTTTGGAAGAAGAAGAGCTTCAGCAGATACAAGGAAACTCCATGTTGGGAAATCATCCACAAAGGGTGGCTTCGTCTCTTCTCCTGCCACCGACGCCGACAGTGACACGGACGGGATGTGTGGGCTGAACAGGAACGGTGCTGAGTTTTTAAGCTCACCCAGGAAATAGCCTGTTGCTGGGTGGGGATGGAGGGGCCACATAGGAAGCTAGGAGACTGAGTGCTGTCGGTCCTTTCAGTAAGGAAATGATTCTTCAAGCTTGGCCAGCATGTTTACGGTGCCCCTCGCTTCCAAAAGTGATGATGCCGGGCTTAAAGTGCACCTGTTAATGAGGCATCCCTAGGAAAACCAGACACTGTTCAGGGTTGCAAAAGGGACACAAATGGATCTCAAACAAGTGGCTTTTCTCACAGTAGTTGCACTACTGTTCTTTAAATGGGTTTTGCAGAGGTCTTTTTTTTTTTTTTTTCAAGGATTCTGGTTTTCTTTTCCTGCACCGAGGCGTTGCAGAGATCATTAGATTAGGAGCTTGGAAATCCGTGTGCTGCAAACCTAGCAGAGTGCTCCCCGGCAAGTCCACCCTTCCTCCTTGCCTTCTCTTCAGAACCTCTGAGTCTGGTTGGTTCCCTTCCAGGTCTAAAGCACTGATTTGTGGACATAATCGTCATTTTCTGGGAAAGTAAAACACCAGGTTCAGCCCCATAGATAAAGAAATGGGGCAGAGATTCCAAGGGACAAGGAGAAGAGGGTGGAGTAAAACAGTGGCAGAAGGCCAATCAAAACCCTATTAAAGCGGGAAGTGCTCTCTCTCCCTTGCATCTTTCCAAGTGAGAACATCTAATCCAGCAGCAGCATGGACAGAGGCCCGGGAAGCAATCCAGAGAGCCTCTTGTTCGGTACCCCTAATCCAACATCTCAAGGCCCACGGCTAGCAGGCCTCCTAATCACTGGGCCGGTCTGCAGATCAGATAACGGGATCGAAACTGTTTGGAAGTGCACTGGCCTGCTTCCAAAAGACTCATCAAATTAAGAGCAGAATTGCTGTCTTGCGGTTGCTTAGCCAAGGTTGTGAGGACAAGGAGGCCTTCTACCCACACACGTGTACTCCCCTGAGGTGTGGTTTGGAACGCATTGTCTGGAACCTTTTCTTCCCTCTTTAGGCCCCCTGAGTGTTTTCTAAAAATCGCGTTTCCAACTTTGAGGATGTAGCAGCCATGCAAGAGTCTGCCGCTGTCCCACTTGTGTTCACATTGATTTTTTTCAAATGGGTGGGGGCGGGCATTATGAAGAAGGACCTTTCATCCTCGGAGCTCTTTGGCAATTATCTTGCCGCCATAAATGTTGATGCACATATAATGGATGTAAGTAAAAAATCTCCTTATCCAAGCAGAAAAGGCTGAGTGTTTGTTGGAGCAGATAGAATGCTGAGGGTGTGAATAGACCGACCCAGATGTCACTGGGGAGGGAGATAAATGATGGAGGAACAGGAGCCGGTTACTATGGATCAGCACAGTAAACCAATCCCCATCACACGCCTCTCCCCACACCGCCGAGGAGTGACCTAGGTAGGCAGCAGCAGTCAACTCTGTGGCAGGAAAGAAGCATCACAAAGCTCGGTTGCAACCGGTCTGACTCTTTCAGACATTAAGTCTGTGAACATCGTTAGGACTTTGAGAAGGAAGGAACCTGAAGGGATTTTGCGGTGCATGTTTAACGCTTACTTGTGCTGTGTCATTGTTGCTGAGTCTGTAAATATAGCAAAGGAAGAAGGAAAGGCCTCGTGGAGCTGAGGGGCAGTTGGTGCCTGGCGGTGAGAAAGAGCTTGTGTTCCAGAGTATGTATGTACGAAGACTGTGATGTGCAGTTGCCGGGTCCTGCACCCAAATTACCAGGCGGGGAGCATTTCTGCCAGGGAAGGAGATGGGCTCCTGCCTCTCTCCCCTCACCCCACTCCCATGGCCCACCCCAGTCTCAGAGCCTCACTGGTCTCCTTGAAGCCTTGGGTCTCCTCCTAAAATGTAGCATCTTCACAGTGTCCCAGGCACCTGGATACGTCATGATCCAAAGCGATCCCTGGGGGAAGCAGCAGCGACAGTAAGTGGCCTGGATGGTTGTAGGCACTGAGCTCCCCAGAGTAAAGGCTTCCGGGAGGGAGCCTAAGGAGGTTTCGGGCAAAAGGAGGACAAGCTCCCTGCGAAGTCCCTGAGCACTTCTCTTTCTCAAGAGCTTCAGGGGAAGCCAGCTTCAGACTCCCCCTTGCCCTCCCTGTCCTGCAAGTGGAAGGGCTCGGCCTGCCCCTGTGGGAGGGTCTCCCCATGGCCGCCCAGGCGTGGGTGACCAGCGCCTGAGCCCTTTCTGCACAGCCCAATCTCATCGTCCCCGCCCTCCTCCTTCCCTGGGGTGGGGGACACACCCGCCTTACTTGTTCTGTGCACCCTGCTGTTTGCTCTGCCCAGTAAATGACCATGAGTGAGGATTGCCAAATGCCATGTCTTAAGGCCGAGACTTGTTTCCTGGAGCCCAGAGAAGGAAGGAGGGGGCAGGCTACAGGATTCCATCATCTTGCCACGTCTTCCATCTGCAGGAGTACCTGGACACTACGCCCCATGGGCACATTTCTGCCCATCCTAGGAAATCTCACTGGAGGCCACGGGTTCTGAGCTAGCAAATGGCACTGG
>NW_004624923.1:792686-806351 GCF_000247695.1 Heterocephalus glaber
GACAGAAGCCTGGTGGTCTGCTCAGTCACATGCAGAACACCCGTTTGCACCCAGGTGTGGGCAGATGGGCATCCCTTAGAGGCAGAGCAGCTGTGGTGAGGGGAACTGCAGTGCGTGAAGGAGGGACGTTTTCGATTGTGCCGTAGCAGGATCTACCTCTCCGACGTGTGCGGTGCTCAGCTGTCTTGGGACAGCAGAGGGGCATTGGGAATCAGCGCTCCAAGACTGCAAGGAGATGGAGAATGGAGGCTGGAAGTTAAGGCTCAGTCTGGGGCCAGGGCACCAGGGCCTCCGGAGGGACTGTGTCTCCTCTTGTTTCAAGTCGCTACCCCAGAGTAGCGCAGCCAGCCCCTCGGAGGGCTTGGCTGGGTGGGCTCTGTTGGCACTCGTAGGAGATTGTTTTTGTTTCGTTCTTAATGACATCTCAGTGCTAATATCTGCCTCTGGAAGTTCCAGTGCCGACCTCAGAATTTTAAGTGGGACAGTAGTTTTGGTGCAGTTGCCAATGTCACATGCTTTGCGTGTCTAATTCTGAAAGACTGGCACGCATTATACTAGGTTTAGGGAGGGGAGCACAGTATTTTTAAGCCGCTTGTCTGTCAAGGATTAGTTTAACCTCTAATTACTACATTTCCTTCGCTGTTTGTTGCATGAACATGTTGTAACAAAGCTCAAAGAAGAGTCCCGTTTTATTTTGCTGCCACTTTAAAATTAATTTCCAGGATATGGAGTTAAATCTGACACACTTGGTGTTAACATAATTGTGCTGCATTCGAACTAAAGCGAACAATCGGGTTGCTCCTAGTGATCCCCAGCAATGGGCTAAAGAACGTGATTGTGCTCCATGCAGCAACGGCCTTCAAAATGAGCCCTGAAACTACCGACAGTCACTGCACTGTCCCCACTGGGGAGCCCGCGCCCCCAGAAGCCCCAGGTGTCACTTAGGGAGTGTGACTGTGCGTTGAGCAGTGGAGCAGCTGGGGGGCACTCCCTGCCCTCTAATGGGACGGGTGGCGAGGTGAGGCCTTTGTCAACCTGGAGCCTCTCAAGAGCTGCCCTGGGGCCTGACCAGGTCCATGAAATCCTAAGATTAAGCCAGCAGCAAGCCTCCATGCCGGCATCTCTCCCTCCTCCTCCTCCTCCTCCTCCTCCTCCTCCTCCTCCTTCCCCTCCTCCTGGGCATCCCTGGGTGCCCCTACCCACTCTTGCTTGTGTTAAGCCAGCCAGATTTGCCAAGGGTGGAAAAGTGGAGATCGTGTTGAAAATGAGTGCTTGGTACAGGGCCATGATGCAGAGCAACTGCGATTCCTGCCCCCGGCTGGGGTGTCCTGGCCTTGATCTCATTAGGCATCTGAAGGGAGAGGAATCCTGCAAGTCACTTGAGAGCAGGTGCCACCCATCACATAGCCACACAAAACAATAGTGGCTTGCAAATCGGAAAGTTTGGCAGTCTGCTGATGGCCCCTTGGAAGATGCTCTGTTTGGGACCAGCTTTCTGAGCCTGGGGGCAGCCCCTGGTGCTGCAGAGGGAAGAACCTCCCCCTGTATGCTAGGCCCTGCTTTGGTACCAACTAGCTCCGGCACTTTGGGTGGATCACTTCGCCCCCTGGGCCTCAGTTTCCCCACCTGTACAATTAAGGAGTCAACTGGGAGCATCCAAAGGACTCCTCCACCTCCAACATCTCATGATTCCCTGAGAAGCCAGTTACCCAAAATATTTGAAAAGGACGTGGAATAATTTGTGGTTCTTGAAATTATTGGAGACTTCAAAGCACGGGGCTTTCAGTCTTATTTGCGGGGTCTGAGACTGTTACATAAGTAATAACTGAGCTATAAAAGTTCTGGCTCAACACCAAGGGTTGATATGTGTGCATGTAGGACCAAAGAATAAGGACATTGGAAGTTCCCTTAGAGACCCCCATTTTACACATGAGGGTGCGGGTGTGGGGCCTGAGAAGAAACCCCACTTGCCAAGGGCTGCCCAACAGGTTGGTCAGAGTTGAGCAAGGCCAGGCCTTGGGATCCGCATCTTGCAACCCACCCTGTGGTTCCCAAGCCCTGACAGAAGAAACCTCCACATCCCCAGCTTCGTGTGAGCCTGAAGTCAGCAGAAGATAGGCCTGAGAGACTGTGATTTCTAGCTGTTAAACAGTAGCTTATCAGAAAGGAATTTTTGTCCCTCGCCCCTGCCCTAACATCTACCAGTTATTCTCAGCTAACAGTAAATACATAATTTTGTTGGTCTTGTACCAACGCCCAATTGAAAATAAAACAGATTTTTGAATAATGGAGAGGGTGGTCCCTAGGGGCTTGTTATTTGAGATTATTTCATTTTAAACAGATGGGTTGTTTTACGTTTGACTTTATATTTGGTAATTTTCATTACAGAAAGAAAAAACAAACTCAAGTCACCCCACCCTTATTTTTGTAATGAGTAACAGTTTGTCTTGTCTAAAAGAAGCTTTTAGTTTCTCCACTGTTTGGTCCCACAGCGCTCAGCCTTAGTTTGTTTGCTTTTTAATCACATAAATGTGTTGGCTCCTGAGGTGCTTACCAAACGCACCCAGCCCACCCCCACTTCGCAGACTCCGGGACCATCCCTGTGTGTTCCTGCCCAGCTACCTCTGTTTTGCACAGCACCCCCTCTTCTGGCCCGGAGCTGAACCAGCTGGGGTGCCGAGCCAGGGAGATCCTGGTAGGGGTGGTGGCCTGAGTGCCAGGCCTAGCTCCACTGCCTCGCTCTGTGACGCTGGACAGCATGCCTCGCTTCCCCTCTGGGCCCCACACATTCCACTACAGTGAGGGGACTGGCCTCGAGGGCTCTCTGGGGTTTCCTCTTATTATGTCAGATCATTCTATTTGGAGGATGTGACTGACCAGTAATTTGCCCTTTCGATGTGGCCACATCGAGTGATGTTTCTGAAAGAGGTAGGTAGTTATCTAGGCCAAATGCACTTGTAAGTATGTATGCTTTTCCACCACGTTGATGGCTGTCAGGTTTTGGAAGATGTATCTATCTATTTCCAACCCCAACCCATGTTTATTAAGAGCTGTGGCCTTGAAACCAAGACAGGAAGAAAGGTGGAGAAGAAAGAAGGTTGCCCATACCCTCCCCCCACTGCCGGCCCTCTTGGGCAGTGGGACTGGCGTCTATCTGGCTGCCCCACCACTCCCATTTGGATAATAGGGAAGGAGGAGCTGGTATGAAACTGGAGCCTGAAGTAGTCCAAAACTGGGAATTGGCTGCTGGTCAGCTCAGTTCAGGAGCTGGTTAAAAGTTACTTTGAAAAATGGATTCAACAAAGATTTATGTGTGTCTGCTATGTACCAGGTTCTGTTGGAGAATGCACGAATGAATGGGTGGATGACTAGATGGATCAATGGACGGAAGGATGGACAAGTAGATACGTGAGAGTTAAGATGTAAAACACTACTAAATACCCAGGCCAAAAAAGTGCAAATTAATGATATATCAGTGATACAAGAGTGAATAAAAGAGAAAAAACACATGAAAGTACTTTAGTGGTGGAGACAAATGATAGACAAGATTAATAAGTAAACTCTGTACTACCTGAGGTGATAAGGGCTTTGAAGCAAAGTAAACCACAGGCAGGAGTTGGGAAGTGCTAAGGATGGGCACAATTTTCAGTAGAATGGACAGCAAGGACTTGCTGAGAAGGGGCGATGTGAGCAAAAACTTGGAAAACCACGCATCAACTAGGCCAGTGCTGTTCAAAAAAAAATGTGAGCTACTAATGTAAGCCACATGTTTACTTTTAAATTTTCTAGTAGCCACATTAAAAAAGAAGCAAGAAGAATTAATTTTAATAATATATTTTATTTAACTGTCTTAGTTACTTCCTCGTTGATGGGACAAAATACCTGACACCCCCAGGCTAAAGAGGCGAGGTTTACTTTGGCTCACAGTTTTCAGGGCAGAGGGGCCTGGCAGCCTTGGGAAGCAAGCAGATCGAGGAGGAAGAAGGGAGATGGACCCTTCCAGGCCACGCCCTAGTGACCCACTTCTTCCAACCAGGATTCATCTCCACCATCACATTTAGCTATAAACTCATTGGTGGACTTATCCAATCGCCTCCCAAAAGCCCCACCTATGAGCTCATGGGGCTTTGGGGAAAAGCTCCAGATATAAACCATGACATTAACCAATGTATTAAGCATTTATTTCACTATTTAATCAACATAAAAATTGATGCGAGATTGTGCACTCTTTTATCATGTTAAGTCTTTGCATTCTAGTGTGTACGATACATTTAAGCACATCTCAATTTGGACTAGCCACGTTTCAAGTGCTCAGTAGCGACATGCAGCTACTGGCTACCATATTGGCTGGCACATGAGCCAGACTCTTTAAGTTGAATGTCTTCATTTTAATATGTCCCACATACACTGTGTTTCATAGGGTACTTTCTTTGCTGAGTGGGATGAAGTTATTTTAAATGATGAACATGCTAATCATCATTAATTTGCATAAGTTCTTTCATCCTGAGTATTCAGTAGCCTTAACATTTTAACTCTCCTGTATATACCGGTCCTTCCATCCCTTCATCCACTCATCCTTCTATCCATCCGAAGTGTCCCTACCTGAACCTGGTTCCCAGTTTTTCTGCCTTGTAGGCTGGGTTCCCAATATAGATCTGGAGGGAGTTCAGCAGACCAGTTGGCATCTGTCACTCTGAGCAGGGCTTGGAGGAGCATTGGTAATGGGTCCTTTGTCAGAAGGAGAGCTCACTATCGACTTGAAGTCCATCCCAGTGACAGTTACCATTCCTGAATGCCAGCCTGTGCCTGGAGAACCTGTCCTGTTGTCTCTTAGAAAACCACCATAAACTGAGAGGCCTTTACTCTTTTCTCCCTACAGCTCCCTAGGGCAGTGATGGCCGAACCTTTTAGAGCTTTCAATGATAACAAGTGCACCATAGGTTCACCACCACTGTCCTAGGACATCAATTGGTCATTTCTAACCTTATTGTAGTTTAATTTTTTTGCTTGTTATAAATTCAGACTTCCAAAACCATTGCAAGAATAGTTCAAGGGATTACTGAATAGCTTTCACTCAGTTCACCAAATGTTAACATTTTAACACATTTTCTGTTTTATCCACCATCCCCTTCTACACACACACACACACACACACACACACACACAATTTCTTTTTCCTGTGTGAAAACAAATTACAGACACAATGTTCTTTTAGCCCCAAATATTTCAATGTATATTTCTTATAAACAGAATTCTCCTACAAAATCACAGGATGTTAACCAAAATTAAGAAGATAACATTTGTACTAACCTATGTAAAGATCTTATTCTAAAAGACCTTACTTTGATTTCACCAGTTGTATAATAATGTACTTTATACCAAAAGAAAATCCAGGGTCATGCCCTGCATTCAGTTCTGCTGCCTCTTTAGTCTCCTCAAATCTGGGTGAATTTCTCAGTCTGCTTTTGTTTGTTTGGTTGGTTTTTTTGGTACCAGGGATCAAACTCTGGTCGTTGCGCTTGAGCAGCAGGCGGTGAAACCACTGAGCTAAATCCCCGGCCCTCTCAGTCTGTTTTTGTGTCTCTTGGCATTGATATGTTTGAAGAATACAGACCTGTTATTTTGCAGAATGGCCCGCAATTTGGGTTTGTTGTTTGATGTTTCCTTGTGGTTAGACTCAGATTCTGAACTTCTGGCAGGGACACTACAGGAGTGTTGTCAGTCCCCTCAGTGCCCTGCATCGGGAGGCACATGAAGCCACTGCATCTCATCTCTGGGGTGGTCACTTTGATCACTTGGTTAAGGTGGTACCTGCCAGGTGTCTCCACTGTCCAGACACTGTTTCTTCCCCTTGCAATTAAGGAGTATCCTAGGGGAATGAATAGATTTTGAAGCTATGTTAATATCCTGTTACTCTTGAAATTTCACTCACTAGTTTAGCATCCATTGATGATCCTTGCCTGAGGCAAGTTTAGTATGCTGGTTTCCAAATAATGAGTTTCTGATTGCATCATTTTTTCTGTATTTATTATTTGGCTTTCTACTGTAAGAAAGAGCTTTCCCTCCCTGATCATTTCCATCCACATCATAACTAAATATATTTACTTGTATTTGGTGAAATTAGGTAGACTTGTGAGTTCTTATTTTATCCAATGAGTTAAAGTCTTTTATTATCATTATTTATTTTGACGCTCAGATTGTTCCAGGTTTGGTCAGTGGGTGCACCTTCAAACTGGCTTCTGTGCCTTTTTGTTTGATTGTTCTCTGAGCATGGCCTTAATTTTTGGCACAAGGTATTTTAAGCCCATCTTGCATCTTCCCCGCCTCAGTCCAAAAATTGGCCATTTTCCCAAGGAATTCTAATTTCTTTTATGAATGATGTTTAGAAACCATGACCTGCTGCTATGTGTGTCATCATTTCTACAGATGTGTCTTGATAGTAGTTCCTTTCAATCTACAAAGCTAGGAAAGTTAGCATTTAACATGTCTATTTCTTTTTCTTTCATTATGTTTTATTATTATGACAATATATATTTCTCTATCTGCCTATCTATCTATAAACCATGACTTCACATTGATTCCTCTGCATTCCAATCTGCCTTTCCCCTTTCCATATTTATAATTCCCTTCTTAGATAGCACGAAACCTCTCTGCCAGTATCCATAATACAGTTACACCTTAACCCTAGAATACACAGAAAGTAGTGTCAGAATAGCTAACTTACGACTCGATGGTAGGCTGTATTGTGGTATAGGTTGCTTCCAATATTTTGCAATTACAATGCTTCAGTGAACGACTGGGTAGGTATGTATTTTCATATTGTTGAAGCTGTATCTTCGGAGTAGCTTCCTAGGAGTGTGGTTGGTGTGTCAAAAAGTAAACACAAATGGAGTTTCATTATATATTGCCGAATTCCCCTCCGGAAAACTTTCACCAATTTGCATTCCCATCAGCAATGCATGAGAGTGTCTTTTTCCCCTGAAGCCTCACCAGCAAAATGTTTGCTATACTTTTTAATTTTAGTAAATCTGATAGGTGAGAACTGGTATCTCAGTGTAGTTTAATTAGCATTTTTCTAATTATGGTTGACTTGGAACATCTTTTCATATGCTTAAGAGCCTTTTTGATATTTTATGTGTGTAAATTATCTGTTCAAGTCTTTTCTCTCTATTTCCATTGGGTTTTTGCTCTTTTATTATCAATTTCAAGAGACTTTATGTAGTAGGGATATTAGTTTTATATGTTATAGTTGCAAGTTATTTTTCTGAATTGATTTGTTGTTTTTTGATGCTTATGTTTTCTTTGCCATTCAAAAGAGCTTTATGGAGTCAGATTATCACTCTTTCTTTTATCATTATTTTGGCAGTAAGTTACAATTAGCCTTTCATCACACACCCCCCCCACACACCGGGTTAAAGAGTAATTCACTGAATTTTCTTCCAGTATGTATATGGCTTCATGTTTTATATTTATATTCCTTACTCTATTTGGAATGTATTCTTGTGAATGATATATGATGTAGCTCGTACCCTTTCCACAAGGTCTCCATTTATCACAAACACAGTTTTTTAAATGTCCACCTTTTTCCCAGTGATTTGAAAGGTCACCTTTATTATACACTATGTGTACCTCAGTCCATTTCTGAATATATATACTATATATATACCTCCAATATCACACTGCTTTGATTCTAGAGCCTTTATAGGAGGATTTTTTAAAATATTGTGTTTTGAGATAATTATAGAGTCATATGCAGTTTTAGGAAATAATACAAGAGCGATCCCATATACCCTTTCCCTACTCTCCCCCCATGTAAGGGCTTACATAAGTACAGTACAGTATCACAACCAGGATACTGATATTGGTACAATCTGTCCACCTTGGTTAGAACCACTAGTTTTACATGCAACCATTTGTATGCAAGTTTGTGGGTGTTAAATTCAAAGCAGTTTATCAGAACTGTAGGTTTGTGTGGCTACAGTGAAGGGTAGTTCCATTGCCACAGGAGCCTCGGTACTCCATATTGGTCTTTTATAGCCAAACCCCATTTCTTCCTACCCCGCACCAAGTCCCAAACCCCTGGCCACCACTAATCTGTTCTCCATTGCTACAATTTTGCCATTTCAAGAATGTTGTACAAGTGAAGTCATGTAGCATGTGATCTTTTGAGATTGGCTGTTTCCACTGAGCCTAATTCTGATAGCGGTGTGGAGCAATATGAGGGTCCATTCTCAGAGATGTGTAGTGATCCTCATTGGGATTTAAATTTGCATTTCCCTAATGCCTAAGGATATTGAACATCTTTTATGGAGCTCATTTGCCGTCTGTATACCCCCCTCAATGAAATGTCTGTTCAAGACTTTTTGTGTAAGATGGGAAGTTTAGGTTGAGGTTCAAAACAAATTTTTTTTTGCCTGTGTATGCTCAGTGGCTCTAGCAACATTTGTTGAAAACTTTACCACCTTCAGTGGATTACTTTTGCACCCTCTATCAGAAAAATAGTGGGGCATATATTTGTGTGGGTCTATTTCTGGTATCTTTATTTGGTTCCATTGATTTGTGTGTCCTAATTAATGTAGCCATATAATAAATGTTAAAGCAGGTAGAAGGATTCGTATTTACCAAACTTGTTCTATTCTAGGACTTCTATCCTTCCATACAAATTTTAGAATAAGCTTGGCTGTGTTTACAAAATGCACCACTGATATTTTGACAAATTACATTACAACTGTAGGTCAATTTGAGACTTGATATCTGTGTTAAGTCTCCTAATCAATAAATGAAATATGTCTCTTCATTTATTTGGGCCTTTATTTCTTTCAAAAGTATTTTGTAATTTCCTGGATACAGATCCTGTGTGTTTTTCTTAGACTGAATATGTAAATACTGCATTTTCTTTGAAGCAATTATAAATGATGCTGTGTTTTTAAAAAACGCTTTATTGGTAAAATTCACGCACTTGAAGTATTCAATTTAGTGGTTTTTAACACATCTTTAGGTCATACAGCCATTACCAATGTCAAATTTCAGAATATTTTAGTTACCCTCAAAAGAAACTACACATCCATTAGTAACCATTGCCCATTCTCCCTGACCCATGAGTTCCGGCAACTATTTATCTGCTTTCTGGATCTATGGACTTTCCTATTCTTGATTATTTCATATAAATGAAATCTTATGAGAGGTAGACTTTTGTAATTGATTTCTTTTTCTTAGAGTAGTATTTTCAAGCTTCATCCGTGTTACAACATGTATTAGTATTTCATTCCTTTTTATTGCCAAATAATATTCCATGATATGGATACACCACATTTTGTCTTTTCATTCATCAATTGATAGAAATTTGAGTTGTTGTTTTTGACTATTGTAAATAATATTGTTATGAACATAAGTTTTTATGTGGACATATGTTTTAATTTTCTTGCGTACATTTCTAGAAGTAGAATTTCTGTGTTGTGTGGCAACTGTTTAACATTTTGAGGAACTGTCAAATTGTGTTCCAAAGTAGTTGTACCATCCATTGTGCCATCTTACCAACAATGTGTAAAGTTTCCAGTTTTTCCATATCCTTGTCAATACTTGTAATTTTCTCTTTTGGATTATAGTCACTCTAGTGAGTATGAAGTGTTTTTGCATTGTGGCTTTGATTTGCAGTTCTCTGTTGACTAAAGATGTTGAGCATCTTTTCATGTGTTTATTGGCCATTTGTATATCTCCTCTGGTAATTTTTGCTAATTTTTAAATTGAATTGTCTTTCTACTGTTGAGTTGTAAGGCATCTTCATATATTCTCAGTACTAGACCCTTATGAGATATATTAATTTTTTAAATTTATCATTGTTTATTGGTACATTTTAGGTATAAAATACAGTTACATTCATTGTTGGGATCTTGTACCTTTACATGAGTATCTTGGTTCTTATTTTTGTCCCCATTCCCCTGCCCTCCCTTCAACCCCTCCACCCTTCTCTATTTACAGAGACTTTGTTTCCATTTTTTCCTTTTCTCATATTTTTTCTTTTCCCTTCTTTCCTTTCCCCTACCCCTCCCACTTCCCCTACTCCTTTGCTCCCTTTCTTCCTATTTCACAGATATATGAATTTTTAATAGTTATTACATTCTTTAGGTCATTTTTCCACTTCCTTGATGATATTTGCAATACAAAGGTTTTAATTTTGATGAAATCTATTTAGTTTTCTGTTATCATTTATGCTTTTGGAATGAATCTAAGAAATCCTCGCCTAATCCAGGGTCACAATGATTTGTTTTTATGTTTCTTCTAAAAGTTTGAAAGTTTAATTTTTACATTTAGATTTATCTTCCACTCTGAAATATTTAATGAACAAATATAATGCATATAATCAAGGTATAAAATGTGATGATTTGATATAAGTATACATTGGGTATTGATTACCACAATCAAATTAACACATCCTTTAGCACTTATAGTTACCATTTTCATGCATGTGTATATGTGATGAGGACATGTAAAATCTGCTCCCTAGCAAATTTTTTTTAAATAGTGGTATTTACTATAGTTGTCATACTGCCCATTAGATACCTAGAACTTATGCATCTTATAACTAAATGTTTATGCACTTTGAACAACATCTCCCCGCCCCCCACCCCACCAACAGCCACCGCAACCTTGCTACTGTTGGCTTCTATAAGCTCAGCTTTTTAGTTTCCACATGTAAATGAGATTACGCAGTATTTGTCTTCTATGCCTGACTTACTTCACTTAGCATAATGTGCTCCATATTTATCCATGTTGTCACAAGTGCCAGGATTTCCTTTTTTTCTGGCTGAATATGTGTGTACATATATACATATGTATATATCACATCTACACACATATCACTTTTTACACACACATCACATCTTCTTTATCCATCGGTGTATCACTGAGCACTTAGGTTGTTTCCATATCTTGATGATTGTGAATAATGTTGCAGTAGACATGAGGACACTGTTATTTCTTTGAGATATTGATATCATTTCCTTTGGCTATATAGCCAGAAGTAGGATTGCTGGATCATATGGTAGTTCTATTTTTAAATTTTTTTTGAGGTACTTCCATACTGTTTTTCATAATGACTGTACCAGTTTATATTCTCATCAAGATTACAGGGATTCCCTTTTCCCTACAACCTCCTCGAGACTTTGTCGCTTTTCCTTTTTAATAACCATCCTAACAGGTGTGAGGTAATAGCTTATTGTGTTTTTACCATAATTTCCCTGATGATTAGTGATGTTGATCACCTTCTCATATACCTGTTGGCCATTTATTTATCTTCTTTAGAAAAATGTATATTCAGGTCATTGCCCATTTTCATACATAATACAAAAGAGAGTTCAATAGCATTATTTTTCATGTAGATATCCAGTTGTTCCAGAACCATTTGTCAAAAAGACTATTAGTTCCACATTGTATCATCTTGCACCCTTGTCAAAAATCAATTGATATAAATATAAGGTTTATTTCCTAATTCAGTTCTATGCCATTGATCTGTATACTTGTATCTCTATGAAGTATGGTATTATGATTTTAGTTTCAGTTTCCAAATGTTTGTTGTTAGTGTATAAAATGTGATTATTTTTTGTGAGTTGACTTTTAAACTTAATAGTTCTACGAGTTACTTAGTCAATTCCTTCGATTTTTCCACATAGACAGTCATGTCTGTAAATGTGGACAAATGTATTTTATCCTTTCTGATCTGTAGGCTTTTCATTTTATTTTCTTGTCTTATTATACCAGCTACAATTACAAGTACTTTCATGACTAGCAGTGCTGAGAGCAGATCTTGCCTTGTGTACATTTTTAGAGTGAAAACAGCCAGTCTTTCATCAAGTATGCTAGTTGTAGAGATTTGGAGATGTTCTTTACCAAGTTGAAGAAGTTTTACTTTACCCCTAGTGTTCTGAGTTTTTATGATGAAGGAATGTAGAATTTGTCAAATTCTTTTTTCTCTATCTATTGATATGATAATGTGATTTTCTTTTCAACTTGTTAATATTGTGGATAACATAGATTAATTCACAAATACTGAACCAGCTTGCAATCCAGGTTTAACTCAACTTGATCATGGCGTATCATATATATACATATATATTCATCGTATATATATATATACATTCTTGGATTTGATTTGTGATTTAAGGTTTTGTTGATTTTTAAAATTTAAATTTATGGAAGACACGTGTTTATAATTTTCTTACTCTATACTGCCATAAAATGAGGTGGGAAAACTTCCTGCCACTTCTTTCTGGGAGAGATTGTGTAACAGTGGTATTAATTTTTCTTCAAACATCTGGTAAAATTTTCCAGTGAAATCATGTAAGTGTGGATACTTCCTTCTCAAGAGTTTTTAACTATAATTTCATTTACTTAAGCATTATAGTGCAATTCAGATTATGCATTTAACACTGTCTTTGAGTTGTAGTTAGCAAATGATTTCTTAAGGAATTTTACCTCTGTTTTCATGAGAGATTTCAGTCTGTAGTTTTCTCTTTGTACTATCTTTGGTTTTCTTATCAGGGCAATACTTAATTTCATGAATTGGGTGGAGAAGTGTTCCCTCTCCTCTTTTCTGAAGGAGAATGTGTAGAATTATTATTAATTCTTCTTTAATATTTCATAGAATTCTCCAGTAAAATCATTTAGGACTGGAGATATGATGAATATTTTTAAATTATAAATTCAGGGTTTTTTTCAGTAGTGACACGGCTATTCAAATAATCTATTTTGGTACTTTGTGTGTGGATTGGTCTGTTTCATCTAAGTTGTCAAGTTTATATGTGTAGATTTTCTGGTAATATTCCTTTATTTTCCTTTTGATGTCCAGCAAGTCTGTTAGTGCTATTCCATGCTTCATTTCTGATATTGTATCTTCTATCTTTTCACTCTTGCTATGGGTCAATTTTATTGCTGTCTTCAAATAACTAGCTTCAAATAACTAGCTTCTTTGATTTTTCTATTGTTTTTCTGTTTTCACTTCCATTAATTTTTATCTTTATTATTTCTTGCCTTCTGCTACCTTGGGTTTGTTTGGTACTTCTGAAGTCACTGAGAGATTATTGGTTTAGCTCAGATATTAATTCAAGTCCTTTCCTCTTTTCTAACATATTATACATTTCCCTCTCAACACTACTTAGCTGTTCCCACATATTTTTATAAGTCATGTTTTCATTTTCATTCATTTCAATGAATTGTTAAATTTCCTTTGAGACTTTCCCTTTTAGCTATAGAGATGAATTATTTAATTTCTAAATGTGTAGAGATTTTCTTGATTTTGTTTGGTTATTGATTTTTAGTTGGATTCCATTGTGATCAGAAAACACACTGTGTGTAATTTTGTTGTTTTTAAATTTGCCAAGGTGTATTTTAGGGCTTGAAATTTGGTCTATCTTGGTATATGTCCTATGGGCCCTTGAAACAAATATGTTATCTGCTGTTGTTGGGTATAGTGTTCTATAAATGTTATCTAGATCCTGTTGATGAATTATTTAGGATTTTTCTATCTTTGCTGATTATGTCTAGTGGTTGTATCCACTGATGAAAGGTGGGCTACAAATTTAAAGACCCAATCCAAAAATGGGCATCTGAAATGAACAGACATTTCTCAGACAAAGAAGTAGAAATAGCAAATAAATACATGAAAAAATG
>NW_004624923.1:807223-846044 GCF_000247695.1 Heterocephalus glaber
AAAAATGATGAGAAATGGAAAAAATGGAAATAAAGTCTTTGTAAATAGGGAAGGTGGAGGGCGTGAAGGGAGGGCTAGGAATGGGGAAAAAATAAGAACCAAGATGCATTACATAAAGGTACAAGTTCCCAATGAGAAATGTAATTGTGTTGTATAGCTACAATGTACCAATAAAAGAATTTAATACAAAAAAAAAAGTAAGGTGGGCTGCAGAAGTCTCCAACTGTAACTGTAAGTTTATTTCTCCTTTTAGTTCTCTCAGTTTTTATGTCATGTGTTTTAGGCTTCTGTTATTTGGTGCATGCATATTTAAGATCATTATGTCTTCCTAGTGGATTGATTATTGTATCATTATGCGATGTCTGTCTGTCTCTAATAATTTTCTTTGTCTTAAAGTCTTTTTCTGATATTTATATAGCCATTACTGCTTGTTAGAAATTAATATTTGCATGATATAACTTTTCCATCCTTTTACTTTAAACTTATCTATGTTATTGTATTTGGAGTACCTTGCAATAGAAAATAGCTAGGTGATGGTATTTTTAATCTACTCTGGTAATCTCTGTATTTTAATAGGTGTGTTTAGACCACATAAATGTAAGGAAATTATTGATTTGTTCCAACTTAAATCTACTGTTTTATTATTTGTTTACACTTTTCTCTTTTCTGGGTCTCTCTCTTTCTCTTTCTCTCTCCCTCCCACCCTTCCTCCCTCCCTTTCTTTTGCACATCCACACTTTGCTTAAACATATTTTAGAATTCTGTCTTTGTTTATATTTCATTTTTATTATATCAGACTGTATCGTTTTCTTACTGATTATTCTAGGTATTATAGTAGTACATGAATAATGAATCATGGTCTACAGTCTACATTTTATCAGTTTTAGTGAAGTAGAGAAATTTTATTTTTTAGTTCTTTTTACTCTCCATATTTTTAAATTACAATTATCATAAAGATTTCCGCTATACATAGCAAGTATCAGATTAGGTGGTGTTATAGTTTTTAGTTCATCAATCAGATGATTCAGGAAACTCCTGAGAAAGAATAGTTTTTTATACTTAGCACTATTTCTACATATTCTGAATTCTCCTTTATGAAATTTCAAGCCTTCTTTCACTATCATTTAAGCCACTCTGCCTTGGAGGCAGCCGATTATGGACTGAAATCTCTACAAACTGTAAGCCAAATACACTTTTCCTCCTTTAACTTTGGGTGGCAGGTATTTTGTCTCAGCAATAAGAAAAGTTAACAAAACATGATATATAAGAAAATGATTGAATTTTGTACATAACCTTGGATCCTGCAACCTTGGTATAATTGTTAGTTACAGGAGTTCTGTTGTTGTTTTCAGATTTTCTTTGTGGATGACTGTGTCGTTTATGGTTTATGTACAAAGATAGTTTCATTCCTTCATTCTCATTCTGTTTATTTAAAATTCCCTTTATTGTCTTATTATATTTGCTAGGACTATCAAAATGATGTTAAAAAGAAGTGGTGAGAGAAGAGAGCCTTACCTTTTTCCTAGTCCTAATGGGAAAGCTTCTAGTTTCTCACCATTAAGTATATTTTTTTAAAGTATACTTTATCAACCTGAGGGATTTCCCCTTTATTCCTAGTTTACTGTGAGTTTTTATCATAGATGAGTGTTGGATTTTGTTTAGTGTTTTTTCAGTATTTATCAATATTATCCTGTGTTTTTTCTTCTTTAGCCTGCTGATGTGATGGGTTACATTAATTGGTTTTCAAATGTTGAACCAGCCTTGCGTACCTAGCATAAATCCCACTTGGTTATAGTGTATAATTCCCTTTATACATTGTTGGATTCAATTTGATAACATTTTGTTGAGCATTTTTGCGTCTGTTTTCATGGGAGACATTGGTCTGTAGTTTTTCTTTCTTCATAATGTCTTTGGTTTTAATATTAGAACAATTCTGGCCTGGTTGAACTCAGTTAAGAAATAGCCCCTTTGCTTCTATCCTCTGTAAGAAATTGTAGAGAATTAGTGTCCTTTGCTCCTTAAATATTCAATAGAGTTCACCAGTGAACCTGCCTGGCCTTGCAGGTTTCTGTTTTGGAAGGTTATTAACTATTGATTGAATTTCTTCAATACATGCAGGCCTGTTCAGATTGTATATTCTTTCTTGTGTGAATTTTGGCCAATTGTATCTTTCAGTGAGTAGGTTCACTTCATCCAGGTTATCAAACTTGTGGGCATTGAGTTAATAAAATTCCTTTAATACTTTTTCATCTCCATGGGCTCTTTAGTGACGTTCTTCTTTCATTTCTAATATTAGTAATTTGTGTCCTCTTTTTTATTAGCCTTACTAGAGGTTTATCAATTTTACTGATCTTTTCAAAGAATCAGCTTTTGGTTTTGTTGATTTTTCGCTTGATGTTCCATTTTCAGTTTCATAGATTTCTGCTCTAATTTTTATTATTTAGTTTATTCTCCATACTTTGGATTTAACTTTCTTTTACTAGTTTCCTAAAGTAAAAATTTAGATTACGGATTTTGTAATTCTCTTCTTTTCTAATGTGTACATTAAATACTATAAATCTCTTATCACTGCCTTTGCCACACCCCACAAATTTTGATGTTGTGTTTACATTTTTATCTAGTTCAAAATATTTTTAATTTTTTTCTTGAGATTTCTCCTTTAGACCCATCTATTAGTTAGTTTAATTATCAGTTGTTTAATTTCCATGAATTTTGGGATTTCCAGCTATCTTTCTATTGATTTTTAGTTTAATTCAGTTATGGTTTGAGAACAGACATTGTATGGTTTCTATTCTTTCAAACTTGTTAAGGTGTGTTTTAGGGCCCAGAATGTGATCTACCCTGCTGGACATTTCATGTGAATTTACAAAGTATGTGTATCTGCTGTCGTTGGATGAAGTAGCGTATTGATGTTGCTTAGTAGTGTTGAGTCCAGCTCTGCCCTCGCTCATTTTCTGCCTGCACGCTCTTTTTTTTCTTTTTGCCTGTTTTATGTTAGATCCTTGTGCAGTCCCCTTCTCAGAATGTATGAGACTCATTAAGGAAACCCAGGGGACTCATCGCTGTGTAGATTTTCAGTCTACGATCCTAGGTTGCTCATCTTTTCTACCTTCTAGGGTCTTCCTACACCTGGTTTTTGATTTGATGTCTAGGTTTTTGTTTGTTTCTGTACTTTGCTTAATTTTTTTAATTGTTGAAAACTACATGTAACGTAAAATTTACTGGCTTAAATATTCAGAAGTGTACAGTTCAGTATTGTTAAGTATATTCATATTGCTTTGCAATGTGTCCAGGTTTTTAATTGTTAAGAGGGAAGTCCTAGGAGAAATGGGGCTACTCTATCTTGATTCGAGCCAGGAGTGTCCTTAGTATGTTCTATTGGCTATTCTTGTATGTTTATTTTTTCCATGTGAAGTTTAATGTCAATTTATCTAGCATTATCAAAGAACTTATTAGTGGAGCTGGGGATTTAGCTCAGTGGTGGCGCACCTGCCTCGCAAGCACAAGGTCCTGAGTTTGATCCCCATAAAGCCATAAGTCAAACAGAACTGCCATCTTTACAATGTTGAGTCATTCACTTGTTTGCATCTACTTTTGAGTCTTTTAGGAGTTTTAGGATTTCCTTCATGGAGATATTTTACACTGCTTGTCATGTTTATTCCCAAGGATTATTCTGCTCTGTACTCCTTTTGTGAATGAGGTTTTACTTCCTAGTGTATTTGTGCTTGTTTGGGTATATCTATGCTTGTTTCGGTATAACTCAAATCTGGATCTCGAGCCTATCACCAGGTACAAATTTGGGACAGTGCATTCCACTCACTCAACTGGCTAACCCTCCTTCATCTTCAGCTCAATGTGTACAAAATTCAATTTATCACCAGGGATTTAACTCAGTGGTGCTGCTGCCTGCCTCACAAGCGGAAGGTCCTGAATTCGATCCCTGGTACCAAAAATTTTTTTTCAATATATCTTCTTCCATGACCACCCTAATCCTCACTCCAATAATGGTGACAGTCACCAGACACTGTGAAAATTTTTGTGACATCCTTCTACACCCCTTTCCTGGCTAATTGGTCATTCAGTCCTAATAATTTTCTAGCATTTTAGAAGCTGTAGGCTTGAAATCTCTGTTAGATGGAATCATCAGGTCATCTAGCCTAACCTCACTTCTGATGGCTGCATTCTCTATTCAGTGTCTCCACTAAGGAATTTCCTGACATAGGTTTGCATATGTTTCTGACTCTCACACAGGGCAGCTCATTTTATTTCTATCCATTTGTGATTATCACACATGTAGTATATATCACAAGTACATCCCCTCCTTTCTAAAATAACCCTCAATCCTTGCCTTCAGTTTGGACTATTGCTGAAGCTTTTAATGGTTCTTTTCCATCTTTATGTGGACTTCTGATGGGGTTCTCCTTTGACACCGTCCTGTCAATGGCTCTGCCAGGTTCCAGCATACAGACTGAAAGCCAAACTTCTTTACCTAACATCCAGAGTGTTTTCTGATGCTGGCCTCACCTCCAACTACTCTAAAAATGAGAAATAAAGAGAAAGATAAGAGAAGGAAGAGGAGGATGAGAAGATGGAGGAGGACACAGTGGAGGAGGAGGTGGAGGAGGAGGAGGAGGCAGGGTTCCAAATACACTAGCTTTCCAAAGGCCCGTGTGAACACTATTGGTGTAGATATTCCTTTTCTCTTACTCTGTTAATGGAGATACCAAAGAATTGACAGCATTGGCAGTTTAGTAGGAAGGCTGTCTGTGATGATATTACACGAGGACATTTTCAGTGTGGACTCAATAATGGATGTTCCTAAGCCCTTGCTGCAATTGAGTTGTGTATATATATATATGGATATATATATATGTGTGTGTATATATATATGTATATATGTATATATATATATATGTATATATATATACATATATATATACACATATATATATATATATGCTGCCATCAGGGAGCTTCTAGGCTAATGGAGGAGACAGACCAATAAATAGCAGAACATCAATGATTAAATATGAAAGGAGCTCTCAAATACTGCCTCCTCCACAAACTCTTACAAGACATTTCTGTTTTCTGAAGTTAATGCTTGCAGCTTTGTGGTATAATTATTTCTGAAAGACTAATTCCCTCAAGGCAGTTTCTTCTGCTCCATCTCTGGATCTTCCACTCTATCTTCAGCATCTCATTTACTCCTTAAGGTCCCACTCAGATGTCATTTCTTCTGGAAAGCTTTCTCTGGTCTCCTTAGGCAGAATTCATTCCTTACATACTCCCTGAGTATCTCTCTCCATCGGATACTATGTTAAGCACAGAGTATGAATTGCTGGTGAGGTGTCCTTTCTGCCCTGTAGTTGCTTACAGTCAGTGCAAGCTTCATCATGCTCAAGGCCTTTCTCTTTCAGTGTCTAGCACTCTGGCATGTGCCTAGGTCCACCTCTCCCACTGAGCTGCAAGTCCAGTGCCCAACCCAAGTCATCTCTCAGTGAGTGGAGACATGCATAGAAGCCAGAAGGGGCTAAATTAAGTGATATTTAGGTTCAGGGAAGAAAGAGCATACCTATGGCTCAGAGGCCACTTGGCAGTGAGGAACAGGTCATGTAGCTCATAGGGCATCACCCTCAAGCAGGCGTTTGCTTAGGGCCTAAAGTTGTGAGTTTAGGAGCCCCAGGGGATCCAGATGATTGAACAGCATGACAGAGAGGGGACATAGAAGATCATGTAGAGGACTCTGAAGGCCATGCTTTGGAACTTTCCCTGGAGAGAATAAGGAACCTCTATATTTTTGAACAGGGAAGATGATGAGATAAGTGTTTTGGAAAGGTCATTCTGACTGCAGTATGAGGGACAAATTGGAAAGCAGAGACCGGAGGCAGGGAAGACCTCTTGGGAGGAGGATGTGGCAGGAGTTGAGGGGAATTGTGGGGAGTTTCTCCTTCTGGCCCATGTCCATCCCCTCCAGATAACCACTGGTCTGTAGTGTGCGTTTCTCTAGGGCTTTGTAAGACTGGAACCATAGAATCGGGACACTTGTGTTAGGATCCTTCATTCAGTGTGATGAGTGAAAACCATATGTATCAGTTATTCATTCCTTTTTATTGCTTAGCAGCATTTTACTGTGTGGATCATACCACAGTTTGTTTATCTATTCACCTGTTGATGGGCATTTGGATTGTTTCCAGTTTCTTAGTAATTATAAATACAACCACTGTCAACCTGGGTGTACAAGTATCTGTGTAGACACACACTTTTATTTCTTTTAGTTAAATATTCAGCAGTAAAATGTGTGGATCATAAGGCATATGTTTAACTTGTTGAGAAATTCCTAAACTGTTTTTTGAAGTAGTTGTACAATATTATAGTCCAACAGTGCTATGATTTTTTTTTAACAATTCATGGCTCTCTCTATAGGGGGGTGGCAGATATTCACAGTTTTTCACACATATTCTGCAGCAAAGTAGATATTGGACTGGATCCACAAATAACCTTGGAACGCGTTCTGGTGGCTATATTATTAGACATCATTGGAGAGAGGGGCAATTTTGAAAGGAAAATAGGGTTGGAAATAGAGGATCTCAAAATGAGTCAAACTGGCTCCACTGAAGGGATGAATGGCTGAGAGCTTCGGGCGGCTGAGGAAAGGGTAGAGTCAGCCAAGTATCCAGAGGCCCTGGCTATCTGCTGGATGAATTGGAAGCCCTGGGTGAATGAAGGAGCAGTTTTTCTGGTGCCTACTTCTAGGCTGTATAGTACAACTATGCAGCCGTGCTCTGGCCTGGGTCTGGAAAGCCACTACAATGGGACCACATAGACTTGGCCTATAACCTGGAATAAACCAGAAAGAGCAGTTGTGATGCTACCTATTTCCTACCCTTTGAACACTTTCTGCTTTTTACAGTCTTTCTTCTCTTTCTTACCGTGGTTTCTGCAGCCAATTGAAGAGAAGCAAGGTGGAGAGGCAGCTTGGGTGGTTATACACCATGTCAGAGAATTCCTCACCCCACAGATGTGTCCTGGTAGCCAGAGGCCTTTTTGCTGGACATTCCTTGAAAACTCCCAGGGGTATGTTCAGAAGGTGCCTGTGACTGCCAGCATGAGGGAGACAGAAGGATGCCAGACCTGGAGCCAGGACGGTTCTTTTCTTTGGCAACTCTGACAGAGTTGGGACTGCTCTCCATCCTGGGCCCCAGTTTGCTCCATATGCAAGACTAGGTGGTATCTGAGGGACCTTCCACACTTGACTTCAAAGATCAGAACCTGAGCCCATCTTCAAGGTCTCATCCTTGTTCTTAAGTTGCAAAAGAACTCGAGGCAGACACCGATGTCAAACCTTTTGTCTTGTGTCAGAGCTTTTGCTAACAGCATTTAATGGAGCCTTTAATGCCCGGTGAGGAAGTACCCTAAGCACTGGATTTGGTGTTAAGGGGATGCTCAATGGCCACGAGACCCAGAAGGTCAGCAGCCCACCCATGCATGGCCATTCTCAGGCCCTCAGCTCCTGAGGACCCGTCACTACAGTTCTCTGTGACCATACATGGGTTTAAAGTGATGGGATAAAAGGGTGGAATGCGGAGGAAGAGAAAGGTCTTGAGCATTTACAGAGCTTTCCCTCTTTGCCAAGCGCTTGGGCTGTGGGTACCTCTCGTGCCATGCTGAGAACAGCAATGACAGTAGCTGATCCTTAGTGAGTGGGTCCACGCTGTGGATCAGACATGGTGTGCCAGACTTTACAGGGTCTCTTTTTAACCCTTGCAGCACCTAATGGAGAGACTCATTTATTATTGCCTCCATTTTACAAAGGAGGGCACTTAGGCAGAGTAATATCCCTATCACAGAGCCATGGAATGGCAGTATGGGGAGGGAAAAAGAAAGAAGAGAAAATAATTTTCCTCCAGCAAGATGAAATGTGGACAGGCAAGTTAAGAAGGAAAGGTACATTGGCTTCGGCCTCGGTATGCTCAAAGAGCCTCCAGTCTGAGGTAGAAATGACCAATCCAAACTGCAGCTTCATTTCCTTAGTCTTACATTACAGGTGTCTGTGGGCTCAGGATTCCTTGATACTCAAGCCAAGGAGAGTTGGGCCCCAGGGTCCTTGGAAGACCCATGCTGTTAGTATTTTTCCATCAAGATAGTAAGACACCGTTCTAGAGTTTTTCTATGGCAGACATTGTCTGGGGTTGGGACTTCTCCTCTTTTGGCCTCAAATGAAGGCCTGGAGCCTCACTAAGGGAGACACAAGCAGAGTAGCAGAGACACCCTGGCATGACTCAGCCCTGGGAGGGCAGGATAGCGCTCCTGTTCAATGGACAGGACTTCTAGCATGCCCTGGAAGAGTAGTTAGGGGTCTGACTCAGCCCCTTCCCTGTCCCTCCCTCATCTGCCCCTCCATTTCGTCTTTACTTCTGAAAGCTCCTTCTCAGCCATTTCCCAGGAAGGATTGACTCATGGGTCCCAAGCTGTCTCACAGGGGAAACATGTTGGAGCGCCTGTCAACAATTACAGGCTATGGGCACATCCTGTGTCCAAATGTGCCCAGCCATCCTGAATAAATAAGCATGCCAGTTTGCTGGAAAGCAAGCATAGAGGTCTCAGGAGAACCTCTCTAACTGGCCATCAAAAGGTCCATTATCCCCGGGGAGGGCTCAGTGGGGGTTGTAGATTCTAGGATCCTTATGGCATTTGCAATGGCCTGTTCCTGAGCTCTCTGGGGCTGAGCTAGTCCTTGGGCCTTCTGGAAAGGAAGTGGATCAAGCAGAGTGCTGGAGAAATTACGCTGGAAGGCCAGGATTCTTAACCATTTGTGTGCCACGGATGCCCTTGGTTTTCTTGTGAAACTTATGAACCACTTCTCAGGAAAACAAGTGCTTTTAAATGCATTAAAAAATGGGATCACAAAAATACCAATTGATTCAAAATAGTTATGAACTTACTAACAAAACAAGTTTGTGATATATTAATTTATGCACTTGTTGACACATTAAATAAGATGTAGCAGTAGGTCTCATACTTACTGTAATTTCAAGGTAGTGATAGTTGGAGATTGCTGCTATGATTGCAATCTGAAATTAAAAAGCCCTGTGATTTCTCTTAGTGACAAAGTCACAGATTCTGTAAATATTTCTATTGTCTGTTGCCAACATTCATAATGGAAGAAATGCTAAATTTCAGTTAGAGATTAGTAAAAGTAGAAACATAATTTTTCCTCATTCAAGTTTGTAAACTTCTCAAATTCTATCCATGAACTGTACGATAAGAACAACTACTAAGCCAACATTGAAACCCATTTGATTGACTGTTTGATTGGGATTTTTTTTCTCCTAGTTCCTCCACTAAGTCAAACTTGTCCTTACAACTTTGTTGTATACTGTGCTTTCTTCTTACCACCAAAGCACAACCAGGGATTTTACATTCCAGTCCTAACTCTTCCATTTACAACTGTGTGACTTTGGGTGACTTGCCTCTTTGAAAATGGGGCTGTTCTCCTTTGTAAGATAGGAATAATAACAGTAGCTACCTCCTAGTCTTAACATCAAGATTACCTGTAAATGAGACAGTACTTACAAAACACTCTGGCACTCTGTTAGCTCTTACAAAGGGTCGACTATAATAACTTTTACAAGGTAAAGAGTTTGTAAACTAAAGGACAGTGTGATGTGTTGACCATGATAGCAATCTGCCTTACTTTCTGACAGTGTATCTCTTTGCCTCCTCTGTGGTCCCAGGAGGACAGGGGTGAGATAGAGCTGGCTCCTGCTGGCTCCTGAAAGCCAACAGCTACATTTTCAGAAATTTTGCAAGCTGGTTGACATCATGTTGGGAGCTTGAAATTGTCAACAGTGAGAGTAGTTACAGTGCAGAAATCATCAACGGCTCGTTAATCACTCATAAGCAAGCCACTGGGAGGGGATAGTTGGGGTGGGAGAATAGAGTTCTACTCTTACCAAAATGTTAGTGGGGCAAACGAGATTGAACCTGGGGAAGATGTGATAACCCTGTCAGATGGTGATCAGGGAAGAATAACTAAATGTTCCTGTGGTTTAAGTTCATTTCGTTCACTATCTGTAGGCTTTTCCATCTACAAAGTTTCAGAACAAGGAAAGAACAGGTTTTTCTTGATTAATGTCCTCGGTTCTTGATTACTTCCATGTCAGCAATTCTGCAAAAAGATATGTTTTCAGATAAGGAAAAAATCTCTATTTTTTTTTATCAGCAAAATGGAATACATTTTACTCAAAATCCTGTATTTCTATGTACTAGCAACTTACTTCCATGGCAACTTTTATCTGTAAGATGCATTCTTTCCAGAGAATATTGCAAAGGCACAGAGCAGAAAGACGAGTTTATTGATTATGCAGCCCTGCTAGCATTACTTGAGTCCAAATGTTGGCTTGGATGGTGTTTTCAGAACTCACAAATGGATGTTTATGTCTTCAGGGCCAGCCTGGGGGTGTCAGTCCTGGGATGGTAGTTTGTGCAATCATTGCAACTTGGTTACACAGGCTGCTTTCAAATGCATCGCTGCTATCTTGCCAGTCTACAGGCCACTTGGATGTGCTGCTTTCTACTCTCCACCATATTTCCTTTCTCCATCCTGTGCTAGCATGTGTGCCTTCAAGTGAGGGAGCTCCTAACTATGAGAAAGAGGGACCCAGCAGAGGACAGCTGCAGACGTGCGAGCTCCTACAGTCCTAGAGGAGACTGGGCAGCCTCTGTGTGGGGCTGCCATAGGGGTGCACCAAGAGCAAGTGCGTGTGACTAAACTTGCTGTCACTTTGAAGTACTCCATGGAGATTTGGGGTGGGCTGCTGGGTTACTGGTCTGATGTTTTCCCTGTCCAGGATTCAGTTTCTCTTGGATAGTGCTAGTTCTCGTGACTTGTGGATACAATCAGTGCTGCCAATGTCCCAAGCCTTCCTTTGCCTGGGAATCAGCATTATTGTGCTCCATGTACCCGCTCATGAATCTGACTTTTTCTCTTATTGAAATCACATTCAACTGAATAAGGCCTGTGGCTGGGTGCCCAGCAGCAGGTAGACATAAGCAGAGCAGGATCTTCTTTCAGACTTGAAAGAAGGGAGGGCTAAAAGCCTAAAGCCAGTTCTGGCCCTGGCTTGGGAGCTTGCCCCAGCTGTCTGCAAAAGGCTTTGAAAAGAGCCGTGATGGACTTGGGGAACACTGGGATGTTAATCTTGGATGAAATCATGACTTCCGAAAGAGATTTGGTTTCTGAAAGCAAAGGTGGTAAACTTAGTATGCAGCCACTCAAAGAGCATTACGAGCTCATTGTCTCCTCTGATAGGGCATGGCCAGCGTGCTTCAGATAAAGTGGTCAGCTGAGCTGCCCATGGCTCTCAGATGCAAGGCAAACATTCATTTGTGTATTTTTCTGCCTGTAGCAATTTCAGACTGCTCCTGTCAAACTGTACCTGTTTTCTAAAATGTCTTTTTAAACATAAGTTTCCACATGGAGGAGGTGACCATGTATTAAAGTAAGCTGAAGAAATTGGCTTCTGTAATTGTGTGCATACTGCTTTCAGAAATTAAACCCACCTTTGAATGTGATAGTAGAGATACCAGCCCTCACAACTAGACGTGTCCCTTCCTGTCTTGTGTGTTCTGGGCCTTGATAGAGAAGGTACCCCCTGGCAGGCACAGAGCATGGTGCCGCTTATGTTGTCATCCAGAGAGGGTACTGAAGCCCAAAAGATCCCAGGGAGTAGCCCAAGACCCCCAGCAAGCAGAACCTCCCAAAGCCAGGCTCTGAACTCATGGGTCAGATCTTGCGGCCAGCCCAGTAGGATGTCTGATGCCAGTTAGGTTTCTTTTGCTCTCTGGCACCCACCAATGTGAGTAATTATTTAATGTTGGCACTCTTTCTAGAACCATCTGCTGCCACAAGAGGAAATTTCTGTGTCCACTCATTCACTTTTTGCTGTGTGCCTGCCACATGCCAGACCCCCTTTTAAGGACTGGACAATCAGTATGGGTCTCCTATCATAGTGGGGAGAGAGTGGACAGGAAAATAACCCACAGTGCTTTATGCACCATGACAGTATTGTACTCCAACCAGCATTTCTGGCCATAGGGCCAAGTCTCCCATTGCCAGGACTCAGGTGGAAGCCTGCAGGGAGAGAGTGCCACCAGCTACCGTTCTTCACTTTCACCACAGCCCACTGGGGCTCTTACTAGCATTTCTCTTTCATGGGTGGGAAAACAGATAAATACTGCTTACCAATGGCCAACCTAAGATTTAAATTCAGACCACTCCTTGCCAAAGTTCGTGGCTTGAACACCTACCATGTCTCTTAGGGTACAGCCTAAAGCTTCTCCAGAAGGCACAGCCCCCACCAAGTTTAAGGACAGCCCAACAGCTAGGTCAGGGTCCTCTCTACCAAGGTTGAGCTTGGCCTGACTCCGCTGCTCTCCGCAGTGAAAGTGCCCTCCTCTGGGATAGGACCTCCAGTATTTACCCCCTGCAATGGTTGTGAAGCTCTGAGGAGCCAGATCTGATCATACCAGCCCCCAGTGGGTTCGGAACTGGAGCAGCAGGCCTGCAGAAAATGATGGATTGTCACCTCATTCAGTGAGTTCTTTGCCACCACTGCCAGCACTTCGTCAACTGCAAAACCAATTCAGCCTTTGGTGTCCATGGTGCCTCTTGGATTTGGCCCCCAAACCAGCTATAGGAGCTCTAGCTGTCTAGCTGAGCCCCCATGAAGGGCGGAAATGTGTACAAGTTGGACCAGAGCTTGCTTAGAGGACAGTGTTCGTCGTGCATCCGGGGTGCTGTCATCACACCCCACACTGCCCCAACCTGAAGATGGTCCTACAAACCTGCCCAGCAGGCCCCTTTGCTGCCAAGGCCATGTTCTCTGGCACATTTCCTTCCTTCCTTCCTGCGCCCTAGCAATCCAGCAGTTGGGAGCTGTGGAAACCCCAGGAGCAGAAACTAAACTTACTGACAGGAAAAGTGGGCAGGCTGCCCCACTAATTCAAAGCTCTTAATGGGCCTGTTGGCTTTGCTAATCACATTAGTTTTAGTCAAGTTTAGGGAGTAAAAATTTAGCAATTAAAACCATATAATCTAGAATCATATTAAAAGCCAACAATTTCAAAATGCTCCACCAAATGTTTTGAAACTAAAATGGTGTGGTGATACGGATTTTCACAGGAAGAAGAATAACCAGACACTCACTAGGAAAAGTCAAAGTGTTAGCATATTAACAACACTGTGATTCTATATTGTGCTTTGAGCTACAAACAATAATCTAGAGGCTTTGAGACTTGTGACCTGACATGAGAACACACCAAACAATCATGAGTGTGAGACAAAAAGATTTCAGTTCTCCCTGCAATCCCACTCTTGACTAGGGAACAACATGTGAAGCTCCCCCCAGGCCTCCTTGCACTGTACCCTAGCCCGGTACCCTTTTCCTTCTTGGTGCCCCTAATCCCCAACTCTCCGCCATGGAGGAACCACACAGTGCTCCCCGCAAACCCACTTCTTCAGCACCATCATCAGGCTCTTCCCTTCTTGTCCCTCACAGTGGATTCCCCCCCTTGACCAGCTGTCTGCCAGTCTGCGACCCTTTCTGTTCCCCCAGCCAGTTCTTCTGCTGGTCCAGCTACTTGTCTTATTGGCATCTCAAGCCCAACCCAATGGACTCCACAAGGACTGACGGATTCCAACTCAAGGCTTTGTGAAGTTGTAACAACTTCCTCCCCCTGATTTGATTTCATAGCCACCTTTCATTCTCTCTCACACTCGCTCCCTAAATGAGTTTGTTTTTTAAGTTAAGGTGAATACGATTAACTTTATTCCAGCTGCAACACACCTTTAGCTACGCAAGGTACTGCAAAGCTGACTGAAATGTTTGAGGTATTCACTTGCTGGTACCTACATTTCTAGTTCTTTGGTAATCTGATCACCTCTCATATCTTTTCAGGGGTCTGAGAAATCATTTGAGATGTCTTTTTGTTCAGTGACTATTCAATTGACCCACTTAACTCCTCCTCCACAGTATTGCATGAAGTCCTCCACTCCATATAAATAAGCATCATATTATTGCTGCTTTGGAAGTATTTTTAACCTACAAGTGACAAAAGTTCATGATGAGTGCAGCGATTGTGCCTGGTCCTTGTAGGCAGTGTGAATGACAAGCAAGAGCATCAAGGGAAAGAGAACACTTAGTAACAAGGCCATGAAGCTTCAGAACAGAGGCTTGAGGAATTACACAGAACTGCAAAAAGGAAAAAGAAAAAAAAGAACTGCAGACTGCCAGGTGGGCAAGCACTTCCAAACTTCCAGAAATTCCTTAGACTGGGTCTCTTATGTAGGTATAGTTTGCTCGATGTAGCTACCTGGAAAAATTCTAGAACATACCTTTAGAGCAGGCATGTCCAACCTATGGCTTGTGGGTTGGACATGCCTGTGTTATAATAAAAATGAGAGAAACGTTGTTATTCATATACATTCACTACATTGTATGTTTTTTATGCTACTCAAGACAATTGCTCTTCACTCAGTGTGACCCAGACAAGCCAGGCATGTCCAGCCCATGAGTTGCAGGTTGGACATGCCTGCTTTAGAGAAATAGTGAGCGAGGACTTAGAGAAGGAAGGCAGTCAGGTATAAAACAAAAGCAAAAGGAGCAGAGATCACAGAGCTGGTAGAGGTTCATTCAGAGTAGCTTGCTGTGTTAGAAGAGCCTCCTTTTTTGTTAGAGGAGCTCAGCAGGCAGGTAGATGAGAGGAAAGCAGGAAAGGGGCTTTGGACTTCAGCAAAGCATTTGGCAGCATCTGTTGTGAAGGCCTCATTTACAGCTTAGTCATGTGATTGTGTAACCAAGTAAAGCGCTGACTCCAAAGGCCATGGATAATAGATGAACGTCCACCCTCTTAGAGAGAAGTCTAGAGGCAAGTCCCAAGCTGCCTTCCTGGCTTACAGAATGAGACATCATTCCTACCAAATTCACCCCTGCCAGTGCCAGAAGGTGAGGAATTCCCTATAGCATGAAATAGAGCTCCAGACATCTTGATGAGCTTGAGATCATCATAGGAAATTTAACAGGGGTAAATGGCAAGTCCCACATTTGGGTCCTAGGCCTATCTGCCCAAGAGTACATGGAAGAGACATAGTTTGAGAGCAAACTAGGGGCTGTTCATCGTGTGTCATCATGGTGTGATTCAGCCTGCCAGGAACATAGCCACCATCTCAGGCTGCCCTGCAAGCCATGGCCTACTGGGCATGAAGGTGAAGGTGCTTTTGCTGTCCCTAAAACATGGTGCTCAGTTTTCATATCAGTTCCATGCAGATGGGGGGGTCTTTAGGGTGGAGAGAGAACAGGGGGATGAGGAGGGTCATAATTAAAGCCATGCAGCTGGTGACATCTCCATTCTGCGACTTGAATCCAGGGCCCCCAATCCCGATTTCAGAGCTTTTTAGTGAATTCCTGTGCTAGACTCTACAGCCAGCATGTCTGCTGCATACCAAACACCAGATTTTAGATTTGCTTCATTCAGATTCCTCTGAATATACTGACATGCTTTGAGAGCTGGAAAACATTTGAATGGAAAGAAGAGACCCTATTGGCTTTCTATACGTGTAGGCTGCCTCCTCTAACTTCCAGTGCCCAAGAGCTACTCACCAGACATACTCTCTCATAAAAAGCAGTTTCTTAAATGAATATGAAATGAACTTCATAAACCATCAAGGACCTCTTAATCATTTTAAAAGGTAAGCGCTATTATTATTATCCACCAAGGTTACATAGCTGAAAGGGCTTAACTGTGCCTTAACTTCACTGCAGTACAGAGTGGCAAGTTGGCCTCTCTCCTGCGTCTTTTCTACAGCTCTTTCACACTTGCTTTGTATCAATGAAAAGAGGAAAGATGAGTGCTGGAACCAGCACGACTTGACTAAATGAATGGGTGGCTAATTGGATGAATGAGCTGGAAAATCTTGGCACAGAAGTGTTTATTCGGAGTGTTTGTGAATCCGTAATCAACTATACCCACAGTCAAAGAACAGTAGTAGATGACATTCCATTAAAAAACCTGCCACACTGAGGTCTGAAATGTGCCATAATAGCATGCCTTTCAAGTTCTAGCTGTTTGAGGCCGGGGATTTAGCTCAGTGGTTCTGCTGCCTGCCTCACAAGTTCTAGCTGTTTGAGTCCTTAAATCCCTGAAATTTGTTTATATTTGACCCAAAAATGGACTTAAATGTTTATCTTTGAAGGGATTCGAGTAGGAAAGAGTACTGAAGTTGTAGAGGTGGTAGTGATTTGGATTTAGAAGGAAGAAGTACAGAAGACATAAACACAACGGGCAAAGTCAAGCTTGGGAGAAGCTAGACCTGCATGCTCCCTGGCTGGCTCAGGATGTTCCTCAGGTGAGCAGAGCTGACTGCAGGTGACTGAGTGAAATGGAATAAACCTGAAACGGGACTTTGATCATTTCTCAGAAGCTTCCTCCTCCTAGTCAACTAGCACACTGCATATGTGACCTCCACCGTTGCAAGCTCCAGCCAACCATAGGCTTTCCTTCTGACTTAGAGAAGGGAGTTTTGGTCAAGGAAAGATGTCTTACTTGTCTGGTATTAGCATTTGGCTTATAGGATGGAATAGCTTGGAGCCGTCAGTCAAGTGACTTCCATATACAATCTACTTGGGACCTGACAGATTTGCCTTTGCTCAGGATAGATCACAGCAGTGGAACTTCACACATGATCAATAGATGAACTCAAATGCAGGTAACAGAAATAGACTCATGTAGTTTTAATGGGGGAAATGAGCTCTTGCTCTCAACCAGGGTAGCCTACTGAAAGTATTCATGTCTGTTTCCCCTTCCAGCTCTTTTACAAGCCAAGCGCTGGCTGTATGCAAAACACTGGTCTTGCCTATTTATCATGCCATGCAGCTGAATGGCTTCCTGTAAAATTGCATTTATCGTTAATGCCTCTTTGCATGCATTTTGTTGACTATTCTCGGAGGGAAGTGTCTGGGAACCATTTCCGAAATGCACAGCAATTTTCCCACTTTCTTTGGAAACTGGAGCATTGTTGCCAACTCTCAGTGGATAAATATCTTGAATATTAGATTGTTTCCTCCAAAGCTGATGGTAGCAGCCTTCACTATTTTCTTTCATTTGAGAAATACCATCTAAAATATTTGCAAAGAAGTATTTCCAAGAATGGAGAGAATTTATTTCATCATAATAAGCACTGAAAGCATATTTTCCTCCCATCAGCTGGCATTTTACATGGCGTCTATAAGGGCAGCACTATAGCTTTTTCCTATTATTCAAAATCCATCTAAAGTGTTGAGTATATTAAGGAAGACAACTTAAATGTGAACTCTTCACAAATCTTTTCTTGCCTTTTCTTGTTAATGGCTATTCTGATTTTTTTCTCTTTCAATTCTCTGCTACTTTTTGGCCAAAAAGCAGCCTTCCCTCCTCTTCCCACACCCCACCTTCTTAGGTAGTTTTCTCTGTTGGACCCACCACAGTTACGACGGGAAGCATGGGCACAGACCTGTGGGGACACCTCCTTGCAATGCCTGGTGAAGTGTCCCCATCTCTCTCTTAGTTGCGCCTTTATTTTCTCTCATTTTCTTTTTAGCACACTTTGGGCTCTGAAGTTGATGAGGAAGTCTAAGCATTGTCCTAATTAATGACGCAATGCTCTGTACCCCCTAGATTGCTTTGCTTCCAACTGGGGAGGGATATCATTAGGGTTAGCTCTTTCCAGCAGCCACCGAGGGGAAGTGTGTTTGTGTGTTCTGGCTGGTGATTCTTGATAGGTAGATGACTGTAGAGGAAACCCAGTCACCGGTGTAGACATGGTGCCAGCGGGCAAGCCTTGTAGGGTCTTCTGGACCAGCTCTTTAGTATACTAAACCTCAGAGAGAGTTAGTACTCACCTGTCAGCCTTGTCAGGGAGACATTGAAATCTCAATGATGCCAGCACTTCTTTGAGGAGAGGCAGTCACCGGATGGCCTGGGAGGCTGCCTTGCAAATTTACTAGGCTTCTTCTACCCAGTACCTTTCAGAACGTGGACCTAGGGGAACATTGCACCGAGTTCAATATTGCATCTCGGAGCCCAGCCTGGTCTGGTTTTGTAGCAATTTCGGCAAGCAATCCCTTGGAGTATAGAAATAGTTTGTAAACATGTTATACTTGGGCCCAGATGCCAGTGATAACAGAAGAAGGCAAGGAAGGCTTTTCAAAGTGCTTTTATACTTTTTTTTTTTGGTAACAGGGATCAAACTCGGGACCTTGCACTTGCTAAGGCAGGTGGCAGAACCACTGAGCTACATCCCCAGCCCTTCAAAGTGCTTTTAGATGATGGTCTAAGAGCAATAGTGGGCTAAATATGGGGTGAGAGCCAAGCAATATGGGGTCCACTTCTACCCACTAGGCACTTGACCTCTTTGAGCCTCTATTTCCTCATCTGTAAAATGGGGCCAATCCACTTTGCTCTCTCCCCTCACATGGTTTATGTGAGGATCAAGTGAGACCTTTGATCTGAACGCCCCTTGGACAGAGAGGAGCTGTGCGGGGGGGGGGGGGCGTGCTGAGGGTGGGCGGTCCCTTCGGGCAATCCAGGCAGTGGAGCCAGCACCGGAGCTGAATGGAAGTGATCCCTTTGTGTTCTCCCTGCTCTCATAGTAAAGCTTGGCCAGAATCTTGGAATGTTCGTGTTGGAAGGGGAAACTAGAGATTATAGCGTGCCACCTCCCTCTGGCACCCTAGGAAAACCGAGGCAGAGACCTGTCTAGGAGCACTCCCTAGGGATGGATGGAAAGGTGCGCTCTGCAAGTCACGCTCCTGGATCGGAGAGAAAACAGCTGCATTTCCAGTTATTCCTGTATGACAAGTCCAGCCAGGGACACATTGTTTTAAAAATCATTTCCAGTGGTGGGGAGAGTCTTTGTGGCCTTTGAGGCCACAGCTGATCAGTGGGTAGGGGCAGAAAAGAACATACCAGCTACTGTTATTTCCTTTGCTAGTCAGCCATAGAGCCACCCAAGGCCCAACTGGGAAATAAGCCCAATTTGACAAGCAGGTATAGGAACCACAGATGCCCACTGTTAACTGCTGGAAATAACCCCAACCATAAAGAGGAGGCCTTTTCCCCAGGGCCTCTAGTACAGAGAGAGAGAGAGAGAGAGAGAGAGAGAGAGAGAGAGAGAGAGAATATGAATGAGGCTGCATGCCTGTGTGCACATGCAGTGGACCCTTGACTTACAAACTCAATTCTCAATTCTCTCTCCAGTATAATTTTAGGCCACACTTTCTTCCAGGCAGATCTCAGGCCAAGATTTCTCAGTTAACCCCACACAGGAAAGGATGTTTTAATGTTTCTTCCAGAAATCTTTAAGGGTTAAATTTGCATCTGAGACCATTTGTACACGCAAGCAGCTGGCATTCTGCTCATAACTAAAGACTTTGGTTGTAAGTTTAAACTAAAATTCTGGTCGTAACCCAAGTTGTTCATATGTTAGGCCGGTCATAACTCGAGGGTTCACTGTATGTCTCTGTGTGTGCTTGTGTACCCACTTATGAGTAGGAAGGTCTTTAGCAGACCCTGGAATGGTTTCTCAGCACCCTCCAACACAGCCCCAACTTTTATGATCAGTTATAGAAAAGTTTAGAGGAACTAAACTTGTGGGCATTTATTACATGAGAAACCAGCACATGGATGGCCTGGACTTCTGGTTTGGATTGCCACTTCAGATTCAAAGCCTCTTTCAATTCGCCAAGTGCATGATGTTTCTGGCATAGGAACAGGTGGTGTTAAGACCCTAAGATAGTCTTGGTCTGCCCTTATTTCTTGGTGTCTAAGTTCCAGAAAACCGTTCTCTGTTCTCCATAATAAAGGATTGCTGTGTGTTGTTCTGTTTCAGACTCAAATAAGTTTCCCAGGCATGGCCAGCTTGAGAACAGTTTGCTTTCAAAGGACTTTTTGGTTTGTACAATTCTTCACTCTTGCTTAATTTGGAGGATATAAACATTTCTTTCCTCCAAAAACTTAAAAGATGTTGCATCATCCTTTCTCTACAAGAAACATCCTTCTAAAATCCTAAATTAGAGTAAAGAGTGATAACAATCTGGGCTTGATAAAAATAACTTTATTATGACATAATTCACATACCTTAAAGTCACTCACTGAAAGTATACAATTCAGCATGTTTTAATGTATTCACAAAGATGTGCACCCTTTACCACAATTAATTCCAGAACATTTCCATCACCCTGAAAAGAAACTCTGTGCCCGTCATTAGTCAGTCCACATTCTCCCTGCCTCCCTCAGCCCTGGCCAACTGCTAAGCTACTTTGATTTTCTATGACTTTGCCTATTCCAGACATTCTACGTAAATGGAATCATACAATATGTGGTCCCCTGTATCTGGCGGCTTTCTTTGAGAGCAGTGTTTTCAAAGTTCATTGAATTTGTAGCATTTGTCAGTACTTCTTTTCTTTTTAAGGTGAAAAATATTCCACTGTATGAATAGACCACAATTTGTTAACCTATCCATCCACTGATGGATAATTTGGGCTATTTCCATGTGGGGCCGTTATGAGTAGTGCTGCATAAACATTCATGTCCAAGTTTTGTGTGAATATATGTCTTCGGTTGTCTTGAATATATAGCCAGGAGTGGAATTACTAAACTCTATGGCTACTCTATGCTTAGATGTTTTCTCTTAACAGCTGCACTGTTTTACATGCCCACCAGCAATGTGTGAGGGCTCTAATTTTGCCACATCTCTTTGAGCTTTTTAAAGTCAACTTTTCAAAACGAAAAGTGACGTTTTAGAATATTGATATACTTATTAGCACACGACTATAATCATATGCCTTGCAGCTTTTTCTTGGTGTCAAAACATTCCTTTCAAATGCACAGAAATATTGAACAATGTGTTATGCATTGCTAAGCTCACTTGGGCTGCAGCGCACCAAATCATTGAGGCTGTGGGCTAGTGACTCTTTCAGAAGGTTCTAGTAAAGCCCTTCACTTGAGCTGGATCCACCCTGCAGATCCATTCTGTACATGTTCCTGAGACCCTATTATACAGTGTGCTCTGAACACTCTAGGGCCATAAAAGGTCACATAAAAGGTGTGCTTCTTTCCCTCATAGAGTTTAGTCTAGGGGATGAGCCAGATACTAGACAAATACCTGCTTCCAATGGCAAGGGAGACAGAGAGGAAGCACCTGAACAGCAGGCTCTTCCTAATGTACCTTACAGGCTTGTTGGAGAGCCAATGAAATGCTCTATGTGAATTGTTGAACCTAATTCCTGGCTCATAGCGGGCACCCAAAAGTAGCTGTTATATTTCTGTATAGCACTTTGCATTTTACACATGAGGCAACTGAGTTTCAAAGTTTAAGCAGCTTTTCCGGAGCCCCATAACTCATGACTTCTAAGAAGCCAACCATCCTGGCTCAGGCTGTACCCATTGGGCTCCAAAGCCCAGGGTATACTGCCTTCTAGAAACTTGCTCTTAACCTTTTTTCTTCCTTATCTCTAGCCTGGGATCTTACTGCCTCTTCCAGGCTTGCTTCCTTGGACCAAGGTATCCTATTTGACCCAGATCTTAGCATAACACCAAGACTGTTAGTGGAAGATAATAATTAGTAATAATTAGCCAGTCCCTTGAATAGCAGGATGATCTGTTGTACTTAGAGCCCAAAGTGGCCATGATTGTGACAATGGGCTGATGGTTCTATTGTTCATGCAGTGTCCTCTGCCTTTTTGCTGCTCTGTACTTCCTCCGACCCTCTAGGTGGGCAGTCTAGAGGGTAGGAGTAGCCTTGGACTCCAGATATGTGTGAACCAGCAGCCAGGCTTCAAGCCAACACATCTTTCTTCCCTTTTTCCCAGTCCTGGACCCAGCCAGTACCCAAGCATGGTGACTGTGGTAGTAAAAGAGTAGGCTACTACTTCAGGCCAGAGAATTGAGCCTTTGTTTAGGAATCTCTGGGCACCACCCCCAACCTGTCCTTTACCTTGGCTCTGGTGGCCACAAAGGGGCAGAGCATGAAATCAGTAGAGTGGAGTCTTTAAAAGCTACGGCAGCTTTTTTTTTTCTTTCTTTCTTTCTTCTTTTGGGCTGAATGGGCAGCTTGTTTGATGTTGATAGGTTTTGTACCTCCACCCAGCACAGACTGGAGATTCTGGGCCTCCCTGGGCCCGGGAGTTGGTGGTGACCTTTGTGGTACCTTGGGCCTCATTTTTCCATCTTCCTTTGGGCACACTGTATTTGACATGCCATTTTGTCTCCGCTGGGGTGTCTCTGGACCCTAGTATTTGAATGAGATCAGAGCTGAGGCTTCAGACTTGGACCCTGAAATGCCAGTGAGAAAACTGAGTGGGGATTAGTTTTTAAAAAATAAAACGTGGGTACAAATGTCTGAACACTGCTTGAAGAAATAATGTTATACAGGAAGTGTCCCAGAAGCAAAAGGTAGAGGCAATGTCTCCAGGGATCTGGACCCTGAACTCCTTTTTTTTGGTACTGGGGATCGAACTTGGAGACTTGCGCTTGCGAGGCAGGTGCCAGAACCACTGAGCTAAATCCCCGTCCCTGGACCCTGAACTCTTTGTTGATAGAAGTTAGCTTCTAATTTGGAAATAATGGGTTTCACAGGAAGCTATAAACACAGAACAGAGAGGTCCCCTGTACCCTGCACCCAGTTTCCCCCAAACTTACACAACAGCAGTACCGTCTCAAAACCAGGAAACTGATACAGGTTTTTGTATACTAGTCTGAAAATTTTATATTAACTTAAATATTTTAAAATTTTAGATACAAATTTTCATGTCCAGGGACATGAACATTTTCACATCCAGGGAGTGCAGTTGCTGGTAGTTGCAAGCTTAGTTTTTTAAGAAACCGGCCAGCTGTTTTCCAGAGTGGCTGTACCACTTTACATTCCCACCAGCAATGGATGAGTCATCCAGTTTCTCTACATCTTTACCAGCATTTGGTGTTAACGCTATTTTTTATAAGACCATGACAAAATTCACGTTAACAATACAGGGGCATTTAGAACATTCTGCAGCACCCCAAAATAAAATGCCATTCTCATTAAATAGTCCTCATTCTGCCCTTATCCTCAGCCTCTGGCAACAATCAATCTGCTTTCTGTTTCTGTGAATTTACCTATTCTGGACATTTCACATTAATTCAGCCAGACAATATGTGGCCTTTTGTGACTGGCTTCTCTTCTCTTACTTAGCGCAATGTTTCCAAGTTTCATCCATGTTGTCACTTACCTCAGTACTTCATTCCTTTTTATGACTGAATAATCTTCCACTATATGGATGTACCAAAATTTTATTTGTCCATTTATCCATTGATGGACATTTGGATTGTAGGTCTCTACTTTTATTTATTGTAAATCATGTTGCTGTGAGCATTTGTGTAAAAGTATTGGTTGAATAGCCATTCGCAGTTCTTTTGGGTATATAACTAGAAGTACAACTATTAGGTCAAATATTAATTGTATGTTTAACTTTTTGAGAAATCACCAAATTGTCTCCAGAACAGCTGCAACATTTTGCATTCCCACCAGTGAGGTATGAGGTTTTCAATTTCTCTACATCCTCCACAACACTTATTTTCTGTGAGTTTTTATTAATCCTAGTGGATGTGAGGTGATATTTCCTTGTGGTTTTGATTTGCATTTCCCTAATGACTAACGATGCTGAGCATTCTCGCATATACTTCCTGGCCACTTATGTCTTCTTTGCAGACATACAGTATCTATTCAAACCCTTTGTTCATTTTTGTATTGTTGAGTTCTTACTTAGTAACTTCCTCATTGCTAAGACAAAACACCCAACACCCAAAGTTAAAGGAGGGAATGTTTAGTTAGTTTACAGTCTGTAGAGGTTTCAGTCCATAATCAGCTGGCTCCAAGGCAGGGCAGCATGGCAGAGGGGCATCAGAGGAGAAACAGTTCATGGTGCGGCAGGTAGAAGGCAGCAAGCAGCAAAAGCAGCAGTGAACCTGCCTCTCACTTTTATTCCATCCAGGCTACAAGCCTTTTGGGCAGTGCCACCCACACCAAGGGTGGGGCTTCTGTCTTCAGTAAATCTGTTCAGCCCCACCCAGAACTATGCCAATTTCGATCAGTGGACTAATTTGGTGCCACATACACTTAATCCTGGTATCACACACCCTAGATCCAGCAAACTGCAAAAAGCTCACCTATGACTGCATGAGGCTTTGGGGGCACATCTAGATGCAAGCTGCAAGTTCTAAGAGTTCTTTGTGTTCTTTGTGTAATCTGGACATTAGATCCTTACTAATTTGTCAGGTCCAAAATCATAATTTATTTGTATCATATTCTAACAGTTTTTTTTAGTTTTAGTTTTCATGTTTAGATTGTTGACCCAACTTTGAGCTGATTTTTGTATATGGCTCGAGTTAGAGGTCCAGCTTTATTCTCTTGCATGTGGATATCTGGTTATCACAGATGATTCTTTCCCCAAATGAGTGATCCTAACATCCTTGTCAAAAATAAATTGGCCATACCATACTCTTAAGTGGAATAAATAGGACACACATGTGTAAATACCCAGTAGTTTCTCTGGTGTGAAAAACTAAAAGTGTAAATAAGGATCAAAATGTATAATTGATATTGTGAAATAGGAAGAAAAGGTCTGAAGGAGTAGGGGAAGTGGGAGGGGTAGGGGAAAGGAAAGAAGGGAAAAGAAAAAATACAAGAAAATGAAAAAATGGAAACAAAAGTCTTTGTAAATAGGAAAGGGTGGAGAGGGTGAAGGGAGGGCAGGGGAATGGGGAAAAAATAAGAACCGAGATACATCACGTAAAGGTACAAGATCCCAATGATGAAGATAACTGTATTGTATACCTAAAATGTACCAATAAACTTAATGAAAAAAATCAATTGGCCATAAATGCATGGGTTTATTTCTGAATGCTCAAGTTTATTCCACTGGCCCATATGTCTATCCTTATCCATACCACAGTGCTTTGATTATGGTAGGTTTGAAATAAGATTTGATATCAGGAAGTATGGTTCTTCCAACTTTGTTCTACTTTGCAGTATTGCTTTGAGGAGATCATATGATTTTTTTTTTGCCTGTTAATAAAGCGGATAACATGGCCTGACTTTTGAATACTGAACCTGCCTTGCATTCCCACAACAAACCCAACTTGATCATGATACATAATTCTTTTTACAAATGACTTGAACTTTGTTTAGGATTCTTCTATTTATATTTATAAGAAATGTTGGTCTGTACTTTTCTTTTTTGTACTATCTTTACCTTTGATATTAGGATAATATAATGACCTAGGAAGTGTTCTCTTTTTTTTCTGAAAGAGGTTATGTAGAATTAGTTCTAATTTGTCTTTAAACATTTAGTGGTAACTCTCTAGTGAGTCAGGGTGTGCCTAGAGCTTTCATTTCAGGAATTTTAAAAAAATTAATTTATTTTTTCATAATTACAATGATACTCAGATTTTTTATATTAGGTAATTTCAGTAGTTTATGCTTTTAGAATAGTTGCTCCATTTCATTTAAACATTCACATTTATATATGTAGAATTGCTCATTGTATCCTCTTATTCTTTTCATGTCTACAGAGTCTGTAGTAATAGTCTCTACCATTGAGCTACATCCCCAGCCCCTTTTTTATTTTGGGACAAAGCCTTGCTATGTTACCCAGACTGGCCTCTAACTTGTAACCCTCCTGCCTCAGCCTCCCAAGTAGTGGGGATTACAGGTATGCACCACCACACCCAGCTTCGATTCTGTGAAATATTTGTGGATTATGGTCCAAAATATGTCTATCTTAGTATATATGCCTTAGATTCTTCAAAAGAATGTAAATGTTATTGGTTTTGAGTGAAGTGTTTTATAAATGTCAATTAGATCCTTTTGAATCCTGTTGTTGAATTCTTCTGTACCTTGCTGATTTTGTATCTAGGCGTTGTATCAGTTGTTGAGAGAATATTTGAAATCTTCTGCTAGAAATGTGAATTTGTTTGCTTTTCAGCTCTAATAACATTTACTTCTTATATTTTGTAACTCTGGTGTCTGGAGTACTATACATTGAGAATTACTTGTTTTTCCTGGTGGACTGATCCTTTTAGCATAATGTAACATCCTTCTCTGTCCCTGCTCATTTTCTTTCCTCTAAAATCTACCTTATCTGATATTGCTGAAGTGCCCTTGCTATTATTTAAATTGATATATGCATGATATATCTTTTTCCATCCTTTTACTTTCAGTCTTCTTAAGTCATTACATTTCAACATATCATTAAGTCATGTTTTTATCTTCTTTACCAATGTCTGCCTTTTTATGGGTATATTTAGGCCATTTCCTCTTAATATACTTACTGATGTTGGTGTTTCTATTAGTTTATTTTTGTTTTCTATTTGTTCTCCATGTTTTTTCTATTTCTTTTTCCTGACCTCCTGTGAGTTATTTGAACAATTTTTAGAATTCCATTTGCTTCATGTATAGTGGGGTTTTTTTGTTTTGGCAGGGGGGTTTTGGTACTGAGGATTGAACTCGGGTCCTTGCGCTTGTGCAGCAGGTGGCGAAACCACTGAGCTAAGTCCCCGGCCCTCATGTAGTGTTTTTGAGTGGTTACTCTAGGTATTACTACATACATATAATATAGTGACCTACTGGTGTCAATATTTTACTACTTTGAATGAACTATAGAAACCATACCATTGCCTCCATCCCTTTATCTCCCTCTGTTTCTGATGAAATTATGTTAAAGATTTCTCCCTCAGACATTTAGAACCATAAAAGACAATGTTATAATTGGCATCTGAACCATCAAACATAATTAAGAAAATTCAAACAGAGAGGAAAATCAAGCCATAGGATTTTTTTATTTCTGCTGTTCTTTCTTCCTTACTGATATCCAAGACTCTTTTCATTGTTTTCTATTTAGAGAACTTCCTTTAACTATTAACCAGTAGTAGTATAGATCTGTTTTTGACAAGTTCTCTTAGTTTTCCTTCATCTAAGAATGTCTTGCTTCCTTTCCATATCTGATGTATATTTTCACCGAGTAAGATTCTCTTTTTTTCACCACTTGAAAAGTATTATGTCACTCCCTTCTGGCCTCCATGTTTTCTAATCAGATATCTGCTGCCATTCCAACTAATTTTCCCCTGTAGGTAGTATCATTTCTCTATCCCTGCTTTCCAGACTGTGTCTTCACATTTCAGAAGTTTGATTAAAATGGGTCAAATGGATTTCTTCAGATTTACAGTTTTTGATCTTCACTCAACTTCTTGAGTTTCCAAGTTTATGTCTTTTGACAAACTTGGGAGTTTTTTAGCCATTACTTATTTGAGTGCTTTTTCAGTTCCATTTGCTCTCCCTCCTTCCCTTCTGGAATTCCAATACCATGATTGTCAGATCTTTTGGTTATAATTCTAGTTGTCCTCAAATTACTGTTTAATTATTTTCCAGTAAAATTTCTCTTTGAAATGCAGATTGAGTAATTTTCATTGTCTTATCTTCTTTCTTGTGTCCTTTGTATCTCACCTTTAGATCCCATCCACTGAGTTTATTTCAATTATTGTATTTGCAGTTCTAAAATTCTATTTTGTTCTTCTTTATATTTTTGTTTCTTTGCTGAAAAGTCTTATTTCCTGGCGGAGACATTCTCTATTTTTGTTTGAATAAAAAATGGTTGTAATTGTTGGTAAAAGTATTTAAGTGATTACTGTTTTTAAATTCTTGTCAGATAATTCAAACATCTGTGTCATCTTGGTGACACATCTGCTGATAATATTTTTCATTCAGCTGTAGATCTTCCTGGGTTTTGGTATGATGAATGCTTTTTTATTGAAATCAGGACATTGGGATGCTATATTATAAAACTGGCTGACTTCCTCCAACACTGCTCTGACATGGAGGGGGGAGCCATCTTATTTCTATCAAGTGGGTATGGAAGTCCAGGTTTCACATTTAACCTTCACTGACCTTAAGGGGGTGGGGCTCATCACTGCTAGGCAAGAGTGCAAGTTCCGGGTCCCCATTAGGCATCCACTGGTGTCTCTGTAGTGCGGAAGGGAAGAAATGCCTCATCACTGCCAAATGGGAGTGGAGTCTAAGCTCCCTGCTTGGTCCTTGCTGATGGGACCAAATGGGACTGCAATGTTTTATCCGGTGTTTAGCTGAACTAGAGCAGTTTTGCCTAAATGTTTTCCGTCTTGCTAGCCTGCCCCTTTCCTGGCCTTCTGGCTAGAAACAGCAGGCTTTTGTTGAGAACTTTTTGTCTGTGTCCATTGGCATTCTGGGTTGTTGCTTCTTTTAGCTTCACGTCTGGAATATATGAGGCAAAAGAAAGTCTGGGGAACTCACCACAGCATTGTTCCTCGGATCCCGAGGTCCCAACCAACCCTAACTTTTCTCTGCCTTTCAGGGTCTTCTTATATTTGTTTTATATATAATATCAGGCCGTGTTAGTTGTACGCAGTGGGAGAATGGGGAAAGGCATTTCTCTGTCTTTCCAGAAGTGTACGTTTGGACGTTGAGATTTTAGAGCCTGCTGCTGAACTGCCAAGGAGGTTTATGGTAAATAAAACTACCTACATATATGAATGCCTTAGCAGAGCTCTTATTTAATATCTGCCTCATGAAAAACAAAAAGGAAGGACAGCTTTGCCCGGATTTGCATGTGCGCTCATCTATCATGGAGGGTGTATGTTGGTGTAGCCTGGTCAGAGTTTGCTACATTTCCTGTAAGCCAGTGCCCCAGAGTTTCATGAGCCCCTTCCAACGTCTATTGCTTTATTTCAGTGTCAGCCAGTCTTTGAACTGTGTGTCTGTTCATTGACTGGGTGCTGGTAGGGCCAGAGTTGGTGTTTCATCCTTCTATAGATCCTAAAGCTGATTCTAGTGAAGCTGAAGGGTCCCTAAGCCATCAGTTGATGCAGCTACCATGTTTTTCCTATAAGGGACCTGCATTTCAGAGAAAAGAACAGCCTTTCTCTAGGTCTCAGTGCATACCACTCAAAGGCAAAGCCAGACCCAGGAACCACACTCCCCAGCTACACGCCCAGGGTTATTTTAGTTATATCAGCCTGTTCGTCTACCCACCTCTCTGCTCTCCATTGAACTTTGCTGTGCCCCATGATTGCAGACTGCCAACCGCCTCCCACAAGTGTCCCTCACCCTCGGAAGTGGTGGTGCTCAACAAGGGTGGTGGGGTGGGGAGAGAGATGGGGAAGGGAGTGTGGCTGACTCCACACAAACCTGTCCTCAAGAGTGAAAGTCTGATTCATGGGGTCCATGGTCTCTTCTTTGTATCTGAAAGACAGTGTACTTTTTGTCTCCCTAAGCCCTGTGTCTAGGTCGTTTGGGAAGCGCCTTGGAGAGTCAAGAATAGAGTTGCAGGTCAAACAATGGATGACTGGAAAAGTCGGCTTGTAATCAAGAGCATGCTTCCCCATTTCACCAGAAAGCTCCAGGAATCGGTCAGAAAATGGGCTATGGAGGGAGGGGGTTTTTGAATGCTTCTGATCTTAAACTTGAACATGAACTGTGTTATTGAAAGTTCTCTTTGCAAACTTGATGGTGGGTGCCCAGCCCAAAATAGAAGGCACTTGAATCTGATGTAGGAAAATCTAGGAGATGAGCTAACCCGCCCCTTGAGGGTTTCTGAGAGAGATCCAAATATAATCCAAGCCTTGATCTGGATTCCCGGTCCACCCCTTCGATGAGAAAAGTGATGAAGAAGTTCCGACCTCTTCTCATAATAGAAGCCAGCCAGAACAGCAAGCACTAGGTGTACCACATTCGCTTCCCAGTATACCTGAGAACAAGAAGCCAGTGAGTAGGGCACAGAAAGGGATTCCCATTCGACCCTCTGGCCCTAGTGTCCTTTCTAAAATTCATCAAATGCTATAGCTGTCCTATCTAGAAATTCAGACATCATCCAAGTGTCTGAAATTCAGCATTGGGGATTCTAGTGGTAGTTCTAGGGGCCAGAATGATGATATAAGGGATCATGAGAGAGAAGGGGCCATTGGTTGGTTGAATTTGACAATAAAAACCTCCAACAGCACCAGTCTACCAAAATTAGCTCAGTTAGCAAGAGCTGCAGCAAACACAATGGCTGTTATCTCAGGATATTTGGCGCTCAGAGGAGTGGCTTGCTTAATTTCTGAAATTAATAGAGCAGAGAGGAAATAGCTCTTATAGAGCCATGGGCCTGCTTCCTTCCTGTTCATAGAACTAGAAGCCCTGGGTTCTGAGGTAATGCCATTTCACATAACTAGAGGGCCTGCCTTCTCCAGTTCCCAGGGCAATCTACTTTTTGTTTATTTTAGTATTCTGGCATGTGCACAGGTGTGCGTGGAGGGGATGTTGATTGGATCGTGATTCTCTTTTTTCCCCTCACTGTCAACATACTTAATACTTACTATTAAGTATTGCTGATCTCCATCCTAATGACCCTTTGTATTTTGTGCTTCTCTTTTATAGTCAACAGTTGAGTATGCAAAGACAAACCTCTGGTAATGTCCCCAGAGTCCGTGTTCAGTTTCTATATAACTTGAAACTCCTCCTTTGTTTTGCACATTTCCATTCACTTGGCTCACACCCTGAGACAAAGGCGGGTGGGCTGTAGTTGCAAGGGCCTTCTCCCCTACTCCTCACCCACTGTGCCGACACCCTTGGAGACCGTGTGATGGGTAAGTAACTGCTTTGGCTGAGGTCCATGCAGACCTAAATGCATGTATTCTGGGGCACGTTGGCCTTTCCATAGATCTGTGGAGCAGCCGTCCATGCCCTCACTCTAAAAAGTTGTTGTTGCTCACACCACTTGCAGGTTTAGCGTCTCCTGGCAGATGGCCTTTAGCACCCTTGGTAAGCCATGCCAGAAATTCACATTCATGGCTTAGAGTTGCACTTTGGACTTGGCCAGAATCGGCCCTGCCTCCTCTTCCATGACACACCCCTACACTGCCCTTAGCTCTGAGTGATGTGGCTGTTAATCCAAATGCCAAGCTGCCCTAGAAGACCGAGGATTTGCCCCAGTTGGGGAAGAGCCAAAGAAATGTGCCTCAGGCTCAGAGAGCAGCTCCCTCAAATGAATGATCTTCACAGTTGAAACTGCACCTGTCTTCTTGGAAGTCACATATGGTCTCAGAAAGGGATGACACCAAGAGCCCCCTCCTTCGCCTGGGTCTGATGGGTGGCTGCTCCATGATGGGAGCATTTAGGCGATGTGATCACAGCTGAATTTTAGTGGCTGGTCAATCTCTAACATCAGGAACACACCCTGTGTTAACATCAAACTGTGCTGGGTGCACAGGATCTCAACAGCTGGGTGTTTATAGACGGAGGAACAGAGACTCTCAGATTAAAAGAACTGCGTTCACCAAGAAACCTGCTGTCCAAACAAGTTACTGCAGGGCCTGGGATGCTTGCAGCAGAATGGGATCCTCAGGTGGCTCCATTGTTTGCTTTCGTCCCGATGCTTTGTAACATCCAGGATGACACCAGGCACCCTGGTCCCAGGAGACCATGGGCATCTGAAAGCACACTGCTTGTACCACTCCCCCTCATCCTTAAAGCAGCCATGACATAGAGAACAGCTTCGGGCATTCAACTTAACTGCTTCTCTTGTTCCTTCCTTAAAAACAAGCTAACAGAAAACCCATGGCTCAAAAGCAAAGCCTTAAAATTCTATCAGTCCCAGGGGTGAGTTCTTTTTAAACAGCTCTAGGACTTACATGTAAATGATGGAGAAACCCCTTACAGGAAAATGCGCATCTGATATGACAGCTATTCTTAGCCTAAGAGCATGGCTCAGGATACCCAGTTTTAGTCTTTCATCTGCTCCCAAGTAGCTATGGAGGTTTGTCCATCTTCTGCCCACTATGAGAACAAGTTCCCATGAACCACGAGGGAGAACAGCCACTTTGGTTGAGCACTGACTAGGTGCTAGGCATTTTGCTAAGCATTTGAGGGACACTATCTCCTCTAGCCTTCATCATCACCCTGAGAGGAAGCAGCTATTAGGATCTCCAGGAAAATGAGGCTCAGAAAGGTTAAGCAAGATGACCAAAGTCACAAATCTAAGAAGTGGCACATCTCAGAGCCCACTATCCTCACCACCATAGTCTCCTGCCTCTCAGATCTAAACAAGTTGAAAACCAAACATGGCAGGCAATAGTCATCATAAGAAATCTCGGCAATGCACATACCTTCTTGGTACCATTGTTCATTCATTCAGGAGCATAATTGCTTAATGACTCTTGTGATAGAAGAAAAAAGAAGTTTTACCTTTTGAACATGTGAGCATCTTTCCAAGGTTAATAAGGCATCCGGTCTCCACAGTTATTGCATGGAGCTTTAACGGGAGATATAACAGTTGGTTCTTCCCTTCGAAGTTCAGATGTTGACTCCTTTCCTAGGTCTGTAGATCAATCGATTACTAGTGTGAGACACTCAGAGGCATTAGCTATGCAAGTTGGTAGTGCTCTGGAGCCTGCATGGAGTCAGGACTCAGTGTGTATGTCACATGTCATCTGTCTCAGTCTATATCCCACTGGAAGTTGCAGAAATTCCTTCAACCCTGAGAAGCCACCTGTTTATTCCATTTATGGGTCAGCTCCTGGACAAAATGGGAGGGTTAAGGGTATTAAATGAACCATTGGAGAAAAAAGGAGCACTGTACTCTTGGTTCATTTTCTGTGTTCAGCCACTTAGCCTTACTAAAAGGACTATTCTTATCATTCTCTTTCTTCATGGATTAAGACAATGTGATCTAAGAAACTCAATGACTTGCAGCAGGATGGTCATGAAGAACTTGGAGAATACATCGAGGGTTTCCACTTGGGTGACCACAAGTTCAGTGTGCTTTCCACCTACAGAATGACCAAAGTCAACCCCTAGCCTGTCTCCTTTCCACCTCAAAAAGCAAGTGGGGCTAAGGCGGAAGAGAGAAGACCCCTGCCCTCAGTGTAACAGTATGTGGAGATTAGAATGACTACACAAAAATACAGTGGACTCTTGACTTACAAACTCAATTTGTTCCCGAGGGCTGGCTGTAACTCAAGTTGGTCAGTGAAGGTTCAGGCTCCTCTACACAGCCTTCAAAGTCTCTCTCCTGTACACAGGCAGATCTCCGTATCCTTAGAGAGACATTGGCCCAGGATTTCTCAGTTAACCCCACACAGGAAAGGATGTTGTCATGTTCCTCCCAGGACTCTTTAAGGGTTAAATCTGTATCCAAAACCATTTGGAAGCACAAATGGCCAGCATTCAGGTCAAAATTCAAGACTTTGGTCGCAAGTTAAAACTAAAATTCCAGTCATAACCCAAGTTGTTCATATATCAGGCCAGCCATAACTTGACGATCCACTGTCCACTGTACTAACTCCATCCTGTCTGTCCCTCTTCTTTAGACAGGTGACCTTAGAAAAGCCTAGCTGGATCCTCTCTATTCACCTCCTCCCATGGTGTGTGATCCGTTAAAAAACTGCTTGGGAGCACATGCTTTGCCTCACAAAAATGGCACCACACTCAGGAAGGAGAGCTCAAATTTGGTCCCAGCGTGTGACTACCTCTTAGTGAGACCTTGAACAAGTCCCTTTTCCCCTTGGTGCAGTCTCGAAGGCCCTGTCTGTCTCTGGCATCCTGCCACATACTCAGTGTGTCTTCCACATGCCAGCCTTGAGCTGGACCCTGGGACCGAGGCGTTCAGTCTAGGATGGCATTATTCCTGGGCTTCCTTCAGTGGGAACAAATGTGTCCTACTCTGAAGGTCACGGTGGGGCTTGGGGGAGTGAATGGTGTAGTGGCTCTCTTGTGCTCCTGCAGTATGGGTATTGAGATCACCACCTCCTCAAAGGAGAGACTGGGGATCAGGGAGAGCAGGGACTTCCCCAAGGTCACATGGCAGGGGACTGGAGATTTGGATCTCACACCCAGGTGCCCTGCCCCCGGAGCTCCTCCTGCCTACTCTGCTGCTTCCCTTTCCTGAATTAGGAGCTCAGATGGCCATGGGGCCTTCTGCAAGCCATGCACAATTCTAGGTGCTCAGGCTACAGTAGGGGACAAAACAGATCCAGATTTCCTGGAGCTTCCGTCCCAGCGGCAGACACAACCCATCACCAGGTAGAGTGGAAGCATCTCCACGTCACTGTTCTGGCTCCCTGGAGCCTTCTGACCAGCATCATATACTGCCTAGCTGCCAGAAAACCAACTGCTTCCAAATCCACAGGGAGGTGGGGCCAGCCAGGTAGAACCTGGTGCGCCTTTCGGAAGTGGAGAGGAAGCCCAGATTCAAGGGTTGGCATCTTTGCCAGTGTCCCCTGCCTCACAGACTGAGCATTTGTAGGTGCAAGTCTAGCCCCAAGAGAGGGAATCTCCCATGTATGGGCCCCATCGGGTCCCAGGGAGGCGTCTGTCCCTGCCACTTACTGAGCTCTTCATGTGCGCCTCTGGGCCTCAGTCTGCTCCTCAGTGAAGTGGGCTCCCTCTGCTCCCTGTCTGTGTCAGGCTCTCTGGGATGACAAAGGACAAGGTGTGGATGCAGACATTTTCTAAAACTGACAGGGTCTGATTGCTCTTAGCGCTTCTTTTAGCAATCAGAGATTGGCATTGGAGCAGAGTTTTTTTCCACCAGAAGGGCGATGGGGAATGCGTCCTTGGAGCTCAGGTAGGAATACAGAGGGCCCCCCTGAGGATGCTGCAGTCTCATCAGCAGCCCCACTGCACCGAGGTGCAGCTCTGAGCATTCTGGGTCAAGGCCTGCAGTGTGTACATACACACTTGCTATTGCCTTGCTATTTGGGGATCCTCCCCATGGAGCTCGCAGCTGTTCCCTCCCTTTGCTCCCTCCTCCTTCTGCAGCTAGGGCCCTTTCCTGTTACAGGCGCCCAGCCAGGGTAGGAAGCTAGGCAGAGGCCTTGCCTGCAGGCAGATCTCTTGCAGGATATCACTGAGCTTGGCATGCGGGTCCTGCAAGGGGACCTCAGCTCAGCAAACCGAAGTCTGTTAGAAGGGGCAGATACTGGAAAAGAAGTTTCACTTGGCACCTGGCTTCTGTGGGCATCTGGTAGCTCAGCACTGCCAATTCTGAACTTCTGAGAGCCCACTCTGGCCTTGTCTATGCTGTATTCTTACCTAGCCCCGTCCCCAGTTGCCTTGACATGAGGCCCAAGGTAACAGGTGTCCGGAAGTGGGACTCCCTGTGGGAGGAAAGCCCTTGATGGACCCCCAGGGCTGGGGCAGCAAGAGAGCTCAGCCAAATTGAGACTTGGGCTCCAAACCCTTCTAGGGAACTGTAGGACTGGGCCATGCTCCACACTCAGGGCTGGCCTCTGGCCCTCCCTGAACTCCCCCAGCTGGAAAACTCAATGTCTGTCTTTCTACAGGTAGCTATTTGGGTCATGAGCTGCCCCTGGGTTGCCGAGTTCCAGATTTCTAGGAGTGGGGAAGCATGTGCTTCCCAGGTTTGGGCTACAGAGTTTGATTTCTGCAGTGGATGTAGATAAAATGTGTCAAAACCTTCCCTACTCCCCTTCTGCCTTTCCTCCTCTCCTTTCCTTCTTCATCTCCCTTCTCCTGTCTCCCTCCTCCCTTCTCACACACAGCCATCTCCCAGATCCCAAAGTTAGGATGGCAGGCATGAAGCACAGGCCAGCGGATTGACCACTGAGGGCCCAGACCAAAGGCCCTGTATGGCTTATTCTGTCTGCCTGTGTCCCTCTTGCCTTCCTCCTGGGCACAGGCTTGCCTTTGTCTACTTCTTCCTAGGCCACAGGGTGAGACTGCCCACCCGATCCCCCCCTGCCGGCTCTTTCTGCACTTCTGTGGCTCCCCAAGTCTGTTAGCTGGCATAGGCACATACTCATTCCCTCACGGCCCTGCCTGAGAATCCCTACTCTTCTGCCCTTGCAGCTGGGGCTCAGCATCTGGCACATAGTAAGTGCTCAATAAGCAGGGACTGCACTGCTTCATCTTAACCAGAAGGCCCCCTAAAAATTGTTCGGGCCATCTCCTTTGTTGGAACCAAGAGGCCAGGGGCACACAGATGGGAAGGGCTGCACCAAAGTCTTTGGGCTACTTGGTGAATTCGTTTGTTTCAGTTACTTTCTCATTGCTGGGACACAATACCCAACACTCACACCTTAAAGAGGAAAGGTTTATGTTGGCTAACAATTTGTAGAGATTTTACTCCACAGACAGCTGGTTTGGAGGCAGGGCAGCATGGCAGTGGGAAGCAGAGCAAGATCCAGGGAGGAGGAGCGGAGGGAGGTGGATTCTTCCAGACCACGCCCACAGGGACCCACCTCTTCCAAACAGGCTCCGCTTTGAAACATCACATTTCACTACAAATTCATCAATGGACTAATCCACTGATGCGTCTCATGCCCTCATGATCCAATAGAGGAAGATCTAGATATAAACCCTAACATCATTATTTTCTGAAAAGTGGTTGTCTCGAGGCCTCACATTGGAAATGGGAAGAGAACAGAATAATTTGCAGAGTACCATTTTCTCCAGTGGGTAATTCCAACCTGTGATGCCACTGGGGCTAGGTGCTGGGGGTACCGAGATGAGTAGATGAAATAACCCTAGCCTTCAGAGAGGGACACTGTGGAGGTGGAAAATGCATGGGCCTAATATGGCAGCCTCAAGGTTGGTCAGACCACCTGGGATGGGAGTGGAAGAGGTAGAAGGTAAAACCCTGGAAGGCTCGAGGGAGCAGGGTGTGCTTTAATCCACTGAACAAAATGCAAATTGTCCAACAGTGTACAAAAGCCATGAGAGCAAGGCTCAGGCAAATCCAGGAGGAAGCAGGGCTTCGCTCTGCTCGCTGGAACCTCCAGAGCACTGGCTAACTAAGAAGTGTCGCTGCTGTAGGTGGAGCCTAGCACCTGGGACTGCCTTGTGTCTTGCAGAGTTCAGAAGTGGTCACCTAGCTTGTGCTATGGTGGAAGTCTTTAAGCTTTTCAGCTCCAGATGGTAGTGTGTGCCCTCTCCTAGGGACAGTGGGCCAGCACGGTCCCGTGCAGTGCCACAAGGGCACTGGGGCAAGACTTACTCCCCAGGGGCAGAGGCTCAGCTCACACTTTGGGTCAGGGGTTAACAAGCCATGAGCTCAGAGATCCCTGCAGCCCATGGGTTGCTGGGGTAAATCAAGTTCTTAGGCCTGCAGTCCTGCCTAGCCATGAACATGCTACTCATCACACACGAGTTCAGGGTCACAATGGGCACTGCATGGCCCATGGAGTCTCAATCGCTATCTGGGCCTGTTCAGAAAAAGTTGGCTGAGCCATGATCTGGGTCACTGGCAAACCAGTTCCTTTCCCCCTCAGGCCCTTGTTTCCCCCAGCAAACAGCGCTCCCCTTGGTACCCACTTAAGCTAAAGCCACAGGGTCTCATGCCGCCCCATGGGTCCCTCTTGCCCTCCTATGCCAAGCTGGCCCTGCCCCCACTCCGCCCTGGCTCTGGAGCCCATCCTTCTCAGAAGTTCTCGCCTCTGAAACTGCTCCTTTGGCTTCCTGTAGCATTCATTTCGCCTCCCATTGGCAGCACCTTTCCCTGCTTCACCCTCCCCCACGGCTTCTCACTGCAAACAAAATGCAACCCAGCCCCTTCCAGTGGTGCTCAAGGCCTTCTGTGAGCTCACGGCTGCTTCTCTGGAGTGGGCCGTGGGTCTTTCCCCCAGGGCCTCCGCACTGGTGCCCTTCCACCTGGCATCCTCCACCCCAGTTCTTCTCCGGCCTGTTCCTCCCACATTAGACCTTTACTTCCTCAGAGACACTGGAGTCTCCCTCCCCTGCCACTCTTATCACGTGACCCATTTTTCAGTCTTCTGAAAAATACTGCTCGCTCTCATGTAGTTCTTGGTGCTCAGTCCCCCCTGGAACCCCAACTCCTCTCTGCTTTACGCCCCGCGCCCCACACCTGTGCGCTGCTGCTATCTGTAGCCGCCTCTCCTTCTCAAATAAGCTTCCAGGTGCTGGTGTTATTTAGGGTTAGCGCTGCCTGTGGAACTGTCAGAGAAGTTGACCATTCTCTTGGCTCTCTTCTTCCCTCGAGTCAGACCCTTAGGGTGGAGAACAACGGCCTTGGCTTTCAGGAAGCCAGTTCCCAAACACCAACACCTGCTTTCTGAATAGCCGGCTGCATGCAGCTAAGTGGACAGCAGCTAACTACTTGCCATCTTTTTCATTTGTGTTAGCCACATGACATCTAAGGAACTAAAATTGCCTTGCCCTTTCCTGTAGTTAAAGCTAAAATAAAATCACTTTATTGGCAGCACATTAACAAACATAAATCTCCTGTGTTTTCCCCAGTAATTTGGCTTTGGTTTCCCAGATAAGGGAAAAAGGTATGAATGACTGCAAGGAGCCAGACTGTTTGGAGATTCTGCTAATAACCCACTCAGAATGAGTCCTTTCTCGGGCCCAGTCCATGGTGTTTCTTACTGAGTGGTGGAACAAGAAGGAAATAAATACTATGGGAACTCTCCCCGCAGCATCACCACCTCCACTACCTCCGCCACCTCCACCCCACCTATCTATCCTCACCCTCAGCACCTCCACCACTACCTCTGTTCCCACTGTCACCACTGCAGTCTCTGCCACCATCACTGTCACTATCATCGTCAACACCACTTTGATCATCACCACCTCTGCACTTCTATCATGATCACCTCTACAGCCACGAGCGCTCTCTGGCTCTCGGTCTCTGGTTGGATACTCTCCCTTCTCTCTCTTTGTCTCTCTCTCTCTCTGTCTCTCGGTCTCTGGTTGGATACTCTC
>NW_004624923.1:846910-865907 GCF_000247695.1 Heterocephalus glaber
CCTCTCTCTCCTCCCTCTCTCTCCTCCCTCTCTCTCTCTCTCTCTCTCTGTCTCTCTCTCTCTCTCTGAGTTATATGGCACTTTGCATGATAATAATCAAAGACACTGTCCACATATAGTGAAATAAATGCAAGCTTTTGAACTGTCATTATTTCTAATACATGACCTACTTTTGTGACTGTGTATTTTGGAGATATAGAATATCGGCATGTTTGGGGCCAAAATTAAATTGAGATTCATTATAAGAAAGGGTAATATCCCCAAATGCACACTCTTTACAAAAGATAAGTTTAGATGAAAGACTTTACACTTCCTAAAATGAGATGCTGAGGATCTCCTTTCAATAGCAAGTTCTTGTGATTTGGTTGACAAAAGTTAGCCTTGCACACAGCTGTTCAGGAGCGGAGCCAATGACTAATGGCAGATCTGCCTTGAATGGCAAATGCTGCTGAGTAAACCATGTTAACAGCTATTTTAGGACCACCAAGCATGTGTTTGCATTCTCGGGAGTGGAAAGAGAGATAATATTTATTTGCTATCGAACACCGTGCCAGGCACTTTATGTTTCTAAGCTCATGTAATCGTTATACAGATTTGTGAAGTAGCTCTATGTCTCCCCATTTTGCAGGTAAGAAAACAGGTTCAGAAAGGGGAAAATTACTTGCCTGAGCTCACTACAAATTAAAGACGGGGGTTAGACAAACCGAGAGTCCGGGCCTACCCCTAACCCTCTCACCAGCCCACGCTGCTGCATTCTGCCATCGGAATTTAGTGTCCAGAAGTTTCTTTATGATTAGATTAGATCACCCATTTGCCTGCAAAAACCCTTCATATTCAAGGAGCGTCTGGCAGTTCAGTCAGATACACAGCAGTGCATCCTGGCACTTGAGGGCACGTTCAGAGCTTTGCAGGCAAATGGTTGGGCCCAGGAGGATCAGCAAGTTCCTGGCAGCCAAGCTACCTTCAAGTACATAGTCAAATCTGCAACAGGAGCTTCCTTCTCTGAGGTCACTGCTTGCTATCTGGCACTAGCCTGACAGATGTGATTTGGAAAACCCTGAGGCAAGTATAACGGTCCCTACAGAAGCAAATCAAAATGCCATGACTGCAATGGGACAGTAGGCTTTTATCCTCATTTAAGTATGCAGAGAGGAAATGACCTGCTTCTCCTTGGTGCCCCAGAATAATCTCTGGGTTCACTTGGCAAAGGCAGCCTTGCTGCTAGGGTGTCCAAACATCCACCACAATGCACACCTGGGCTCCCGACGCTCTGTTACTGGACAGCACGCTGGAGGTGGAGTGCCAGCCTCTGCTCTGCCACCAACTAATGGTGTCACTTTAGTAAGTCACCTGGCCCCTCTGAACCTTGATTTACCCATGTGCAAAATAGGGATCCCAAGCAAACCCCCTGCTGCCTCCATCCTAGGATTGTTGTTAGTTTCAAAGGACAATGAGTGAAGAAGAACACTGTCCACTGACAGAGGCTGGGATTTTTACAAAGGCCTGTGGTTGGTAACACCAACAGTTGGACCTGAAGGCTTGGAAAAGTTCAACATCCCTTCCAAGTACTGTTGAAGTGCTTGTGTAATTTGCACGAATCCCCCCAATCCCTGAAATTCCAGACCGAGCAAACATGCTCAGAGAAAGATGTCAGACACAAAAGGCTACATATCCTATGGTTCCATTCCTATGAAATAATCAGAATAGGTAAATCCACAGAAACAGAAAGTAGTTGAGTGATTGCCAGGGGCTAGAGGCATGGTAGAATTAGAGAGTGGCTGCTTGATTGTCAGTAAATTTCCATTCAGGGTAATGAAAAACTTCTGGAACTAGATAGTGGGCTACCTCCATCATGTCCCACATCTTCATTACCTTCTTCTGAGCAAGTTTCCAGGGAGGCTGGAAATCTGGTCTGCTTGGCCAACATCAGCTTCTGGAAAACTCATGGAAAAGTGTCATAGTATTGAATAAAGCTGTTGATAGAGTGCTTGTGAGAGGAACTAGAACTAGCAAGCAAATTGACCTGAGCGGAACTGGTGGAGGCACTAGCAAGGACAGAGGGGAGACAGAATAAGTGACAGTTTGCACCTTCTGGACCACTTTGCACAGGGCCTAAGTGCCCAGTGCCCTTAGGAAGGAAAAAGAGGCTCCCTGGGCATCCTTAACCTCTTACCCTCTTACATAATAGGAAGTGTGCAGACCTTTTGCTGGCCTTTTATTGTGTCCATGTTAAACTCCCAGCAAAGGTGTCCCGAATTAGGCATTTCTGGTAGCTTGCCAGACTTCTTCATTCTTTATTTCTTTATGCCCACCTTATGAACCTATACTGTGGTCTTCTAATCTGTACCTTTTCTAAGAAATCTTTCTTTGCCCTTTTTGTCATTCTGAACTAAAACTGTAGAAAGGAAATCATTGCTATATGTCAGCGTTCAGGCAGAACCAGAAATATTGTTGGCTTCAGAGCTGAACGTGGCCCTAATCAGAAGGGTGGCCTTTGTGTTCCCATTACTTAGGGGAGTGGGAGCCATCACATGCTCTGAAATGCATTCTAATGAATGTTTATGAGGCCATGGGGATCACATTGGTGGCTTTGTCTGCCTGATTAGGAAATGGGACTCATCAGGGTTTTACGTATGGAGAGAAAGTCATTCATTTCTAAAAGATGCCAGGGTACCCTCCCTCCCTCCTTCCCCATCCTACCACGGAAAGCAGGACCTATGAGAGAACTGGCTGGGAGTAGCCCAAAGCAAATCACATCCACTTCCATTTTCTAGGGAAAGAGAGGGTTCAGATCTGCTCACTAGAAGTCCTGTCAGCGTCTACTGCTTCACTCACAGTCACAGTGAGAGGCATGTGGCCTGAAGGAAGCAGAGGGCGGCTGGTAGCTGGAACCAACAGCTTGCTCTCTTTGAGCCTGGAAAGTGGCATGTACCTGAAGCAGCAAGGGAGGTCATTCCAGAACACTGCACTTGATCTCAAACTGTGGCCGTGGGGTTTAATCAAAAGCACATGGCCCCGGCAGGCAGAACCTGAGCAGCAGCTCCCCCTGGCCCAGATGACCTGGCAAAGGTACCAGTGTGACAATGGGCATGAGGAGAGCCCGGCCAACCTCTTGCAGTTGAAATGAGTAACAAATCATGGGACTGCAAAAGAGAAGACACTGAAGCAAGCCTTTATTTAAGGGCAAAACTCACTAGGGTTCTCACCTCAGGCTGACTGTGGAGCGCTCTTACCATAAAATCCCAAACATGGAGCCTTTGACAAAAGGGGTCTCTTTTAAACCTACCAAAAAAGGAAAGCCCTCTGCCCAGACAGCAGCCTAGTTGGGGATCACCAGAGGGACATGCCTGGAACAGCAAGGGGACCCCCCTGAAACGTGTACTGTGACAGGTACCAGCAGCTGCCCAGCTGCAGATTTGGCCTAGCAAAGGTGGCACCTGCTCCAGCAAATTGGATTCAACCAGCATGAGATGGCCCTTGATACTCCAAGGAGGTGTCCTGGGCTCTGGTTGGTTACCGAGGAGCTAGCTGGTTTCCTGATCCATTTTCATGGATGTCATTGATGGTGTCTGAAAAGTCACATGCACACAAGACCACATTTAGAAGTTCAACCCTTCTTCCTTTGCCAATGGCCCCTAACACAACCTTTAGTGTCCAGTGATCGTCAGTGATCGTGCCCTGCCTTCCCACACCCTGCCACCTTAGACATCATGGACAGCACATTGGACCCAACCATTGCCAGCTCGGCCTCCCTGCAGTGGATCCTTGCGTAAAACCCACTCGGTCAACCCTGATTGATCCATTTCATTTATTTCTGTTTTCAACATGTCAGGTGTCTTCAGATTCTTTGGGGGAAGGTAGGGGGGACCAAGTATCACTTTGGGATCCACTGACTTATTTTGAGCCTGCTCCATAATTGGCAGAATGAGTGGCCCAAGCTCCCTGTGCTCCAAGTCATTTGTGCCCATTTATCCATCGATCCATTCAGCTGCTATTTATTGATCACCTGCTGTGCGCAAATATTTGGTGAGCTGCTCCCTGGACAACTCGAGGACAGTGTGCCTGTTGCCTTCAGCCAGGCTCCTGGATAGGAAACTGCTCAGATGATGGGCTGCTCTGTCCCTTCTCAACCTTTCCTGCCAGATCCAAGTGGTCAAGCCTCAGATGCACTTGGTGGCAGAAGTGCCCTTGTTTGGGTCATGTGCACCTCTCACTCAAGGTGGTGAGCCCTTCTGGAGGGACGAAGCAGGATCTACCCCAGGATGGATGAAGACAGTGTGATGGGAGGCCACTGAGTGGTCACAGAGGGGCCCTGCATCTGGCCTGGGCAACTCCTGGAAAATCCTGCCCTCCCTGGGCCTTAGGGACTCATCATTAAGTGGAAGAGATTAGACTCCCAGGCCCCTTCTACATTGTCTTACTAATGCTGGGTACCAGTTGGTGAAGCCATACCAGGTACCACACAATCTGCCCCATTTCACTGAATAGAGAAGCAGCAGGAGAAAATAGGTAACAACTATCATTCTCCATTCACAAATGAAGAAATGGGGGCTCAGAGAGGTTAAATGGCAGAGCAGAGACCTAGCTGTATCTTCCCCAGGACCGGGACCCTACCCCATGCTCCCTTTACCCGCACCCTGGGCTGGTGGTTTTCAACCTGTATGTCCATAAAGAGTCAGCCACAGAGGGCACAAAACTCCTGGTGCCCAGGCCCCACCCTGGATGAGATTAAAGCAATTGATATTTGACGGGAGGCCCCAGGACCCTGGATATTTCTAAGTGATTCTGGTGTGCACCAAGGCCTGAGGCATGCAGCCCTGGGTGGTCTACTTTAAGGTTCATTTAGCCATGACAGTCACGACCCTATGCTGGCAAGTGAGCGGACGTCAGAGACTCAGCACTCTGTGTCCTAGAAAGATTGCCAAAGCCAAAAGAGGAGTTTGTTCCTATGTGGAAAAGTCTTTGAAGAGAATTATATTGGTTTACCTGGTGGCATTCAAATGATTTCTAAGTCCCTCTCTTCCTTTTCTTATTTTGATCATTCCCCCACAGTCCTTGCTCCTTTCCCCTTTTACCTGCTGACCCAGTCGTGGACATGAACATGACAGCCACGGAGCAGTGTCCAAAGCTGGGAAAGAGTAGCAAAGACTGCATTCCTTACGGCTTTGCTTTGTTCCAAAAGGCCAGGCTTTCACACACAGTGGGCAACTCTCCCAAGGAACAGATCCCACAGTGAGGTCCTTTCCTGCTGTTTGATATCTCTGCAACCTTAGGATGCATCTGCAGGGAGGAATTTTTTGCTTAAATAACTTGATACTTGGGGTTTTTGTTACATGTCCTTCTCAAACAAACAATACAGAAAGGTAGAGAATAGAAAGGGAATTTGCCAGTAATCCCCAAGAGAGGACTACTTAAAATGGTTTTCCCAAGATATTTTTGTATGTGCAATGCATGCGAGTGTGTGTGTGAGTGTAAAGGGAAATGGAATAATGACTGCAATTACTGTTCTGAAATTTGTGCTTTTCCTTAAGCAATACAACTGCGCAAAAGAACACAGTCAGATCAACTTCATTCCTGTTGAATTCTGTTTTATCAAAGCAGGCTGATGCATTTGACCAGGACAGACAACATAAAAGCTCAATGTCTGTATTACAGTTTTTCATGTTTGAAATTGGGACATCTGTAAACAAGCAGAAACTGAAAATATTCAGCTCCCTATAGTTTGTTCTTGAATGCCTGCCTTTGGCAGCAAGTTCATTTAGTGACTCTGGCATAGTTTCACCGAACTCCTCTAAGTGGGCAAAGAATATCCTTTGCATAACTTTCTGTCATGTTTAGTATACAGACAGTATAATGCCTTATTTGAAATGTAACAAGACTATTTAAATGAGGCATAGCAACAAAGAAACAAGCATCATTTTTCCAAAAATAGGCTGTGTTTTATAGTTTTGACAACTAGAAGTCTTTAAACTGAGGTCTGTTTTATCTTGCAGGTTTCCTGTTCATTAGCATTAATATGCCAAGCCTTTATAAAAATTCCTCTCTCTCTCTCTCTCTCCCTCCCTCCCCTCTCCCTCTCTCTCTCTCCTCTTTCAGCCACAGGGACCCATTAAGAGGAGACAGGAAGGAGACGACTTCCAATTTCCAGGCATGGCTGATGGAGGTTACCCTAATAAAATTAAGAGGCCCTGCCTTGAAGATGTCACCCTCCCCATGGGCCCAGGTGCCCATCCCAGTACCCTCTGTGCAGAGCTACAGGTCCCCACATTAACAATGACTCCTAGCTCTGCAACAGTGGGACCAGCTGGCCAGTCCTTACTACTCGAGCACAATCCCATGAATGGCAGCGTGACAAGCTCCCAATTCGGGGTGCAACCGACTACAGAAATGGGGCTGAAAGGGCCCAGTGTTCCTTACTACGAGAAAATCAGCAGCATGCCAGCTGTAGACCAGGAGCTTCAAGACCTGCTGGAGGAGCTAACAAAAATTCAGGAACCTTCTCTGAATGATCTAGATCTGGAAAAGATCCTGGGGAGCAAACCAGAAGACCCACTGGTCTTATACCACACCCAGACACCGGTAGAGACACCACCCAAGCTTCCGGTTCAGATGCCACAATTAGAGGGCCTTGATTCCGGCAAGGAGTTCGCTTCCAGTTGCAGCCAAGTGACTGGTGTGTCACTGCCAGTCCTGCCCTCCTCCACAGGGATCAGCTACTCAATTCCTTCTACCAGTAAGCAGATGGCATCACCCAGTTCCTCGATAGCACAGGCCAAGAACCAGGCCATGCCCCCTGTCACTGTGCCCCCATTACCGGTGCCTCAGTGGCACCATGCCCACCAGCTGAAAGCACTGGCAGCCAGCAAGCAGGGATGTGCTACCAAGCAGCAGGGCCCCAGCCCCACTTGGTCTGGCCTGCCCCCTCCAGGCCTCTCCCCACCTTACCGCCCAGTGCCGTCACCACACCCACCGCCCCCGCCGCCGCCGCCCTTCAGCCCTCAGAGCTTTATGGTATCCTGCATGTCATCCAGTAGCTCATCGAGTAGCACTTTGCAAGGCTCACCCAATGCCTTACTCTCCAGCATGGCGTCCAGCAGCAATGCCACCCTTGGGCCCACCCTGCCCTACGCTCCTGAGAAGCTCCCCAGCCCGGCTCTCAGCCAGCAGCCACAGTTCAGCCCCCAGAGCTCCATTCTTGCCAACCTGGTGTCCTCTACCATCAAAAGCCCCCAAGGGCACCTGATGTCTGCTCTGCCCACCAGCAACCCCGGGCCGTCCCCACCCTATCGCCCGGAGAAGCTGTCCAGCCCAGGCTCGCCGCAGCAGTCCTTCACCCCCCAGCACTCCCTCATCCGGAGCCTCACTCCCACCAGTAATCTGCTGGGCCAGCAGCAGCAGCAGCAGCAGCAGCAAGCAAATGCCATCTTTAAGCCCATGACCAGCAACTCATCCAAAACCCTGAGCATGCTCATGCACCAGGGGCTGGCCAGCTCCAGCCCAGAAGCCTCCGAGCCGTTTACCTTTGGCAACACCAAGCCCTTGTCCCATTTTATTTCTGAGCCGGCCCCGCCAAAGATGCCCTCCATGCCTGCCACCTCTAGGCAGGCTTCCCTGCTCCACTACCTGCAGCAGCCCCTGCCGGCGCAGGCCTCATCTGCCACTGCCTCCTCCACTGCCACTGCCACCTTGCAGCTGCAGCCACAGCCGCAGCAACAGCCTGAGCATTCATTCCTCTTGCAGCAGATGATGCAGCAACCCCAGCGCTTTCAGCGATCGGTGGCCTCCGAGTCCATGCCCACTCTGCCCAGACAGGTAAGACAATCTCGTCTCTGATGGTGTCCTCTTTTGTTTGGGAAATCAGACCTCAGTTGTATGCCATGGATACCTGCTTTGGAGGGCAAATCCAGGCTATAGTCCTCTCTCGAGCTGGACTGGACTCTGGAAAAGTCTATGTAAGGCAGCTAATCATGTGTGGTTAAAACGGTTTTCATGAGGCCAAGGTTATGGGTACAGTGCCTGTTCAGGTCACCTAATTCCCCAGAGAGGAACACTGTACCCACCAGCCGCTCCCAGGGGAAGGAGCTGGGAGGACAAGTCAGGACTGTACAGAAATGGGCTGTCTTCTCCTGCACTGAGCCACAGAGCAGGGCTCACGAAGCCTGTAGGATGTCAGGAAATTGCACAGAAGTGCTTGGGTCTTGGCCCTACTGATATAAGGATCACACTTAGCCTTCCACAAATGCCACAGCCAACTTTTGCTGAGCAACTTCAGTGTGCCGCTCATCACTATGTTGGATGCTGAGGCAGATCCTGAAAGGAAAGACAGGCGCTTGTAAGGTACTCTTCTCATCTGCCCTTTACAAACAGAGAAACTGAGGTTCAGAGAGTTGCGGTGCCTTGCCCAGAGTCACACAGTTAGCAAGTGATGGAGCAAGATCTTAAAGCCAGGGGGTCTCGCTGCAGAGCCTATGCTCTTCTTAAAATTACTTTCTACTTTCACTTCTCTCACCCCCTCACCTCCTCCAGTCATTTCAATCATTAGATCTGGCTGATATTCCCTGATAGCATCTATCACAGTTCCTGCTTTTCATTGCTCTGATCCTTATCTGTCTTAGTTAGCTATGCTGTGTAACCAATTACCCCAGCGCCCCAACTTCTAGTCACAGACCTGCATTAGCTCAGTTTCTGCAAGTCAGGAATCCTGCTATGACTTATCAGGGTCTCCAGGCTCAGAATCTCGCAGAAGGCTGCAGTCTTCTCCAGGCTCTGTGAGGAAGGACATACTTCCAAACACACTTAGGTGGTGGTTGGCAGGAAGCACTTCCTTGCAGGCTGTTGGACTGAGCCCATAGCTCCTCAGGGGCTACGGGACCACTTTGATCCCTCACCACATGACCATCATAGAGTATCTCACAACATGGCAGCTGGCTTCATCCAAGCAGCTGAGACAGTGGTGCCAACAAGCTGCAGGGGCAGGGGCATGGGTGGAAATGTGCCAACAAGTCAGAAGTCACAGTCTCTATAACCTAGTCTATGTCTTCTTCACTAGATGGCAGCCACAAGGATTGCATGAAGGTGTGAATACCAGCAGGCAGGGCTCCATGGGCACCGTGGCACAGCTCTGCCTGCTTGGAATATTGTCAATCTCGGTCTTGCTTTCCATTGTTCTAGCCTTGCCCAAGGCTGGCCCCTCTTGATTCGTTGTGTGAAATCATACAGTCAACCCTTAACCTATTCCCCGCAGTGAATCAACCATTGCTCTAAGAGTTGCCTTGCTAAACCAGTGATCTAATTCTGTTCCCCACTTTCTCAGAAGTCCCCAAAGGCCCATAGCCTGTCCCCACCAACCTCCTTAGACACAGAGCCTGCAGGGTCCTGCTTTGTGCTTGCTTTCTACAACCTTCAAGTGCTTGTAGTAGTTGCCCTACTCTGTGCAGACTTAGCCTTTAGCTCCGCTGTTCCTTGCACCTGAATTTCCCTTCCTCCCTTTTCTCTCTTTCTGGTCCAGCTCCTTAAGCCTCGGGCACTGTCCTGTCAGGAAGCATTCTCCTGACTGTCCTCAATGCTTCTACTTCCCACTCCCTGCAATGCCTCCCTCTTCTGTAGAACAGAAGGACCTGCCCCAAGAGAAGAACCTATCAGGGGCTGACCTCTTTTATTCCAGGGTGACCAGGGCAATTCCCTAGGGAGAGGCCTTTTCTGTTGAGATCCAATGAAGCCTAACCACTCAGAGTGCTTGGGCTGGAAATTGGTTGTTTCTTGGATGCATACAGCGGGCAGAGTTCCCAAGAGGGTGGCCAGGTTGAGTGGCATGAAGACAGACACAGCAGGCAGGCAGGACAGGACAGGGCCCCTGGGAGCTTGAGCCCTTGTCTGCAGCTCAGGAGCACCGTGGTTTGATTTCATTATAGGGCTGTTACCGTCTGTTCACATGAACTTCTGCAGCTATCTTGGGGAGCCCCAGTGTCTCACTAGCAGGCATGACCCTTGCCCCAGGCACATTTCACCATCTAACATTGGGAGCCTCTTTGTTTTGTTTCTTCTGCAATTGGGTGTAGTCAGAGCCTGGCGATGTTGCCCCAGAGCCACCTTAGCTGGCTCAGAGGGAGAATTCTTAATGATTGGCGATATGAAAATTGCACCCAACCAGTTATCTAGATGCAAGTGGAGAAAGTGCTCAGGAGAAAGACTGAGCAGCTGTGCTCTCCACGGCTAGGAGCACAGAAAGGGCTCCAGAGACCTCAACCAGCAGAGGCAAGAGGCTGGGCTCCCACAGGGGATGCAATTGCCACCAGAAGCCACCTTCCCAGGCCAGGCATGGGACTCAGTATTTCGCCTGCCTTTGCTCATTTTAGTCCTTGGAGGCAGCGGGGGGGGGGCTGTTATCATTGTCTTTCTTGTCAGAAAAGAGAGGTGCTGAGAGGTCATCAGTGGCCTACAGTCCCCACGGAAAGTCACACAGCAGAGTCTGACTGCAGAGCTCATGCACATACTTACAGAGCGTAAGGCGCTGTCTCCGGAACTTTCCATTCCTCCTCTCACTCTTGCCTGTTCCCTCCTCTACAAAATGGGGGTGACGAGAAGTCTTTGGGGGATTATGTGTAGCCATCAGAAGCACTTGGAACAGGGCTTGACCGAGAGCATTTTCTTTCTACCACTCTGACTGTTTTCAGGGGCTAAGATGTGGTTCTCCAAACCAGGGGCTGTGTCAGGAGATAGAATGTGAGCAGCACTCTCTGGACCCCGTGCCCGCCATGAGGTTTTACAGGAACTGTGGGACCTGCACACCTTATGGGCTCATCCTGTTCTAGGCCCTGCCCCTCCCGAGAACGCCAGACCCGAGGGAAAATGACCATGTTGCCTCAACAGACTGCATCTCCCCACCTCTTGAGCTCTTTGTTCTTGTGTTCTCTCCCTACCCTTCTCCCAGCTCATTTCTCCACATGCAGCCAAAATGCATCAACACATTCTGTCTCAGAGTCCTTCCCATTAAAGTTAAGGCCTAAGGGTTCCACTATGCCACTCTTCCAGGGGAGAAAAAACAGAAAGGAACGGCAAGTATTTGAGGTGAGAGCTGGTGTCCCTGTATAAAAACAGATACCGACTCCAGAGCTGAAAAATATGTGCATCTCGCTTCCAGCAAGGTAAACAAACTTCCCAGGTTTTACTGATGGCCAAGGCAAGCCTCCAAAAACACACATCACCTAATGATACAGCGCTTCTTCGCTTGCAACACTTCCCCTGAAGGACAGTGGTTCCCATGCGAAGGCTGGAGATTCATTTGAATCTGGATCTTAGTTTTTGAAAAGAATAGTTTCTAAATGTAAGGTGAGAAACAAGCTCTTGAGGGAGCAGAAATATCCAACACACACACACACACACACACACACACACACACACACACACCCGCTGTCTATAGGAGCGCCTCCTTATTTGAGGCCTAGTATCTCTCAGTTTATGGGATTTCACTGTACCAGTTAAAGACCCAATTTCAATGGACCATTCACTTCCACTTAAGGCAAAAGGCAAATGCCCTCTGGCTTCAAGGAAGCAGTTCAGCAGGGCAGGGTGTGGGGTACAATTGCTGTAGGTGCAGAGGGAGCTAAGGTTCCATCTGGTTGCCAGCACTGACTGAGACAGAGCCATGAGCAGTGTTCCTTTACACCTCTGAGCCTAAGCTGAAATGGGGATAGGCCTGGACCCCCGAGCAGAGCACTGGAAAGACGAAGGAGATGTAACTTCTAGGAACAGTGCCTGCCCACACTCAGCCAGGACCAGTGCAGGCCGGCGGCCCTAGATCTGAAATGCCTGTGCTCAAATGACTTTCCAATCGCACACATGTAGAACCTGAGAAAGGGGACATGGTGCAAATATGAAGTATCACACAACACCCCCGGTAGATGTGGCCGCAGCATCTTACTACTGTTGCAGCAAAGTATGAATATTTAAGTTCAGGTCAAATATTGCCCCCAAATAAATTTGGCACCAAATTTATAAAAATAATGTTGGCTTTTAGAACTTTTTGTACCTGAAATTACAGTTAGAGATGTGCACCTGATTGTTGAGGGCGGGATCTTTAACTCGTCCATGACATCCAGCCCTAGCTTGTTAGGATTTTAGTGACCCCAAATCACTTCACCGTATTCCTCACCTTAACCCCAGACCAGGTGACATAGCTGTAGCTGTTTTTAATCACAGGGAGGTGAAAGGAATTTCACTGCTGTGATTTGATGCCTCTTCGGCCTGAAGACTATAAGAGACTGTGAGACAGTTCGGTTTTACCATCAGCCACTGGAGAATGGAACACATATTTCCTCACAGAGGAAAACAAGTCCAGTTGTGAGAGGCGGCCTCCGACCAGAGTGCTCTCGGCTGGCGTGTACTGAAGCCCCACTCAGCCCTGCAGGGCTGGGAATGTGGCTGCATGGGGAGGAGGGATGTGGATGGTGGCCAGTTGGAATAAGAACAAAAAGTCCTGGAATCTGATCCTTGAGGCAGGCCTCGAGGCACAGGGGGAAGAGGGCAGCTGCAGAGAAATAGACCAAGAGGCACATGATGTTGTTTTGACAAATTTTGAGAGGAGAGAGAAAGGAGAACTTAGCCTGCCTTGGAGAAGGCTGGATTAAGCCCCTACTGGGTCTGCTCTGCTTTCTTTTTTTTAACAAGAAGCCTCACCTCAGTTTAGGCAGCAGTACTCAGGCGGTGAGCTCTCACTGTTTGCCTTCCCAGAGGGACTAGGCCTGGGAGGGGGTCTGGGCAGCTCCATGTGAGATGGAGCCCATGCCTGGCACACTGGCCCCTCCAAAGTGCAGCACTCCAAGCCTCTAAGGCTCCCAGCAGGCCCTGAGTCTGCACCCAAGGCTAAGTTCTCTTCAATTCCAGGCATAGAAAGCTGAGGTGCTAGGAGCCGTGTGGATGATGAGTGACCAGAGGATGAATTTAGGGGAGACAGGAGGAAGAATTAAGGATCCAACCCCAGTGGCTTGGAGCAGGCTGAGGCCATCTGCCACTTGAAGACCCATAGATAATGACAGTGGGTAAGGCAGAGGCTGTGTACAAGAGTGACAGTGAAAGACAGACTTGCTGGCCTGCTGGTACCAAGGCCTCCGGGAATATGGTCTTGCTCAGTCGAGGCATCAAGGGCTTGGTATTTCTTGTCTGCCTTGTTTCTGGAGCCTTGCTCAAAGGAGACCTCAGACGGATGCCACAGCACACAGAGCACCTACCTGAAGGGATGCCTCCTCTCCCGCCCTTTGCCTCCACCACCCACCCCCACCCACAAAGCCTCCAAAAAGAATCTGCAGAAACCCAAGATTTCCTTTTAGTTTGGGCTTCTAAGGCTGGAGTAGCCTGTTCACTCGCGCATAGCGTTTAATTACCACTGTCTCAATTAGGACTGCAAATGAAATTCTCTATGTATGTACCATGACCTCCCGCTGAAAACAAAAATGATCAAGCCATGTTAGTGAGGCTCAGAGAATTCCTTATTCTAATCAAAGCCTCTGCGCCCTTTTCAGCTAGAGTCAGGATCGCTCAGCATTTTCACAGTGACCTTTAACTTGCTGAGATGCATAACCCTCATCAAATCAGCTGTACCATATGTTGTCCAAGAAAGGCCTGTCGGCTTAGACTTGCCAGCCCTTCCACTCCCTTCCCTGGGTTCTTCTCCCGAGGGAAAGGGTTGGGAGAAGGCAGTGCTGCTGGCCAAGCTCACAGAGAAGGTTCCTGATGTTTTGTATTTCAGTGATTCTAGTAGAGAGCATCCAGGATTTCGTTTCCAAGTTAGCCCAGGAGAAATGCAAGAGCCGAGGCCCCGGGGGGAAAGCTCTGGGCTGTCCACCAGTCAACTGGCAACTAAAGAAGGGCCTCCACCCCCAGATGAAGAATGGGGGGATCCGAAAGGCAGATTGCAAAAAGCCGGAGGGTCAGAGCCTGGGGCCTGCCCTGCATACATCTTCTCCCTCAGACCGGGATGTGTTCTCCTGTGGGAGCATTCTGATTGTGTTCCTAAACATGATCATAGGCTCAAGCTTAGTTTCCCCTTTCTGTCTAAATTGAGCCACAAAGAGCTGTTTAATTTGGGAAAAAATATTTTGGCCACTTTGAGAGGAACTATGATGACGCCCAGTATAAAATACATTTTGGAAATTCGGGGACTCATATCTCAGTGTTGCACTGCCAGGAAATGAAATGTCAAAGCCTGCTGAGTTTGGGCAATGCAGGCTCAGTGCTTACTGATTTTACCAAGAATCAATTTGTGTTTTCAGTTTCTTTTTTGATTTCCTGTGCCATTAGCAATCCTCTCTTAATGCTTCCCTCTCAGATCCTTTCCTGGGCCCCCTATCAGGGGTTTGGAAGTCTTTTCTCAGTTTATTTGTACCTTTAGCCTGTTGTGGCTCTTGAAGGCAGGCAAATCCCACTGCCGGGGCCTGCTTTGTAAGGCACCTGTGTGTACTCTGACCCTGTTGCTTCTGACTTAAAAGGGATAGCAGGAAGTAGAAGATAGTCTCCCTCCCATATCTGTGGATTCTGTTCCTGCAGATTCTTCCAACTCTGGATGGAAAAGAGGTTTTTGTTTAATTGCATCTGTGCTGAACGTGTACAGACTTTCTCTTGCTATTATTCCCTAAACAATAGAGTATGACAACTGGTTCCATAGCATTTGCACTGCACATACTGTAAGTAATGTAGAGATGATGTCAAGTGTACAGAAGGATGTGGGTATGTTCTGTGCATGTACAACACCATTTTATGTAAGGGACTTGAGCACCCAAGGACTTAAGGATCTGAGGGAAATCCTGGGACCAACCTACCATGGACAGCATGGGACAAAGGTACTTATCAGGTTGAAAGCACCCCACTACACCACCCCAAAGAAAGTTTCTACTTTTTTAAAGGAGTTGAAACAGTTTGGGGTTGCATTTGATTTTGTTATTTTGCCCACAATGACACCACTCCCTTTGCTTCTTGTATTGTGTTGTACTTTTTCTTTGCTGAATGAGGGCTTCTCAAGGGAGTTTCCCCTCATCCAAAGCAGGGAGGTTGTTAAAAGCTGAAAACAACCTAAAGGGCCACAGAGATCTCCCCACTCACCTCCAGACCCACCTCTGTGGCTGTCCTGATCCCCATTTGAACAGCAGCTTCTAAGAGAGTGAGTAGAATGAAGGGTCCCCGTTTATCTGGTTCCTCAAACTTTTTTTGAGCAGGTTTCGCATTAGAAACCTGGAAAAGGTGTGGCTGGCACTCACACAGATGAAAGGCACAGTTTCAGTTGTGCAGGTGGACAGTCAGGCTGGTTGTGCAACGTTGTAAAAATTTAATGTCACTGAATTGTACAATTTGCGAAGGTTAAAATGGCCCGTTTGGGGCTATATATAGCCGTGCACTGTACAACAACGTCTCTGTCAACAACAAATCAAATTGATGAGAGTAGTCCCATAAGGTTATAATGGATCTGAAAAACTCCCATCACCTAGCGACATCGTAGCTGTCGTAGCTCTATGTTATGCCCCTTGAAGGTTGTGTCTGGTGCATTGGGCATTATGTTGTGTGGGGGGGCACCACTCACTGTAAAAGATCCACTGTGCCACCAGTCATATAAAAGGATAGTGTGTACAGTCAGTTATGAACAGAAATTGGCCCTCATTCTTGATGATAATAATAAATGAGACTGTTGCTAGTTGATGTGTTTGCCATGCGGTACTTTTTACTTATGCTGTGAATGGCATGCCCTTTACGATGGCAGTGGCCACCTGCAGCTTATGCGGAACAAGTCTCTTGATTGCATCGGAGGCCACGTCATATGATTGACCTGTACCATCTAGGCTTACATAAGCATATTTGGGGACGTTCCTGTAAAGACAAATCACCCAGTGACAGGCTTCTCAGAATGACCCCATCATTTAAGTGACACATGACTGGATGTCTTACCAAAATATTTTAAGAAGAAAAAAAACACCTGCAGTTTTTTGCTAATCCCCTGCTAATCACAAGCAGTATTTCCTTTTCCAGTATTATTAGTGTGCAATCTAGAAGTGGCAGCAGGAGGAGCTGCCCAGTTCCCATCTTAGGGCAAGGCAGAATTGGCTGTGTGTCTACCCATCGGGTTGTATGGGCCATCTGAGTTTCCTGCGTGCCTGAGCCAGATGCATGTAAGTTCAATGCAGGATGGAATTACTGGGCCCACACAGGGCTTAGAAATAACTTTCCTGATCAGCTGAACAAACAGGCTGTCCTTCTTTAGGCATTTTGGAGAAATGACAACATGTGGGCAGGAGGACAAAGAAATGACTGTAAATAGAGATGACATCTCTCTTGTGAATGGGAAAAGAAACCAGCTTCCTTTATTGGCTCATTGGCGCACTCATGAGACTAGAAATACCAGGATGACTCAGTTTGCTGAGTAATACAGGAGCCATCATAATGATCCTAGTGACTTGCCATCTTGAACTGGCTCTCTGTGTAAATTGGCCCTCTAGAGCAAAAGCTGGGCTTTGGAATAGAGTGCTGGAAAAGGCTAAAGCTCTCAACTACAATGAGAACTGGATGCTAAGGCCTTGGCACTGACACATAAAGTAGGAAATATGTATCTCTTGCACTTCCTTTGACCAGTGCCCACATGGCTTTTAGAAACTTGATATACTCGGTCATTAATGGCATTGCTCATGCCCTATCTCACAAGGCCTTTGGTTTCTGCTTCTCTGGGTTTGGTGATGTCCACTTCTTAATGAGAGTTATTTGCATCTTGCCTGCTGCCCACCTCGATTACATGTTCCTTAGCCACAGAAAGATGCCTTATATAACTCGTAAGTGGCACCTGAAGGGGCCTTTGAATGGATGAGCAGAATGAACCAATAATGAGGTGCATCTGCTAGCCTTTGTAGAATGTTAAGTTCTTGTGTGTTTTAGGGTAACTGCTGATAGCAACTGTCAGTCTTCAAGGCTTAGGAGATTGATGAACTCATATTCTCATGTTAGGCAGAAGGGAGAACTTTGCCTCTCCATACAGAGCCTCCGAAGCGTTTTTCTGGTCTTGTTGGGCTTGTTGCTACAGCACTTGTGCAATGTTGGAATACATGTACTTCTTGCACTCCCAACAAATAACAGTTTTGTACTTCTGGTAGTAATTGCACTGGTTTTGTTATTGCTACTGCTGCTGCTGTTGTCACCATTTAATGCAATTTGCAGGGACAAAACAAGAGTTTTGATTGCCTTTTCACATACCACAGTGATAGCCACACAGGATAAGAAAAACCAAAAAAACAAAAACAAAAAAAAAACTAACTTAGAAATTCAAGCCACTAATTTTATTGGTTTTGCCCACTTAAGATTCATTCATCCCACTCCTAACATAAACCAATCAATTCCAGTCAGTCCTGAGAGCAGGGAGTGGTCTTCATTTATCCACAGTATATTGATAACTCCACTATTTCTTTCTGAGTAGCACAGAATCAAATGAACATGTTCCAAAAGTTGTTTAGCCTATGTTCTCCTGCTATACTTAAAATGTAACTTACAAGAGTGCTTGATTGTATTTAAATGAGCTTTGCATTAGCTTTCTGTTGCTAGGCTAAATACCCGAGGCAATCAACTTAAAAGGAGGAAAGGTTTATTTTGGCTCACAGTTTCAGACGTTTCAGTCCATGGTTGGTTGGCTCCATTGCTTTAGGGCCTGTGACAAGGCCAAACATCATGGCAAGAAGCACAAGATGAAGCAAAGCTGCTCACCAAAAAAGAGAGAAAAGAGGGGCCAGCGTCCCAATATCCCCTTCGTGGGCATGCCCTCAATGACCTACCTTGTTTCCACTAAGCCCTGCCACCTTCCAGTAGCACCACAGCCTGGTGATTAAGCCTTTACCATAATGGGCCTTTGGGGAACATTCAAAATCTAAACTATAGCAAGCTCCAAGCACTTGTTTTTTAAGAAAATTACAACGTTCACTTTATTAGCTTGCAAGCACAGGTTCCACATTCCTTGCAGAAATTATCTCTTTGGATTTTTGTTTTTGTTATTTTGACAGCTACATTGCTATTTTCTTTAATTTCCTTTATTAACTTTTAATTTGGAGGTGTCTTCTGTAGCAGAACAATTATATCACAAAGATTTTCCTTCTTCCACCCCACCTACCCAGAAAGGACACCTGATTGCCTACTAATTGTTATAGTTCAAGAGTGATATAGATAAAACGAGCAGAATGTGTTTGCAAGGCAGCCTCTGACAAGAGCCTTGGCCATGGTGATTCCTTCTGAATTAATAGAGATCTGGGATCAGACAGATCTGTTCTGCCTACCTCTTTCTTCAGCAGCTAGTGGGCAGTACCACTTTTTCAAACTTGGAAGTTACTTCATACCACAAAGGGCAAGATTATAACCAAGGACTCAGCTGTTGATAACAGGACATGTTAGGGTTTGGATCAGAATTGTTCCCTAGGAAGTTCCTGTGTTGAAGGCTTTGTCCCCAGCGCAGCAGTATTCAGCAGTCGGGAAGTTGGATGTTGAGTGGATCATAAGAGATATAATCTCATTAATGGATTCATTCGTTGATGGATTCATAGCTGAATGGGCTACTGGGAGGTGATCCTTAAGAGGCAGGGCCCAGTTGGAAGATATAGGTCCTTAAGGGTATGCTCTTGGAGGTCACATTTCACCCTCAGCCTTTCTCTCTCCTCCTCCTCCTCCCCCCACCTCCTCCTCTTCTCTCTTCTCCTTCCAGGTTGTCATGTGGCATCCTCGCCATGATATTCTGCCTTACCACGGGCTCAGAAACAAAAGAGCCAAGCGACAATGGACTGAAAGCCCTGGAGTCATGAACCCAAATAAACTCTTTCTTCTTTTTTTTTTGTTTGTTTTTTTTGTCTTTTTTAAAATTAATTTTATTGGTACATCTTAGGTATACAATATAATGACATTCATCATTGAAACTTTGCAACATTACATAATCTCCCTTGGTTCTTATTTTTCCCCCTTCCCCTGCCCTCCCTTCAACCCCTCCATCCCT
>NW_004624923.1:873964-1135316 GCF_000247695.1 Heterocephalus glaber
ATGAGCACATGAGGCTTTGGGGGGGGGACACCTAGATATAAGCCATAACAATCATAAAAAGTAAACGTTTTGAATTTATTCAGGTCATTGAGGCAGCCACCACAGCACAACAAAAGACTTCCAGAGCTGCTTCAGAAAGTGACAAAAATGATGCGATATGTGTGTTCAAAGTGAAGTGGAAGATTTTGAGGGGGATTCATGGCAATGTGTCTTACTGTAATAAATTGTGTTAATTTAAATATTCACCATAGTTTTCCATCACGTCATAAGTTGTATACTAGCTTAGGACACAATCTTTTATAAATAGGACACACCCACCTCTATCATGTGAACAGCTGAAAACACCTCAGAACTCTGCTTTGGTTTACAGTAATCATTTTTGACAAGTGATGGTGAAGTTAAGGATGCTTTTGGACTTCAGGGAAGTTAATTTACTGGTTGAAACAGTTAAGACCAGAAATATGAAGGTTGCTCACCCCGTCCTCCAACCCCCTCTTCACTGCAGGATAGCACTCTGTGTGATGACTGTGTGACTCTTTCCAGGGCCACCCTAGTTCTCTAGGCCATACTTTGCAAGCATTCTCCCTATTTGATTGGTATCCACCAGGTCTTAGAATAGGAATAGTGCTGGGGAAGCTGTGATGCAGACAGAGTTGGTTTGAGAACTTTGTGCCCAGGCTCACCTGGCCACATCTATTCTCCTTTCAAGTCACAAGCTAACCTCTCTGCCTCTAATCCCAGGTCAAGTTCTCCTGGTATTCATTCTGTAGCACCCTGCAGGGCTCCTTTATGACATTTATCAGCCTTTATTATTGTTTCAGCGTTTCTCCATCACCCTATCTGCCTTGCTTGTCAGTGCTGTCACAACACAGGCCCTAGGTCATGGTATATGCTCAGTAAATATGTGTTGCACAAGTAGTGTGAACAGCAGCCTGTGAGTAGATGCCAGCCACAGTATTTTATTACAGTGGGTAACCACTGATCAATTTCTACAACATATCACACAGCCTCCACTTGTGGGTGTGCCAAAGAAATGAAACACACGAGGCATCTGCAGAAACAAACACACTAGTAGGGAATCCCAGTGATCCTGGCATCTACAGCCACTTCTTTCACAGCCTTCCCCTTTCCCTCTGGAAACCTGGTGCCCACTGGGGGCCCGGGCATCTCACTGCCAGGCACTCACGGACTCCTCTCTCAAGACATCAGACCCTCGAGCATCCAGTTCCTTCCTCCCCAACTCTCACACAGTTTGTAGATTGGCACTTGGGCGAAGGCAGTAGAGGCCCCCTGGACTCACAGAATGCCCAGCACAACAGGGCCTGGGGAGCTGATCTGGGTGAGCCATGCACTTTCCCCCTGGGGAAGTGGGATTCCGTGAGACTATGAAATGATCGGCCCCAAGTCAATGGCCTGATTCTCCTGACTTCTGGCTAAAAATCCAGGCTCTTGCACTCTGCATCCTGAGTCTATCTGTAGGCAGCTTCAAATCTGGGGATAGGATATGCATTCACTACACTCTTTCCAATTTATCATCACTGCTTTAATTCTCTGCCATTAAATATAATTTTATAATTAAATCAAGCCAAACAAAACACTTAAAATAATTTCTTTAGGGAAGGTAGGTAATAAAATCCACAAACCCACTAAAATTTTATCCCATATATGTTGAATTTGAAGGCTTTGTCTGTGTTTAATGTAGCTTATGGATCCCATTATCATTGGCCACACATCAAAAAAGTAGTCTATTTTTGCAGGCATAGTAATAGGGTATGCTTATGCCTGCCTTTTGGGGTCCAACAGCTAGCTCTTTTTCCTTTTAACCCATTTAGGGGTTGCAAGGCCCTCATGGGGAAGGCAGAGCAATGTGGTGGGAAAGCAGAACTCTCTCTGCAAGGCACATGCTGCACCATGGCAGGAGGAGAAGAGGGCTCAGCCAAGTCCCCTTATCAGGAGCTCTGGGAAAGTAGACTCACTGGAGATCCCCAATGACTTACACAGTCTTTTGCTAAAGCAACCAACTCATGACTGGAGCAAGGAAGGGAAATCACAATAAAGCGCAGACAGAAATGAACTCAGCGAGCTGTGACAGAGGACCACTTCTGTGTTCCTTATTATCTTGGTCAGTTCAGGCTGCTAAGCAAATAGCAAAGAAAGGGTGGCTTCTAAACAACAGAAATTTGTAACTCACACATCTGGAGGCTGGGAAGTCCAAGATCAAGGCACCAGCAGATTCAGTGTCTGGTGAGGGACTGAATCTCATAGATGTCACCTTCTCCCTGATTCCTCCCATGGTGGAAGAGACAGATTCCCTCTCCTCTCATTGGTCAGGGTCCTAATTCTCATCGTGAGAGTGCCACTCACAAAACCACTTCTGAAATGCCTTATCTGCCAATGACATTACATTGAGGATTCTGTTTCTTTCTCTTTTTGAAATGTATTTTTAACTGATATATAAAACCATGAAATTACACCATCTAATGGGATATCGTCTAATGTTCAGCACATGTATGCATTGTGTAATGTTTAAGTCAGGTTAAACATATCTCCTCTAACGTCATTTTCTTGCTGAAAACTTTCAAAGTCCTTTCTTCTAGTTTTTTGAAATGTATAATTCATTATTGTTCTCCATAGTCACCCTACTGTGCAACAGTACCTCAGAACTTCTTGCTCCTGTCTGATTGTCACTTAGTACCACTGAGAAACCTTTCTCCATCTTCCATTCCCCCCACTCTCCCTGCCTCTGGTCACCACATTTCTCTCTCAACTTCTATGAGATCAACTTCAGATTCCACGTATGAGTGAGGTCATACACTACTTCTTCTGTGCCAGACTTGCCTCACTTAACCTGATGATCTCCATTCCATCCACGTTGCTACAAATGACATGTCATTTTTATGGCTGAGCAGTATTCCACTATGTATATGTTCCACATTTTCTTTATCCATTCATCCAATGATACACACTTAGGTTGTTTCCAGTACCGTGAATAGTGCTGCAGTGATCCTGGGAGTGGAAAAGTCTGTTTGGCATACTGATTTCATTTCCTTTGGATATTAACCCAGCAGCGGGATTGCTGGATCATATTGTAGTTTTGTTTTTATATTTTTTAGGAACCTCCCCACTTTTCAATAAAGACTGAACTGATTACAGTGTGCAAAGGTTTCCTTTTTCCACAATCTCACCAGAGCTTGTTATCTTTAGTCTTCTTGATAATAGCTATTCTTACTAGGGTGAGGTGATACCTCATTGTAGTTTTGATTTGCATTTCTCTGGTACTTAGTGATGTTGACATTTTTATCATGTACTTGTTGGCTATGTGTACATTGTCTTTTAAGAAATGCCTACTTAAATCTGTTGCAGATTTCTTAATCAGGTTAACATTTCATTCTTGAATTTTTGGAGTTCTTTATATTCTTGATATCAACTCATTTTCAGATGCATACATTGCAAATATTTTCTCATACTCTGTAGGTTGTCTGTGACCTCTATTGGTTGATGGCTTCCTTTGCTGTGCAGAAGCTTTTTAGTTTGATGCAATCCCATTTGTCTGTTTATGCTTTTGTTTCCTGTGCTTTTGAGGTCTTTTCCAAAACATTCTTGTCCACCCAAAGTTTTGAAGCATTTCCTCTGTGTTTTCTTCTAGTAGTTCCATAGTTTCAGGTCTTACATTTAGGTCATTAATCGTGCGTGTGTGCGTGCGTGTGTGTGTGTGTGTGTGTCTGTGTGTGTGCGTGTTTTGCTGGGGATTAAACCCAGGGCTAGGCAAACAAGCACAATACCATTTGACTTTTACAACTAATGAGAGAGGGGGTCTAGCTTCATCCCTCTGCATGTGGATAGCCAATTTTCCCACACTACTTATTGAAAAGGCTATCTTTTCTCCAGCGCACCCATGTTGAAACTAAATTGGCTGTAGATGCATAGGTTTACTTCTAGGCTCTGTATTCTGTTACACTGATCTATAGGTCTGTTTTATGCCAATACCAGGCTGTTTTGATTACTACAGCTTTGTGCTATATTTTGAAGTCAGATATTATAATGTCTCCTGCAAGTTGTTGTTGTTGATGTTATTTTGGCTCAAGATTGCTTTGGCTATTTGGGTTTTTTGTAGTCCAATACAAATTTTAGAACATTTTTTCTGTTTCTATAACGAATATGTGGTATTTTTTTGGGGGGGGTACCGGGGATCGAACTCAGGACCGTGTGCTTGTGAGGCAGGCGCCGGAACCACTGAGCTAAATCCCCGGCCCAAATATGTGGTATTTTGATAGGAGTTGCATTGAATCTAAAGATCCAAGAATGGAAATTTTAACAATATTGCTTCTTTCAATTCATGAATATAGAATGTCTTTCCATTTTTGTGTCCTCTTCAATTTCTTTCATCAGTGCTTTTTAATTTTCATTGCAGAGATCTTTTACCTCTGGTTAAATTTTATCCTAGGTATTTTTGGTAGCTATTTTAAATGAGATTGGCTTTTTAACTTCTATTTCAAATTCTTCACCATTGGCATATACTAATACTACTGATATTTGTATGTTGTTTTTGTGTCCTACAACTTTGCTTTTTAACGTGCTATTGGCATTGCTTTGTTAGTATTTTGTTGAGGATTTTTGGATCTATGTTCATCAAAGATTTTGGCCCATGTTTTTCCTTTTTTGTTGCATGTTATCTGGTTTGAGGATCAGGTTAATGCTGACTTCATAGAATGTGCTTGAAAGAATTTCTACTTCTATTTTTTTGGAACAACCTTAGTTCTTCTTTAAATGTTTAATAAAATTCAGCAGGAAAGCCATCTGATCCTGGACTTTGCTTTGATGGGAAGCTATTTATTACTCATTATTTGTTATTATTAATATTTGTTATTGGTCTGTTCATGTTTTCTGTTTCTGCATGATTCAGTCTTAGTAAGGGGTATGTTTCTAGGAATTTGTTGATTTCTTCTAAATTATCAAATTTCATAGCATATGGTTGTTCACAGTAATCTCTAATGATCTTCTATATGTCTGTGGTACCAGTTGTAATGTTTTCCTTTTCATCTCTGATTTTACTTATTAGAATCACCTGTCTCCTTTTCTTTCTTGTTAGTAAACTTTTAATTATAACTATTAGCACATATTCACTGTACAAAATAATGGGTTTCATTGTGACATTTCCACATGTGCTTACAACATATTTTGATTGTATCCACTCTCCCTATTACACTCTCTTGTTCCTTTACCCTTCTCTTTGTCCCTTTTCTCTTTCTGATAGTCACCCTTCTACTTTCATGCTATCTTTTTACCCTAGACTCCACATGAGAGAAAATATGTGATATTTGTCTTTCTGACTTATTTCTCTTAGCATGATGAGCTCCAGTTCTATCCATTTTTCTGCAAATGTTTTGTCTCCTTTTCTTAGTCCTTTTTCTTTCTCCTTTTCTTTGTTCACTTTGTATATCTTTTCAAAGAACAACCTTTTTTCTGGCTTAAATTCTTTTATTGGTACATTTTAGGTATACAATATGTTTACATTTATCATTGGGTGCTTGTACCTGTACATGATGCATCTTGGTTCTTATTTTTTCCCTATTCCCTGTCCTCCCTTCACCACCTCCACCCTTCCCTATTTACAAAGACTTTGTTTCATTTTTTCCTTTTCTCATAATTTTCCCTTTCCCTTCTTTCTTTTCCCCTTCCCCTCCCACTTTCCCTACCCCTTTGGACATTTTCTTCCTATTTCAAATTATCAATTATTCATTTTAATTATTTTAATCCTTATTTACACTTTCAGTTTCTCACATTTTCACTTTCTATTTCAAATTATCAATTATTCATTTTAATTATTTTAATCCTTATTTACACTTTCAGTTTCTCAACTATTTGGTATTTACACATGTGTGTCCTATTTATTTCACTTAAGAGGATGGCCGCAATGTGCATCCATTTAGCTATAAATGTCTCTAGTTTCTCATTCTTTATGGCTGAGTAATACACCATTTTATTAAAAAACCACATCTTCTTTATCCAGTTTCCAGTTGATGGGCACTTGGGCTGTTTCCAACCTTTTGCTATTACAAACTGTGCCGCTATGAACATGGGTGCACATATAACACTGTGGTATGATTCTTTTAATTCTTTGGGGAAGATACCCAGCAGGGGGTTAGCTGGGTCAAATGGGACATCTAGTCCTAGTTCTTTGAGGTATCTCCATACTGATTTCCACAGTGGTAGAACAACCTTCTTGTGGCCCAGGGATTTAGCTCAGTGGTTTCACCGCCTGCTGTGCAAGTCCAAGGACCTGAGTTCGATCCCTGGTACCAAAAAAAAAAGAACAACCTTTTTTTTTCATTAATCTTTTGTATTTTTGTTGCCATTTCATTTATTTTTGCCCTGACCTTTTATTGTTCTTGCTTTTCTAGTTCCCTGAGATGTAGCAATATGTTGTTTATTTGACACCTTTCTACTTTTTTGTTAGGATAGTAATTCCCATGGATTTTCCTCTTTACATTGCTTTGACTGTACCCCATGGGTTTCTTTGTGTTGTGTCTCCATTTTCATTTGTTTCAAGGAATTTTTAAAATACCCTTCTTGATTGCTTCCTCGATTCATTGGGTTATTCTAAAGTAAGTTATTTAATTTACATATATTTGTATAATTTCCAGTGGTTTTCTTCTTATTAATTTCTTCCTTTATTTCATTGTGGTCAGAAAAGATTCTCAATATGATTTCACTTCTTATAAATTTGTAGAGACTTGTTTTGTGGCCTAACATAGATCTGTGTTGGAGAATTTTTCATGTGCTTAGGAGAAGAATGTGTATTTGGCAGCTGTTGGGTGGAATGTGCTATAGATAGCTGTTAGGTTCATTTGGTCCAGGGTCCAATTTAACTCTGATGTTTCTTTGCTGATTTTCTGACTGGTTGATCTTTCCATTTCTGAAAGTGGGATGTTCAAGACCTCAACTATTATTGGATTAGAATATATCTTTCCCTTTTGGTCTATCAATTTCCTTTATGTATTTGGGTGTTCCAATATTATGTGCTTTTCACTACTGTGACAAAATACCTGAGGCAAACTTTTTTTTTTTTTCGGTACTGAGATCAAACTCAGGACCTTGTGCTTGCGAGGCAGGTGGCAGCAGCACTGAGCCAAATCCCCAGCCCAGGTAAACAATTTAAAAAGAGGAAATATGTATTTTGTCTCATGGTTTCAGAGGTTTAAGTCCATGGTTGCTTAGCGTCATCAGTTTGGGCTTGTGGAGAGGCTGAACATCATGGCTGGGAGCACATGGGAGGGCAAGACTATTCACATCATGGTGTCCTGAAAGCGAAAAAGAGAGAGAAAAGGCCCAGGGTCCCCATATATCTTTTAACGGTATTCCCTCAGAGACCAACTTCCTCCAACTAGGCCCCTTCTGAGAGTTTCCACCACCTCCCAGTAATACCATCAGCAAGGGACCAAGCTTTCAACACATGAGCTTTGAGGAAACATGTAAGACCTGAACCTCAACAGAGTCTAACTACATAAATTGTTATTTTCTCTACTGACTTGACCCCTTTATCAATATATAATGACTTCCTATGACTGTTATTGCTGCTTTTGGTATAAAGTCTATGTTCTAAATTTTCTACAGTACATAATGAGTACCTTCATTACGGGGAGTTGATACATGTACATAACACATCTTAATTCTTTTTTTCATCCCTTTCCCCTCCCCTCTTCCCCCCTTCTTCCATCTTTTCGTCTCCTTCCCATTTGCACAAGATCTGACCTTCTACTTCCTATTAGCTTTTGTTTTGCTCTTTAAATTATTTATACTTCAGGTTGCTCACATAAGAGAAGCCATGGGATATTTAAGCTTGTGTGTCTAATATATTTCACTTAACATTATAGTCTCGTGGTGCATCCATTTTCCTACAAATGATTCAAACTTATCCTTCTTTATGGGAGAGTATTACTGTACTCCATTGTGCATGAAGTCTACTTTATCTGATATAAGCATGGCTGCTCCTGCTTTCTTTTGGATTCTATTTGTGTGGAATGTCTTATTCTATCCCTTCACTTTCAGTCTATATGTGTCATTAGAGATGAAGTGAATTTCTTGTAAGCTAAATATTGTTGGGACTTTTTTATCCATTCAATCACTCTATGTCTTTTTTAATTAATTTTATTGGCACATTTTAGGTATACAATACAGTTACATTCATCATTGGAATCTATGTCTTTTAAGGGGAGAATTTAACCCATTTACACTCTTAACTAGAGCCATTATATAACTTTTTTTTTCCTAGGTTTTTTTTTTTTTTTTCCGTACCCGGGATTGAACTCAGGACCTTGCGCTTGTGAGGCAGGGGGCGGAACCACTGAGATAAATCCCCAGCCCTTGTTTTCTAGTTTTGTTGTAGTTCCTTCCTTTCTCCCTCTCTTACAGAATTCCTTTGTGATCAAGGGAATTGCTCACATAGTATATTTTCATTCCTTGATCATCATTTTTGTTCTTTCTATTACCAAATTTTGATTTATGGTCATCATAGAGCTTACCAAAACATATTTTGGTTATAGCAAGCTATTCTGAAGTGAGAGCAACTTAACATAATCAGAGATAAGAACAGAAACAAACAAAAAACAAGAGAAAATACAAGAAAACTTCCTACTTGTGCTCCACTGCTCCCCACATTTTGAATTTTTGATATCACACTTTACATCTTTCTATATTGCCTATCTCTTAACATATTAATGTCATGATTACCTTCATTTCTCAAGGATAACTTTACTGGACACAGTATTCTCTGTTGACAGACTTTTTTTTTCCTTCAGCACTGTGAAAATCTCATGTCACTCTCCCCCTGGCTTAAAAAAGTTTCTGCTGAGAATTGTGCTATCAATAGATTCGTGACACTCCCTGTGTATGTTGTTTCTTTTCTCTTGCACCCTTGAGAATCTTCTCTTTATCTTTCACCTATGAAAGCTTGATTATAAAATATCTTAGGGTAGACTTATTTGAGTTCAATTTGACTAGTCACCTTTGGCCCTCCTGTGCCTGAATATTTGTATCCTTCTTAGGTTTGGGGAGTTTTCTGTTACTTTGGTCTCTTCTCTTTCTTTTTTTTCTTTTCTCTTTTTCAGTACTGAAAATTAAAGCCAAGAAGCACTGAGCTAATCCCCAGCACTTTCTTATTTTATTTTGAGACAGGGTCTATGATAAGTGGCCCAAATTGGCCTTAAACTTGCAATCCTCCTGCCTCAGCCTCTCAAGTAAATGGGATTACAAGCATGTGCCACAACACTTGGCTTCTGTTGTTATTTCTTTGAATAAACTTTCTACTCCTTCAAAATCCTCAATTTTTTCTTGAATCCCAATAACTCAAATATTTGCTCTATTAATAGTACTGCAAAGTTCCTGTTAGCTTTCTTCATTTCTCTTCATTCATTTTCATTTTTCTCCTCCAGTAGTATATGTTCAAATAGCCTGTCTTCAAACTCACTCGTTCTTTCTTCTGTTTGATCTATCCTGCTGTGTATACCTTTAATCACATTTTTAATTTCCCTGAGTACATTTTTCAGCTCAAGATTTTCTGCGTCATTTTCTAAATTGCATCTGACTCTTTGTTAAGTCCTCTGGTGGACCACTGAAATGTTCCTGTGTGTTTTCTTCAAATTCATTGAGTTTTCCTTTAAACAACTACTTTAAATTCGCTGAGTGTTCTCCTGTACTGATTACCGCCTGGTCAGTTTCTGGCACATTATTTTAAATATTAGTAAGTCATAGTTTCCTGAGAGCTCCTGATGCTTGTTGGCATGCAATGTCATTTGAGCATTGAAAAATTAGGTATTTATTCCAGCCTTCCTAATCTGGCTTTGCATCCATCCTTCCAGAAATTCTAAGCAGGTGGCTCATTTTCTCTAAGCCTATAGTCACTTCCATTAGTTCTGCACTGAGTAGTTCCGAGGTCTAGAATTCCTGTGAGTCTGCTCTTGGTGTGTTGTCACTTTTTCAATACTATAATAGTAACCCAAGCCCACATTAGTCCTAAATATACTGTTGGTGTATTGTTCCTAAAGAAATGGGAGAGTATGTAGAAAGAGCAATCTGAACCCACAACCCTTCCCCTAAAGACACAGCAGGCCTGGATGCCTTGTCCAGAGCTACTGGCCTGTGGTCAGACACTACAGAATTCTGCTCAGCTCTGGGCAGAGTCACCATGAATAGAACAACCCCAGGCTTCTATGTCACACCTGTGGCCACCAATGCCACCATGTTGTGTTTTATCCTGAGCCTACAAACTGCCAAGGCCAGCACAACACTGGGATGGGACCAAAGCCCACACTGCTATGGGCTGCGTGTTGCTGAGAAGAACTTGTTTCTCAAGACCATTGTAACCAGCCACACGTGGTGCTAGCTGGAGTAGAAGTGATAGACTTCCCCTGGCACTGGAGCCATTCCAGTGTTTCTGTCCACAGGCAGGACTGGGGATGGCAGCAATTAGGATCTGCTCAGCACTAAGCTCCACAACAAAGTCTTGTAGCAGCAGAGGTCATGGGGCTTTTGCCATGTCAGGCCTGGCAATGGGTTTCAAGCCTAAGGCCTGAACTTCATTCTCTGTCCTTCCCTCAAGCAGGCAGTACCTCTCTCTAGGCTGGGCTGCTTAGAGTTGCAGGAGGGGGTGACATGGGCAGCTCCTACTTTCCTTCCTTCTTCAATGCATCTTTTGGTTCTGTTGTACTAAAAGCAGGCATTGTGGTCTCTCACCTGATTTCCTTAGCTCTTGTGAGATAGTTTGCTGGGTGAATAGCTGTTCGACTTGATGTGTCTGTGAAGAGTGATTATCAGATGACCTTATTCAGTTGCCATCTTGCTCCACCCAGATTGGGATTAGTTTCAACATGTGAATTTCCCAGGGAGCGGGGAATAGGCCTTAGATCATAGTACTTATCAAGGTCATTTACTAGGGAAATGGGCCTGGTGAGAAGAAAAGGGTTCCCTCTACGTTTTTGGCAGAAATAAAACTAAGTAGCCAAGAGCTCCTTGGAATTAATTTGGGCCTGCCAAATGGTAGACACCATTACGGGGTTTGGTCTTCAAGAAATGTATTGGGGGAAATGCCTGTGAAGCATAGCAGAGAGAAGCAAGAGAAGGTGGAAAGAGCTGCAGACCACAATGAAGATGGCCTGTAACAATTGGGGAACAGAGAAGGAAGTTTGGGTCAAAAGTCTCAGATAATAGTAAGGTTCTAGGAAAGGTTCAGTCAGGCCAGTGGAGAGCCTTTGAGGCAGCGTCACCCATTAGAGGAGTCCTGCACCTCATAGCTGTGCTCACTGTGTTCAGTCATTGGTTGGGAATGCAGCCCAGACCAAATGGAGGACAGTGATAGATCCAAAGGGGTGGCGGCTGGAGGTTGGCAGTATTATTGTGCATGGTAGGAGATCTGAGCAGCCACTGGCATGGCTATCACACCCTTCCTTTGGCAGTTATGGCTACTCCCTGAGTCCCTGGCAGGTTGTAGATAGCTACAGGACAGAAGGTAAAATCAGAATGACAACAGGATGGCTTGATTGGTATGTAACTAGACTGTGTTTCTTTGTTGTTTCTTCACTCTGTGTTTGAATTGTTGGTTTTATCCACCCTGCCTTTGTTTGAGTCCCCGTCAGATACCATTTCTGGAAAAATAAAATCCTATGCATTTGGAAGAAGTTTAAAGCTGGTAGACTTTAATTTTCATCCTAAACATCTAAAGATTACCAGGCCTTAGAGATGGGGCAGACTAGAGAAACTTAAGTTATTTGAGAAATAAGCCAATTGAAGATTAGGCTTCTTAATTACTCTATGAGGAGCCTAAGTTGTGTTGTTTGATACCCAATAATCACTATTTCTTGACTGGATTAGTCACAGAATCTGAGATCATGAATACTGAAAAAGACCTTCAGCACTAATTCAACTGCATGATTTTATAGCTCGAAAAACTGTGGGCCTAAAAAGGGAAAGTAGACTGATATCCCTATGAAAATAGATGCAGAAATCCTTAGCAAAATACTAAGACTGAATCCAGGCACAAATAAAAAGGATTACATACTGATCAAGTGGGATTTATCCCAGGAATTCAGGGCTGCTTCAACCTATGAAGACCAATCAGTGTACTACACAGTATTAACAGAACAAAGGACAAAAAAGCACACGCTCTTCTCAATAGATGTGCAAAGGAAAGCGACTTTTCCCAAGTTCACACAGCTGATGGTAAAACCCAGATTGAAACTCAAGTCACCTGACTTCCAGGCCAGAGCTCTTTATATTACTGAGCATAGAGGTGGAGGCTAGAACCAGTCCTTACAAATATAGACACTGCCCTGAACCTTGTAATGAGGGCTTTTTGCCCTTTCATCCTGTCTGACACAACCCCACGCAGTGGGCTCTGTTGTCCCTACTTTCTAGATGAGGAACCTCAGGTTTAAGGAGGTAACACCACTGGCCTGAGGTCATGCAGCTGTCAAGTACACGGAGGAGCTAAGCCTAGACCTCATTTTCCAGTGCCCTTCCCGGCTCCCTTCATTGACTGGCACAGCTGGATTACCCTGGCTGTAATGGGTCTCAGATCACCTACTGCCAAGCCAAACAGCTGGGATTTTTTGTTTGTTTTGGGGGGCTTTTCGTCGTTGTTGTTGTTTGGTACCAGGGATCGAACTCAGGACCTTGTGCTTGCAAGGCAGTCACGGTGCCACTGAGCTACATCCCCAGCCCAATAGCTGGGATTTTTTGCTATCAGTAGGTGAGGCTGTCCTCCAGCTACCTGGGGAGAGAGTGCTCTCTCCGGTTCCAGTATCTGACAATCTCAGAGCCCAGGCTGTTAACCTCAATGTAATCTGGGGTAAGTGGCCATTTAGATAATGCTAATGAGTAGAATATTTATGCAAGGGCCAGAGGACCAGAACAAAGCAATGAACACCGGGGAAAGCACCTCCCAAATGCCCGAGAGGAGGAGGCTATTGGAAAGAAGCAGGAATGATACTATTCTGCACTGCACAAGAAGCTGGCTATGAAGATCGCTTGACCTCAGGCAGAGCCTGGCTCAGTGAGAGCCCCTAGTTCCTGATGGAAGGAGACAAAGGGAGAGATGCTTCCGAGAGTCAAAGGGAGGGAGGTGCAGTGGGGCCAGGACTCAGTCATTTGGGGACTCAGACCTGGGGATCTCAGAAGGAGCTGTGCCGAGGACCTGTTTAGTCTGTCTTCCTCCAGGTCTACATGACAGGTCTTACTGCAGTAGGAGGAGAGGTTTATATTGGCTCACAATTGTGGAGGCTTCCATGCGTTTGACCTCATTCCGCTGGGGCTGTGGCAGCACAGTGCATCACGGAGGAATGTGCGGTGGGGACGTCCTTTCACCTCATGGCCGGCTGGGAAAAAGAAAGGAGAATGCTAACTTGGACAAGTGAGCTGTAGTTTCTCCTAAATTCTAAAAGTGTCAGGGAAGTGGGGAAAGGCGCTGGCCCCCGGGAGACAGGATTGGTCCAAAGAAGAAGACAGAAGGCGAGGTCTGTATTGGCAAGAGAGGAGAGCGTGACGCCTCCTTCCCAGCAAGGTAGCAAGGAAGGAGACCAGACAGGTGGCCATGAGAGAGGAGCAGAAAAGCTGAAAGGGCCACTTGAGTGTCTATGTGGACAAAATCTGGGGAAAGAAGACAGGCCTTGAATCCTTAGCCCTGGAAGGGCTAGCATTCATGGCAAGAACTCTGCCAGCCAACAGCAGGCGAACTCTAAATCTGCTGAGAGCACACCGAGTGAAGTCCCTGCGACCTGGATCCCTCCTAATGCCCTGTACCTGGAGCAGCTCCTGACGTAGCTGCAATTTGCAGCAGAAGAGAAAAGTCAATGTGACCAAAATTCCAAAGTGTCTTTTTTAACCTCTAAACAATGATGACTTTATTTTTCTTTTCTTTTCTTTTCTTTTCTTTTTTTTTTTTTTGAGACAGAGTCTCACTGTGTAGTTCAGGCTGGCCTTGAACACACACAGCAATCCTCCTGCCTCTGCCTCCCCAGTGCTGAGATTACAGGCATGCGCCACCATGCCCTGCATTATGATGACGTTATATAAACTTGACTTGCTCCTTTGACATAGCACCATTGCTTTCTACTATCACGATTCCTGGTTTTCTCTAAAGAAAATCTTTTATGGAGTACATGCTATACATACAGAATAAAGTATAGCACATATAATAATAAGCCCAGCACCTGCAAAACTCACCAAGTATGCAGCTTATTCAAAATACCTTAGAAGCCTCAAGGTACCCCAGAAATGACACCTATAGTAGCCTCCAAGCCCTGACCTAGTCAGTCTACATGCATCACAGACTTTGTAGATAGTTACCATTTCAGTAGACGGCCACAGATGGCTTGTCTCAGCCATTTATTTTTGATTGTACATGGGGACCTTGTCTTTTGAATACATTTTATGACTTTCTGTTTTGGAAAGTTGTCAAAATAATAATAATAAAATATATCAATATGAATATATAAATAACTCAGGGATAACTGTTAATGAGTTAGAATATGGCATTTCATTAATTTTCTACTATACCAAAAGGTACAGTTCACATTGTTGGTATCAACCTGTATACATAGCTTTTCCCCTTTACTAGAAAATGACTGACACAGACAAGTGTAGAAGGTCTACATGTACAGTGTGATAAAGTAGTGAAAAGTGAGAACTTGTGTTACCCTATCAGGTTGAGAAATGCAATGGGTTTGGGGTTGTTTGTCTTTCTATCTTTCTTTCTTTCTTTCTTTTTTTTTTTTTTGGTACCGGGATCAAACTTGGGCCCTTGGGCTTTTGAGGCAGGCGCCAGAGCCACTGAGCTAAATCCCCAGCAGGGGTTTTTTTTAACTTTTATTTTTCCTTTAGCCCATGTTGGCAGTACATCATGATCTTGCATTTACTGTGGGGAGTTGGTACATGTGCATCACATATCTTAATTCTTTTTTCATCTGCTCCCTATCCTATCCCTCCCATCTCTGGGTCCCCTTCCCATTTACCAAAGCACTGTTTCCATTTTATTTTTTCAATTCTTTTTTTTCCCATCCCCTTTCCCTCCTCTCCCTTACTCCTCCATCTCTCGTTCCCATTCCCATATGAAAAAGATCTCCCTACTTCCTATTCTCTATATTTTATTTTGCTCTTTAGTTATATTTTGGGTTTCTCATATAAGAGAAACCATGACATATTTAAGCTTGTGTGTCTGATTTATTTCAGTTAACATTATGGTCTCAGGGCACATCCATTTACCTACGAATGCCTCAAGCTTATTCTTAGGCAGAATAGTACTGCACTGTGTATAAATACCACATTTTCTTTATGCATTCATCTGTTGATGGACATATAGGCCATTTCAAAAATTTAGCTATGATGAATTGTGCTGTTATACACATGGGTATGCATGGGTCACTGTAATATGATGACTTCGACTCTTTCAGAAGGATGAGGAATAGAATGTTGGCAACAGTGTAGCCTTCCTGATCATGGCCACTCCCCACAAAGGTAGCCACCCTTGTGCTAAGATAACCATTCCCTTTCTTCTCTAGTTAGGTTCACCATTTATTAATGAACTCACACATGTAGTAGCTTTGCTTTGAAAACACTGAGTGGCAAGCACAGCCTAGATGTATAAAAGAGTCCTAGGCCACTACCAGCTGAAGGCTTCCTGAGTTGTCCCCAGCTTCTCTCCTAGGGAAGTCAGTAGCTAAGGGCACAATGGACCTGCGTCCTGTGGAACCCACCATTGTCCGTATGCCCAGCAGTCCTGGCCAGTCTACCTCCGATACCTTCACCTCCTAAGTATGTGAGGTCTCATCAGCAAAAGGGTGAATGTTTAAGCTTTTTAAAATTTATTACAGTAAAAGACACACTGCCATTGATCCCCCTCACAATACTCCTCTTTGCTTTGAACACACTTATCTCACCATTCTTGCCACTTTCTGAAGTAGTTCTGAAATCCTCTTTCCTAAGTGTCCTTAGTTGCATTGTTGCGGCTGCCTCAATGGCCTAAATAAATTAATTAACCTTTCATTTCACTGTCATTTTGATGCTGGGGAGGAGCCAGAAGTCACTCAGTGCCAGATCTGGTGAATAAGGTGGATGAGCCTGGCCTTCCTTTGAATGGCACCTGGCAGCAGCATTTACTATATTTTCTAACATGCCTGGCAAAGAGCCTCATGAAAGAGCACTTTCAGAACTGCTTTAGAGAGTGGCAAGAAAGATGGGGAAAGTGTGTTCAAAGCAAGAGGTGATATTTTGAGGGAGAGTAACAATAATGTATCTTTTACTATAATCTATTTTTTAAATGAAACCCTCACGGGATATTTTGTTCAACCCATGTAGGTCAGTGGGGAGTTCATCCACAGGTGAAGGAGAGGCCTCAGCTGATTTGGGTAGCAGGGCCGGGAGGTTCACCAGCAAAGGGTCAAGGCAGTCCTCTGTCCCAGTTAGGGAGAGACAGATGCTCAGGGACAGGGAGATGAGGAGGGGATCCACAGATCGGCCTCTTCTTAACCAGTTTTCACCCAGCCCCTGTCACACCGACCACCACCCCATTCCACTTAACCCTCAAGTTCAGAGATAATCTAAGGCTCCAATTCTGAGTGTCATGAAGATCCTGCCCTTCAAACCAAGTTGCTTTTCAACTTTCCCTCTGCCATCTTCTGATTCAGCTTCCTGAGGGCCATGTATCCAGCTAACCCTGGCCTATCTGCTTTTTCTTTTTTGTGTGTGTGAGATTGGGTCTCACTGCGTTGCCCAGGCTAGCCTTGAACTCTTCAGCTCAAGGAATCCTCCTACCTCAACCTTCTGAGTAGCTGGAACTACAGATGTGCTCCACCAGGCCCAGCTAGTTCTATCTACTTTCTAGAGTCATAAATTCTGGTGCTGTTATCTCCTCTCCTATGTTCCCTATTCTGGTGGGATTTTGTCTTCAAAAAACAAAACAAAATAAAAGCCTTTAATGTAGTTATAATGGGACTTTGGGAGGGAATGAATTTAGGTGCATGCATTAAATCCGCTGTCTAAATACGGAAGTCTCCAGAGGAAATCCTGCCTCTCCCTTCCTTGGTTGCTTGGACATGACAGTTAGCTAGATGGCTCCTTTGGAGCTATGCTTATTGTACCCAGCAAGGAGATGCTGAGGAAGTTGAAGCTGGCCGGGGAGATGAGGCTGGGGCGTATGCATAAGCCTAGGTGTTATGCTTTGACCATCACTTCATCTTAAAGCATCTTTAGTATTTGTGATTAAAAGCCTGCATTTTTTAAGTCAGGCCTAGGTTCAGCTCTGCCACTTACTTATTCTGTGACTTTGAGCTACTTGCCATCAGCTAAGAAGATGACATTTCACTGGGAGCTTTTGCAGCTGATTTGCATGTGCTTGCTGCCTTTCAGTTAGGAAAATCAACTGCATATCACACACCCTCCAAGTGTAGCCCAAAGAAATGTTGGTAGGAGGATTTTCTCTTCTCGTGGTTTCCAAACATAAAGCAAATCCATCTCTGTGTTTGGAATAGACTCTTCCAGGGTGTCCTCCCTTTCTTTTCTATATTCGGTTTTTAACAGGGGATGGCATCGGTCTGTCTACACAGTGCCTGCTCCACTTGGGCGAGTGCTCCAGGCCCACCCGGGATGGTGCTGCTAAAATAGGGCTGCCCACACTGTCAGGGGATCTTTCACTGCTGGTCATTTCCATGTGCCATCTGTAGTTTTTTCTGCCTGGTGGACTACTGAGGCACTGTAAGCGTAGGCTAATGCTGAGAGAGGGTCCTGTTTCTTGACCCATCACTAATATCTTCCAAGTCACACGAAGCTACCAGGGATTCCTGAGCAAAAGTTTAAAAAGCTTTCATTCTCCACAAATAAGCCCCATTCATTGCTTGTAGAATGTGTCGTCATGGAGCAGGCGAGTCATCAGAACCCAAGTGATATTTGCATACTGGGGTTTTTTTCAGCTCCAGTGTGGCTGTAAACTGTGTTTAGAATCATCAAAGAGCTAGCCATGTGGGCGTAAAGAAGTGTGAGCTGTGGAAAGCCACGTTTCTGCTCATGTTCCACCCAGGACACGAGCAAGGACAAATGAAGCTACAGATGGCCAGTGTGAGCTCAGCTCTGTATTAACGGGCTGAGCTGAAGGGAGGGCACCGAGCTCTCTCTGGCTGCTCCAAATACCATCAGGGTGGCGAAGAGGTCTTTTTCACAAGTACATTGAGTTCCCTTGCTACAAAGAATTCGCGTTGGTTGGTTTTGTTTGGGGTTTTTGTTGTTGTTGTTGTTGTTGTTGTTGTTGTTGTTTTGGGATGGTTGTGTGTCATCTTCCTTAAAACTCTCCGGCCAGTTAGCTTGTCTTCTTATTCCCAATTTTAAAAACTTATAATTTATTCTTAAAATTTTGCCTACAGCCTCCCTAGTCACATCTGGCCTGGACTTTGCTTAACAACACATTATGAGTCTCCATCTCACAGCATGTTTTCCATCTGGCAAGGTAGTGACTCAACACACGCAGACTACATGGGGGCTTGGGAGTGAGGCAAACCTGGGTTTGCATCCTGCCCCACTACTAACTAGTTGTGTGACTTTGGGCAACTTAGTTAACCTCTGGGCCCCAGTGTCCTCATCCATAAAATAGGAACTGCAATAGCTGCTACCTCAGAGACAGTTGTTCCTAAGAACTGAATGAGACCAAAACTTAAAGCACTTGAGTTGTGCCTGGAGCATAGAAAATGCTCAGCAAATTCAACCGTGGCAATCTTATTATTTCACATAATGTACCCAGACACCTACAGGATTGTCATCCATTGGAAAGAGTTGGCCATGGTAGATCCTTAGTACATCTTCATTGAAGTGACCTGAACACAACTGTTCAGCTTAGCTTTGGGAGATGAGTATTTGCTTTCCCACTGCACTGATTGATGGACACAGTCGATCACTCAGCGCTCAGGCATCAAAAGCATGAGAATGAAGATGCTGCTTCCTGTAGAAAGAGGAAGAGCCTCTCGGCACACAGGCTTTCCCTGGTCCCCGTGGACAGCCCCGCTGCCAAGCACTTGTGGTGCTCATCAGGGTGTCGAGGCCAAGGCAGCCAACCGTTCATTTGAGCTCTGAAGTGTTTGCTGACAGTGGTATCAAATATGAGGTCATTTTAATGCCTCGTTTGAAAGAACTGGGTCATACATAAAGTCTAATCCATGCTGGTAAAATCCCTGTCTCCTAAAGCACGACGGAAAGAAAGGGAACTCTCACCCACAGGAGTCCTGAAACCTTGCGGACGGGCAGGGTCAAGAGCAGCGAGGGCTGCCGCCCAGGGCCTGGCCATTGTGGGATGTGCACTTGACTGTTTGGTTTTGCACTCATCATTTGGTTTTGCAGATTCCTCAGCATGTGTACACACACACACACCTACACACCAGTTTAGAGTTGTGTGCTATTGTGTGGTCTGCGGCAGGGGTGGGGGTGGAGCAGGGTGAGAAGGAGTCAAGAGTGGTCCAAGTCATTGCCAGTGACCCAGCTATCCGGCTTAGCTTCACTCCCATTTTCAACAAGACAGTGATTGCTCAAGGCAAGGAATTCTTCACATGAAATCCATGGATGGGCATTAAGTGGTCCAGAAAACCCCCTAAACATATGTAAAGTGACAGTGGTGCACGGGGAAGGGGAGACACTACGCATGCATTTTCTGCGAAAGGGAGACCATAGTTTGCAGCCGATCCTCTAAGGAGTCTGTGACCCAAGACAAGCTAAGACCACAAAGCTGTTTAGTTTTGCTTCCCCAAACCAGTTGGTGTGTAGAACCACAACACCCCAACAACCCCACTAGGTGGTAAGGGCAGTGACAAGATCAGTCAGAACCATTTCGTGGCCAAGCAGCTGATGGATTGTTCAATCGGTTGTTGTAGACTCATGTAGACAAAGCCTGCAAGCTTGGGGAAGCCAGGCCCCCCCAGGTCAGCCTCGGGCGACAGCCCCCATCCTGCCAGGCCCTGGGGAGTGAGGCCTTCCTGCCCAGCAGCTCCTTTGCTCATGAGCTGGCCAGAGTCACCTCCTCGTACAGCACCTCAGAGGCAGCGCCCTGGGGCGGCTGGGATCCGAAGGCCTGGAGGCAGGTGCCTGCTCCACTACTGCCTAACTGCGACTCCACAGGTAAGTCACTTCTCCCTGAGCCTCACTTTCCTCATCTGTCACCTGGGCCGCAGTCCCCTGCTCAGCCTGCCCTCCTGCCTCACGGGGTTGTTGGGAGGAGCACAGGAGGTACTGGCTCCAAAGGCAGAGCCCTGTACACCAGGGCGGGACTGCTACTGCTTTCTGGCCTCGAGTACCCTTCCACAGCTCTGCATCTCCCCACCCGCTGCCTGCCTGTTTGGCACCTACTGGGTGCTCAGGAGCTGCCTTTCCTGCCAGCCATCTGCTGTGGGTGCCCAGCCAGGACTCCCGAGCCCTCCACACCAGGGAAGCTGGGCCGCCCCACTGAAGGCATGGCGGGCCGATCCAGGGGCAAAGGCAAAAGGATCCAAGAGGGCTGTGAGCTGGGATTGGCCTCCAGATTCTAGAGTCCAGCAGGAGTGGCCTGGCGTGCCCCCGAAAGTCACATTAGCAGTGATGAGAACAAGATGATGGAGACCAGCATTTGCAGAAAATCTCATTGGGCCAGCAGGGTTGTTGTTGTTTGTGGCACATGAGACAGCACTGTGCACAGGATGTCTGCCCTGTCTGCAAAGCCAAGTGCAGACAGGCGCATTTTCTCAGTGATGGTGATTAGAAGATGCCATCAAGCTGAAAGGGCCTCCCAAGATTCTGGCCTTTAATGGAAATTCTGCTTTGGTACATACAGCCCCATTCCCTTTATCCCGCCGGCCCCGGCCTGGAAGAACAGGCAGTGCCTTCCATTCAAGGGCTATTGATTTCTCAGTGCTCCTCGGCTATTCACTCTCCAGCTGAACCCAGCAGAATCTCATCCAGCCCCAAACAGCCAGGGAAACAGAATTAGCAGAGCAGACTGTCCACTCGGAATGTTGCTGTTTCCACCCCAGTCTGCCCTGCCCTGCCCTGGCCTCAGAAACCACCAGCCAGAGGACCCCACAAGCTTGCAGAGGATTCCTGTTTCCCACCTCATTCTCTCTCTGCCCCAGCAGTGGAGGGAAGCTCTGACCTCTTCTCTAGGAGCTTGGGAAGCTGGCCCCTCACCTTGTCACCGCAGCCTGTGAGTCAGAGGGAGACAGGGTACGAGCATCGCAGGGGAAGAAGAGGGACCCTTGTTCCCTCCCCCCCGGGACCACTCCCAGCATTTGGACCAAGCCCTGCCAGCCCGGCCAGCCCTGAAACCACAGAGACTGAGCCTGAGTGAGAATAGTTTGCACAGTCGTAGGTCAAGTGGAAAGACAGCAAATGCAGGGTGACAGGGATGACCACACCCATCCCACTCATTGGCTTTTGATGGCATTTATTTTGTGAAGCCCCTGGTGACAGCTGGAGACTGTGCGAACCCAAGAGCCGCAAGAGTACTGAGGGGTGGATCCCCAGCCCTTGCACCAAGGGTCCAGAGGAACCAAGAAAGACCCCAGCAGGCCATCACAGGCCCAGGTTTGCCTAATGCAGGGAATGGCTTGGGGGTTCCAGTTGGCCCTCGGGCCCATGCCTGACCTGGGGGTTCTGCTAGTGCCTGCCCGCTCACCATCTGTTCCCCTTGCCATGTCGTCTTAGACCGTGATCTCCTTGGCCTTGTCTTCCTGTCTAGTGAAGGTTCTTAAGAGTCCAGGCACACAGTGACAGCCCAGTGCCAGGTACAGAGCCTGGCCCGCAGTAGACCCACAGTAAGTGTTTGTCGACTGACTGATCAAGGGACTGGCTGGGCTGTCCTGTAACCCCTGTCTTCCCATTGTGTCCTTGGGCAGGCAGGTTCAGGGGCTTCAGAGTCACTGAGGCCTGTGTCCCTTTGGTGGCACTTTGGGTAGGGGAAGGAACTGAGCCAAGGCCATGCACGAGAGCAAGTGATGAGTGGCCACCTCAGACTGTGGCCCTGGCAGTCTACAGGGAGGAGACTCGCCCTATGCTCCAGCCTCCCCACAGGCCTTCTGGAGACACTGAGTCATGGGCTCTGAAAGTTAGAAGGAACCTAGGAAACAGTTGAAACTTGCCTACCACTCCTTGTCAGAAGCAGCCCCTCTTGGCTTCTGAAGTGCTCGTCGAACTGACCTCCTGGTGGTGGTGTCCAAATTGCAGCCCTGGCTGGCCAGGCCCTATGGGTATCAGGTGTCTCCAGCCACATGGGTGCCCCCAGAATTCAGATCTCTGACATGGTAGCCCCCGCACAGCACGGCAACCTCCTGTCATTTCAAAGGAAGTCAGCAGGGTGAGTGAGTTGTTCCCAATTCTGGCTTTCAAAACTCCACAAAAGAAGGTGTTTTTCCCTGTGGAGTAATAAGCAACCCACACCAGCGCTCGTTAGCCTTTGAGACAGAGAGCTGGGGGCCTGCTGCTGCGGGGCAGGCTGGCTCTGTGTGGGGACCCGAAAGGGTTGGTCTGCTGACAGGGCAGGTAGGGGGTTCCCTGATAGGGGAGAATTCGGCTGTCTCCCCTGTCCTCCTTTCCTCCTCTTCCTCCTCTCTCCCTCTCCGCTCTCTCCCCCCTCTCTCCCCGTCTCCCTCCACCCCTCAACACACAGAGCCAGAATCCCCTCCTCTAATGAACCATGGGGTGAGTAGCTTCAGTCTGAACTGGGCTGAAACCCAGGAAGGTTCTGCGGGCACGTGTCCAATTCCCGCTGACCACCTGCCTTCTGGCTTCGCCCAGCTGGAGAGTCCCTTTGTCTGATTAAGTGGTTGAATTGGTAATGAGATTATTTTCCCTCTGCACCAGTGAGAGAAGCCTCTAGGTGATTGCGCTGGGGTGGGGGGGGGGGCAGGAGCACGACCACGTGGTGGCTAATGGGGAGGCTGATGCAGCGCCGGGCCTGGCCTCAGCGAGCCAGCAGGCGGCAGCAGGGTTTGGGCCAGGCCTTTTGCCCCTGTCCTGTTTGGCACACAAGGGGAGGCGAGAGCGCTTCCGTGAGCCATCATGAACGGCAGCCCAGGACGTGGGAGAAGCACCCTTGGGCTCACATAGGACCCACAGGGCAGTGCTGCATGTCGGTGTCGCTGGCACCACAGGACTGGGCACCATGATGACCTCCTCTGGTACTTATAAAAAGCCACACGACCTGGGACACCCTTCACAACAGGCAGAAATCGAGTGTCCTGACACTAAGCAGCAATTTTCAGCCACTGTTTCCTCCTGGTCACTGAAACCATTTGTCATTTCCTGTTTTCCCCATTTTCCAACGATTCTAATTGTCAGTGTCAAAAGGCAACAACTGTTTTCTTGGGGCTTATCTTTGGAGCACATTGATTCAGAACAAAGGATGGGCTCTCCGTCTGCAAAACAAAGGAAGTGGTCTCCAAGGGAGGCCTGGAGAGAATGGCCAGGCTCCCTCTGCCAGGGACAACACGACCAGAGTGGAAGCACAGGACTGGCTGGGCCCTGGGCACCCCAGTGGGGAGAAGAGCCCGTGGAGGACCCCCCGCCCCCGCCCTTGCTGGCACTCCCCACAGGCAGGCACAGGGGTTTGCAGAGCTGGCCACCAGCACTGTGGGCTGGGCAGGAGCATTGTTTGGCCTTGGCAGTCTCTCTACTGATGTCATGGCTGGCCAGATTTCCTACAACTCTGGACGCTCGAATTTGTGCCTCTGTGGGTGAAGACTAACATCCCGTTTGTCCCGTAGCCCCAGACTGGGAGTGAGCTGTCTCTCATCTGGCAGGCAGTACCCGGGCTCCACCCTCTGAGTCCTGCCCCAGCAGGCTTTTCTTTTTGTTTTCCACTGGCCCTGGGCGGACTTTCTCCGTACATCCTTCCCTGTGCACTTTTCTGCCCTCCCTGTCTTTTCTTTGGTCACACCCTCTGGCCTCCACCTCCCCACCTCTTGGCCCCGCCCCCCAACAACTGCAGAACTTGCTGAAGCTACTGGGCAGCCAGCCCGGATGGGGTTAGGCAGTGTGTGCACCAAGATGACCACGCTGCAGCCAGCTGTAGAGAGAGGCCGAGCGCTGCGTGTGCTGTTAGTGGCATTCCACTTCCTAGCCGTGTAGCTTTGGGCAAGTCATTTAAGCTCTGAGCTCAGACGCTTCATACCTGTGAGCTGGGGACTGTGAATCTACGCCAATTTCTGCAGGCCGGTGGAAGGGTCAAGGGGAGGAACGGAAGTGAAATGGTCACACACACACACACACACCCCCCAAACCTCCAGCAGGTCTGGATGGTGTGGCCTGGGGTGGTCATGTGACCACCACGCTCCTCTGTGTCCCCATGGGGCATTTCCAGATGATGGGAAATAACGGGTGTGAAGTGCTCAAGACAGTGAACCCTAGTACCTGCCTGAAGAGAGGAGCCCCAGGGGTCAGCTGAGAAACAGGCCCTGCACTCAGCCCAGCAGCAGCCCCCAGTTATGAGCAGCGGCAAGAGCTGGGACAGGAAGCAGCCCAAGCAGTCTGGTATAGTCTTCCCGGTTCTGTGTGTTTGTCCTCTCTGCCTCGGCAGAAACAGAGCCAGGAACCGCTGCCAGGCCGCAGGGCCAGGCACACTCCCAAGCGCTGGCCCTCCACCCTGCCCATCCCACGCCAGCCCCAGGGAGGCAGAGAAGCAGCCCCTATTGTAGGGTCACATCCTCTGGCCCCAGTGAGGGGGGACAGAAAGAGGGCCGAGAGTGTGTGCTCCCTGACAGCTGCCTTGGCAGTTGGCACACTAGCAGGCAGGCTTCTTCAGAAGGGCAGAGATGGCAGCAGGTGAATGGAGAGAGCAAGCCCCTGGCAGCCAGTCAGAGCTGGGTCGCAGTCACAACCAGCTGCGGCGTCCTTTCGCCTTGGGGTCTCCTGATTCTCTCCTGGCTACGCTGTCCCCCTTTGGCCCATGGGCTGGCCCCAGAATGAGTTCAGGGACTGTGGCCCTGCAGCTCAGCTCCTCCCCCTGACCCAGCCAGCTTCCAGCCAGGGACAGGAAGCCCCTCCCATCTGTCCTCCACAGCCAGTCAGAAGGAAGGGAAATTGGCAGTGATGTCTGGCTACTCTAGGTGTTGGGCAGTGTTTCCATCTGACCATGGGATTACGCAGCTGTCGGTGCCAGGACCACCCGGAACAGGCCTTGGTCACTTCCCCATGACAGCCTCAGCAAGAAGCCCAGAATCTTCGCCCCGGCTCGGCTCACTTAGCCATTTCATAGCATCCTCTGAACCCAGCCAGTTTGTCTGGGTCTCCCTGAGACTGGCATGCCCAGATTCCTGTTGGCACTGTGGGCAGAGTAGCATAGGACTGTCACCTCCCTCCTACATACTCTGCTTCTATTAATGTAGCCTAATGTTACATTTGTTCTTTTGGTGACCACATCTCACTGCTGACCCATCCTGAGCAGATGGACATCCAAAACGCCTCAGGCTTTCTCTGTGTGCTCTTGCTATTAAGCTCTCTCCCATCCTATGCTGCAGCAGTTGGTTTTTTTTAACCCAGGTGCAGAGCCCTACTTTTCTTTCTCCCTGTGGAATTTTGCTTGGGAGGGTGGAGCATGCATGCGAGTGTGTATTGGTGTGTTCACTCATGCTTTTGCTACACTAAAGCCGAGTCCCAGGTCCCCGCACAGTGATCCCAAGGCTAATATTTCTCGGTAGCTGCAATCTAACATGTGTTTTTCACCTTCTGTTTAGCAAGAGAAACAGAAATCAGGTCTTATGGCAATGACCCCTAAACAGCGAAGTGCGTATGTGGCCCAGCAGATGAGTCAAGTTCAAGGTAAGCGGTTAAGGCCAATGTTCTGTCCCACAGGGGCGAGCGAGGGGAAGCATACAGGGATGGGGGAAGAATTCCTTTCCAAATGAGCAGTTACTGCCTGTGTTTCTGAAAGTACTAAGCAGAGGCGAGGTCTGAAAGGTTTGGTCTGTCCCATTAAATAGAGTTCACCCACCCATCTCTAAGAGCAGGATCCCAGTTGGAGGCCTGGACTTAATGCTTCCAGAATCCTCTGATTCAAGAGATTGATTAAGCCGAGCCAGAGCCCTTCGAGCCATTCGTGTCAATGGCAGAGGGACAGGGACCTGGGGCTGCCACCCAGAGTTCCGATTCTGCCCTTCCTCAAACACAGATGGGGTGACCCACTTCTAGAGGGTGTTGGGGCCATGTGGAGTGAGGACTGGGGATGCTCCCAGGGACCCCATCTTACCAGGCAGCTATGGATGTAGCATCCCGTTTTTGGCTAGGGATACAGCAGGTAGCAAAGAGCCAGACATGGCCTCTGCTTCCTCCAGCTTGCAGACTACCCAGGGAGGGCTGAGTTAGGTGCTCCTTGCAAGGATGCTCATGGTGCCCTCCACACTTGTCCACTTGCCCTCAGACGGGTTTTAGCCCAATGCCACCTGCATAACATTGGTCCTCCTTTCTCCCCCAAACCCCCATCCCTTTGGGCCCGATACCAGCCGAGTTTCTGCCTCACATGTCCAGGCTGGCGTGGTGTGTCAGGCAGGCTGGGGCTGCAGGCTCAGAGTAGCTCAACACGACAGGCATGGGAGCCCCACATCCAGGCTCAGAGGCTGTGTCGGCTGCACCGAGAACAGAGCGGATCGAACACTGTCTTCACTCCCTCTCAGCACACTTGCCGGGAAACCGAGTCCAGCGGTGCCTCTCTAGTCTGAGCTGCTCGGCCATCTTCCCCAGCCCAACCCCCTCCCCTCTCTTCTTCCCTTCCTTCCTTTCCTTCTTTCCCTTCCTCTTCCCTTCCTTCCTTTCCTTCTTTCCCTTCCTCTTCCCTTCCTTCCTTTCTTCCAAAAACTGTTCAGTGCAGGGCCCTGCATACAGTCACTGAGTGCAAGGGCAGGCACAGCCTGGCCTCGCCGAGCCTCTGCTGTACCCAAGAATGCAGACAAAGCCCCGGCCTCCAGGCCAGCATAGCCCCCTTTGGGAAGGGTGCTGAACACAGACCTGGGAGGGCTGGGAAGGCTTCCCAGGGGAACCGCAGTGCACGCTAAGGGCAGAGAAACGAGGCGAGTTGAAGGGAGTTGGGGGCAGGGGTGCTCAATAGGGAGCCAAGGGACAGAGGTGACAAAAGGTCGATGCCTGACCCACAGCCCAAGCCAAGGATGCATTTGAAACTAATCCCCCATCTCTCTTCCCGTAGCCGTCCAAGAACAAGTCACCTCCAAGTGTAGCCAGACCAAGGCAAGCCCGTCATCCAGCCAGCACATGATGCCGCCCAGCCCCAGGCTCCTTCCCAACAATCTGACTGCAGGAGCAATCCCACCCACCAGGCACCAGAGCTGCGAGGGCATGGGCATGATCTCGCCAACTCCACGGAAGCAGCAAGGAACATTCAGCACCGGCTCCCACTTCCCCACGTCCTCTCGCCCCAGCAAGAAACCCCTGGGCAGTCTTGGCTCTGTCTGCCAGCATCCACAGAGTGCCAAGGCCGCCCTCCCAGGAGTGCTCCTGCCCAGGTTCTGTCCCAGCCCACTGGGCAGCCGGCCCCTGAGTCCCCACCAGCTCAGACAGCCCAGTGTGCCAAAAATGCCCACTCTGTTGAACAATGGCACATGGGTGGCATTGTCGGTGGCAGCTGTAACCACAGCAGTTTCAAGGGAACCATCCCCGAGCCAAGTAGATAACAGCAACTCCGGCTTTGCCAAGGCACCCATGAAAGTGCCCCCCATAGCCCAGGCATTTCCATCTCAGCAGGCAGTGGCACCCCCCGGGCACGTGAGCCCAGGAAGCAGGTCTGGCCAGAAGGGGAGCGGCACTACCCTGGCCAGCCCCAGCTTTGGCCTGCTGGGCAGCCAGAGCCTCCGGCAGAGCCCAGTGCGGGGCCCTGTGCCTGTGCTGAGCACCAAGTCCCTGCAGCAGGGCATGGCCCGCTTTGCTCCCATGAGTCCCATCCATGGCAGTGAACCACCAAGCTATGTGGCTGCTGCCACTGCTGCCTCAGCCATGGCTGCCAGCCAGTCCCTGGGTCCCTTCAACAGAATGGGGACCCCCCCTGAGCTGCCACCCAGCGACTTCTTGCCCCAGCAGCCACTAAATGGTCTGATTTCGCCACCTGACAACGGTGAGGTGGATTTCAGTGAAGCTCTCTTGAAAGGCTCCGGTGAGGGCCCGGATGAAGACTGGCTGTGTAACTTGAGGTTGATCGATGACATTCTGGAACAGCATGCTGCTGCCCAGAATACTCGCCAGCTCCCTAGGGTGCCAGGGGGCTTTAAATCAGAGCTGGGTGTCCTGGTGGCGTTCTAAGAGGGGCCTGAAGCCTCAGCAAATTCCCACACAGCCCAGACAGCCACACTCGGTCCTCATTACCGAGTGGCGTCGCCCTGCCCACCCCCCTCAAGACCTGAGATAAAATGGATGGAAAGCTGGTGATTTTTCAAGCTACTTGTACATATTTGAAAATTTTGTAAATGGTTTTCCTAAACGTTAATGACAGAAGTATTTATACTTGGTTTTGTGACTTTGTAAATAAAGTGACGGCTTTTGTTTCAGTAGAGTTGTGTTTATTCTGCTTTGTTTTGTGTTTATTCTACATTGTTACAAATACGCAGGTTGTGCTGTCCACCCCAGTGATACCTTGTGAAGCCAGGTGGCTGAGTCTCGCTGTGGTTTTGATGCCCTGAGAGATGTGGCTGTGGCCAATGCGTGTTGTGCAAACTGACGCACGCCAAATCGAAAACCGCTTGGTCACTGATTTCCATTCTCACTCCAAGCCCTATTGCCTGGTATGATGCTTAAGCTCTTTTGCAAACCTTTGCAGTCTCCAAAAGCGAGCTCTTCCTTAATGAGCATTCGCTGCAGTAGCGACTTCTTGTTAGTACATCCCCGAGACACCGCCACGAGGCTGAGGCTGTCTGTTAGATATGGGAGAGCTGCAGAGAAAGCGGGGAGCCGAGCAGTGTGTGAGCTGTCCCCTCCCTTTGGCATTCAGACAGGAGAGAGCAAGCCCAAGGCAGGGGAAGGTGAGCTGGTCCTGCTTTCAAGTCTCCCCGCTAGTCCTGACGGAAGGCTCTGTGGTTGGGGGAGTCTGTGAACATTAACAGTTGATTTGGAGTTTGTCTTTGATGGTTTCTATCTGCAATTTCTGTCATGTATATTTAAGTGTCTGTTGTAGAAAACCCACACCCACTGTCCTGTAAACTTTTCTCAGTGTCCAGACTTTGTGTAATCACATTTTAATTGCCACCTCGTATTTTGCCTCCACATTTGAGATCTGGCCTCTGTTTCGAGCCCGTGCATTTTGTTTTTCTTTGTTCTGTTAATAAACAGCCAGGAGAAAAGTGCCTCTATGTTTTCATTTTTCCAGGGAGCCTTCAGCACCTACAAAGCCGCGCCAGCTAAGCATGGTAGTGTCAATGCTTCCCCCCGAGGCTGCATGAGGTCTTGGGCAACAGAACGCTGCAGCCGCAGGGCAGAGGGACAACAATCTGGGTGGCACACGCTGCAGTAACTGACCACCAGAGCACAGGGTATTTTGCCCCCAGCCCTGAGTTTACATAGGGAATGGGCAGCCAATAAGGTCATTCCACGCTGGGGCGGGGACAGGGAGCTCAGACACAGCACCACCATTGTCTTGCCTTTGACAAAGACCACACTTGCCCATCTTTGGTCAGACCCTGCCACCCTTGAACAGAGACAGAATTGAGTTTGTTACTTTGTCAACTTGCTTCCTCGATGGGGGCCCAGCGATGTGGAGAGATTGTGCACACAAGGAACCGTGAATGAAAGCCTCTGGCCTCAATGGCGACATCCCATTCTTCCCAAGGACGGGACACTCGCAAAAGGGGAAAGGGGTGATCTGAGGCAAGTGACAGCTACCTGTGCTTCGTGGGGACAGCCACAAGACCTTGGACAGGCACCAGGCAGCTGAGCACCCGACAGGGTATGGAAAGAAGGGTCTTCTCCCCTTTCTTCGCCCTGCCTCAGCCCAAAGCCTGGGTAAAACTCACCCCTGCTCATTCTCAGTGGTGGAGCCAGGAGAACCCAGGGCGTGGGGGGTACAGGGAAAAGGTCGAAGATGGCTTCCCTTCAGGTACAGGATGCCAGAGGAAGGAGAGGTGTTGCCTGGGTTTGCCCCACCCCCTCCTGAAGATTCCTCACTCCCTGAAGATCCAGCCCCTTCAAACCCTGGCCTGCTGCCGCCCAGTCCTAGCAGTCCAGGAGCCCCAGCCAGCCCCTTCTTTCCCCCCATTCCGTCCCCTCTGTGTGGACAGAGTGAGTGGCCCAATTCCAGTCCAGATTGTTGCAGAAGCAACAGACACTCCAGTGTGCCTCACCCTTGGGCTGCCTCTATCTATCAGCACAACAAAGGGTCTTCCAAGGAGCTGCACTGACTTAGGCTTCTTCCCAAGGGACCCTAATAAGAAGGCTGGCACCTGTGCTTCTCCTATCAGGAGGCCAAGACCTGGCCAACAGACAGTAGGCATTCGCAGATAGACCCATATCTCCCCAAAGGTGGGTAGGAAAATATTTGGGACCCACACATACCCATGCCGTCATGGTGTGGCTGAAGCAACAGTCAGGACGAGATGTGATGAAAATGAGCCTGTCACGTCCAAGAGGAGCCTCAAATGTTCCCCGAAGAGGCCCACACCCAACACTCTCAAAGGCTGGGACAAAGAGTAAAGATTCCCAGGGTGCAGGGAGCCTCCCCATTCCCTTGGCCCAAGGGATCATGGGAACAGCCATTATGCCAAAGCCCTGGCTCTCAAGCTTCCACTCACACAGGCCCCTCCTACTTCCTCCTAAGCATGGGGCAAAGCATCATCCCACAGGTGTTCCTCAGCCAGCTACCACTCCCTATCAGTACTGACCCTCTGCCCCAAGTGCGCATCCACGCCAGGCCCCAGGCAGGCCCTAGCTTCCCCTCAGGGCCACATTGGAGCTCTGGTGCCCAGGTGTAGCAGCCCTTTCACTCAGGGGGCCCAGTGGCAGCAGGAGTTGGGCACTAGCAGCCCCACTGGCCCTCAGCACACCGTGCTTGGCCACCGCCACAGTGCCTGGTGCTCAGAACCTGCCGGGCATGTTCTGAACATGTCCCATGTTCTATCAAAGCCCTGCTCAGCCCTCCTGGTAGCTTCATGGGTCACAGCTCTGCCATCTTCAGAGGCTGAGAAGAAAGGCTGAGCTGAGCCTGCTGAGTCGCTTCTCCCTTCCATCCCCAGAAGGTCCAACCTCCAGGCTAAGCCGTTGGGCACCATGGCAGACAGGGTCCCTGGACACTGCCTGCCACCTGGCCCCAGAATAGCCCCACTACCTCCCTAGCACTGCTTGGCCTCCCACCCGGTGATGGATGTCCCGACTGTCCCAGCTGTCGCTCCCTGAAGATGCATGCTGCCCCCATTCTGCCCTTGCTGCTCCCCTCTCTTCTGCACTCTCTCCTTCCCCTTGCTGGATTCCTCCCAGGGCCACCCATCCAATGCCCTCCCTCTCCTTTCCCATCACTCCCAACCCAAAGCAATCTGCTCCAGCCTCAGATCCTCCCTCCCAAGTACTCTGGTCAAAATACCACCTTCCTCTTGGCCCCGAAGCCAGCGGAAGTGTGTCCATACTCAACACGCTCGCCTCTTCCACAGAAATATGCTGGGGGCCCACGGTGCCCTGGCACCCTTTTTCCCCTCTGGCCTGCAGCCTAGACCTCCCCCATTCTCTCCTACCTCTCTCCAAGATTTTGCTTCTTCCATTTTTACCTCTCACTTTCTCACTTGACTGGGGCTTCTTCATCCTCTCCCTGTCTTCTAGCTTCTTCTCTTTGCCAGGCAAATGGGTTCAGGAGCCTGCATCCCAGCATCCCTACATCCTTGCATCCTTTCATCCCAGCCTCCCAGGATCCCAGCATTCTCGGCATTCCTGCATCCCAGAATCAGTGCATCGCAGAATTCCAGCATCCCCGTCACCCCAAGCATCTCAGTCTCCTAGCCGTCCAGATTCCCAGCACCCCAGCATGCCAGTACCCCAAGCATCCCATCCTCAGCACCTCCTTGCATCCCAGCATCCCAGCATCCCCAACCTCCCAGCATCCCCAACCTCCCAGCATTCTAGCATCCCAGCATCACCACAGCCCTGCATCCCTGCATCTCAGCACTCCAGCATCCCAGCGTCTAGATAGCCCAGCTGAGACAAATATGGTACATCTGCTCAGGGCCTTAACTTTCACTCCCCAGGTGAATGCTGCTGAATCTGGGCCCCACGTTGGGCTAAAAAGTCCTCTCTACCTCTTGAAGAAAAGTGGAGTAGCTTGGAGACTGCCAGATGACCTCTGTGAAAGAGTCTACTATCATCCTGCCTTTGACAGCAGCTTGGTCCAGAGTACCATGTGGCCCCATCCTCGCTGCGAGTTCATTCCTGAGAGGACTGTGGAGCAGAAAGCACTGAACTCCCCATAGCTTCTAAGGAGCTACCCCTGGGTGCCTAAAGGCCTCCTCGTGGGAGAGGCAGAAAGAATCCCAACGGCTGGAAGAGGGAGGTATCCCTCCACAACCTATCCCATCATCCCCCTTCCCAGCCCTGAGGGTAACCGCCAGGGTAAGTGCAAGAGTCCCCAAGGAGGTATGTGACATGTCAGAGCCTTCCTTCTCCCTTACAGCAGGATCAGGTAGGTCCCTTGGGACCTTGGGGCCAAAGTTGGTGGGTAAGTTGTTATCTTCCTTATCCTACAGCCAGGAAAGCCAGGGGTCTGCACACCCAAAGACACATGCACAGTGGGCTGCCCTAGTGTGACGTAATCTTATGATTTAGCCAAAATGCATGTGCCAGGCAGTGAAGGTGGACTGATAGAATCCCCAGCCTCACAGAGTCATGCACCTGTGAGGATTACACCAAACAGAATCAGTAGGAGATATATACAAGGGCCGAGGATTTAGCTCAGTGGCACTGCGCCTGCCTTGCAAGCTCAAGGTCCTGAGTTTGATCCCTGGTACAAAAAAAAAAATGATATATACAAGTTGTGATCAAAACATATGGTAAATGTTCAAATTTTTAAAAAAAATATTACAGTAAAAGACACATTACCCATTGCCATTAATTCCCCTCAAAGTGCTCCCCTCACTTCAAACACACTTATCCTATCATTCTTGCCACTTTCTGAAGCACTTCTGGAAGTCCTCTTTCCTGAGTGTCTTTACTTGCACTGCTGTGGCTGCCTCGATGTTCGAATTGATTCGAAACATTGACCTTTCATAGTCATTTTGACTTTGGAGAAGAGCCAGAATTTGAAAGGTGCCAAATTGGGTGAATAAGGTGGATGAGGACACACACTATAATGTTTTTATGAGCCCGCCTTTCTGCTAGATGACACTTGGCAGCAACATTCACTGAATTTCTTATCACACCTTACAAAGACACTCATGAAAGAGACTCCAGAACTGCTTCAGAAAGTGGCAAGAACGATGGGATAAGTGTGTTCAAAGTGAGGAGGGGGATTTTGAGTGGAATTCATGGCAGTGTGGCTTTTACTGTAATAGATCTGCAAAATTTAAAAATTCCCCATATATTTCCATCGCACTTCATATGTAAAGGGAAGGGGGAGACTTGGCCACCAGGAAGGACAGGCTGGGGCTGATGTTACAGGGCACAGGCGGAATTTCTTCTTCCTCAGTGAAAACTCCATTTTGCTCTTGATGTCTTTGAACTGACTGGCTGAGGTCCACTCCCGTTTTCCAGCATAATCTCTCTTACTTAAATTCAACTGATTGCAGATACTAACCACAGCCACAAAATACCTTCACAGCAAGAGACTAGGATGTGGCTGATGAACTGCCCAGTAGTGCCTATACAAGCTGATATTTAGAACTACTCCTCAAAAGGGCACAGGTGATATGAGCACATTAGGAAACAGAACAGTAATAAGCTGTGTTAAGGTCTATGAAGGAGACGTCAAAGACTCGGGGACAGGGAGAAATGGAAAGACCCCAGTTTGGTGGGGCCGATGGGATGTGCAGAGTAGTCTACTTTACATGGGGTACTCAGGAAAGAAATCACTGAAGGAGGGACATTTGAGCAGAGATTTAAGGCTAAGAAAAAGCCAGCCATGGGAAGGGCTAGGGCTGAAGTGTTCCAGGCAGAGGGAGCCACAAGTGGGAATCCCAGGAGGGATGGGAAGGCGGCTGGTGGCAGGGGCTATGAACCGCAGGACAGGAAGCAAGACAGCGGTGAGGCAGTGGGTAGGCCCAGGCCACACAGGAGCCTGGAATCTGCCGGGACTGCCCAGGTAGCTGTGGGTCACATCAGTGTCCGTGTGGGTAGGAAATGGGTAGAGGCACACATGGGATGGAAGTATGAGAAGGGCCAGTTCTGGGAAAACAGGCTAGCTGTTTGAATGATAAATCTGAACCCTCTGCCTCACTCCTGACATCAAGATAAATGCAGATGATTCAAACAATAGGATGGAAAAAATAACACATAAAAGCACTGTAGGAAAACAAGGGTGGATATTTTTACAGTACCAGGGTAGATCAGACTTCTCCAAGGATGACATGAAACTCAGAAGTCATTCAGGAAAAGACTGATGAAACTGCCTGTATAGAATTTTTAAAACTTGCACAAAGAAAAACACCATAAAATCAAAAGATGAATAAGAAAATCAGGAAATAATGCAACACATGACATGTAAGGGCTAATTTTCCTAATTCTTAGAAATAAAAGCAGTAGATTATCTACACAAAAGATGAATACAAGTCTTTCATAGTAATTTTGTGCATAATAGCCCCAAACTGCAGACATCCCAGGTGTCTATCAATAAGAGAATGGATAAACAAGCTCTGGAGTAGTCATACAATGCAATACTGCTCATCAATTAAATGTTAAACTCTTCAGCACTGAAAAAAAAAAATGAAGTACTGATCCTGGCTAAGATGTGGATGAATTTCAAATGCATTATACTGAGAGAAAGAAGCCAGACATCAAATCACATGTACTGTACGAAGCCATTTATATAAAGTGCTAAAATAGGTAAAAGTAATTTATTGTAAAAAGTAAGCATTTGCCAAAACTCGGACAATGTCTCATGCAAGATCTAGATATTTCCTTGTAAGTAAATTTTACCTACAATAAAAGAATCTTAAACAAATACCACTCGCCCACTGGAGTGCTCAGGATGACCTACTGTGCCGCTTACTTTGAAGCCCATAAATAAACAAAGATGATGGGTTAATAAAACAGAGCGAGAGATTTGTGACAAGGCAAATAGAGGAGCATGTTAATTGTGGAATATTAGAGGTGGCTCTGTGGGGAATCCGCTGTTAATTTCGTCAAATTTTTCTGAATATTTGAAATTTTCACAGTAAAATATTGGGAGAAGCTAATTTTTAAAAAATATATAGGTGCTTTTCCTTTTGCTTCTTTTTGCAGTACTAGAGATTGGACGTGGAGCTGATGCATGCTAGGCAAGTATTCTAGTGCTGAGCTACACCCCCAGATCTTTAAAAAATTTTATTTTGGAATAAGGTCTTGCCGAGTTTCCCAGGCTAACCTTGAACTTGTGATCATCCTGCCTCAGCCTTCCAAGCAGCTAGGATTACAGACATGCACTCAGATACAGAGCTGCTTTTAAAGTACAAATCCAGTCATCTGAACTGCAAGAAAACAGACAGAGACCAAGTTTGCATTTGGGAGGAGGAAGAAGAATGGTGTTCAATTTTCCTACAGCCGCTTTTCTAGAAACCAGCATAGTTTAGCCCAAAAGCAGGGGGAGGACACAAAAGCCACTAAATAAAAGAAACTACCAGAGTGGTCTTCATTCATCTATGTGACAACCATGTGCAAAAACTGTTCACCCAAATGGTTACTCAGCTGTTTTGCTCACTCGAATTATCCCTGTATTCTCAATATTTTCAAAATTGTTCATTTTCAATTATTTCCATTTTCATCTTCTCAGCTGAAGTGGTTACCTTGATGAACATTTATTGTTTGGTATAAGCTACATTAAAAAAATTAAAACTAGAGCTCTTTCAAATCAATAAGAAAAAGATGAACTGTCCAGTGAGGAGAAAACCGAAAAGGACGTGAATAATCAGTTAATAGAAGAAACACAGGGCTGGAGATGTAGTTCAGGAGTAGGGTATTTGCTTGGTGTTATGGTTTATATCTGGATGTTCCCCCAAAGTCTCATGCACTCATAGGTGGGGTTTGGGGGGAGTTGATTAGATCATGGGGCCGTGATACTCGTGAGTGGATTGGTCCACTGATGAGTTCATAGCTAAATGTGATGCTGGGAGATGAAGCCTGGTTGGAGGAGATCAGTCCTTGGGGGAGTGGCCAGGAAGAGTCTCTCTCCCTCCTCCCCCCTTGACCCCTCTCTGCTTCCTTCGAAGAAATGCTGTGGGAGAGTCTCAATAACTTGACTTTCCTGTGGCAAAACTGTCCCCAAGAACTGGACGGTGAAGAAGCAATCTGATAAAAGAGGCCATCAGAGGAGACATTACTCCCTTGGATGCTGTAAATGCTCAGCATTTAGCCCTCACTCAGCATTTATGCTATCAGAGTAAACTGAAATTTAATTTTGACTATCATCATTTCATAAATTGCTCTTTGAAATTCAGAGTGGAGAAAGCACCTTCTCGTCCCTCCTCCACAGGAATGCCAGTTAAGGGTCCCAGAAACATGATGCTATTTATTAACCAGCCACCATTCTCCTCTGCTACAAGAGTTGTTCCAACAGCAGGACAGGGGAAAGATCCTCCCCCAAAAGGTAGCAGAAATGGGACTTGGCATTTGTCCAGGAAAGAGAAACACAGAGATTCAGGGGAAAAGGTTTTTCTTGTTCGCAGGTGGAGATCAGATAGGATAGAGGTGTGAATACCTATATTGCCTTGCAAAGATTCTTTCTGGGAACTGAAAACAATGAGGGGTCGACAAGTAGCAACACAATGCAGAATTATGCCACAGGACCTTCCTGGCAGCAGATGTGACTCAATGTCAGGGCTGTGTCAAAACTTTCCACTAGTAACCTGAGGATCACCATGGGCAAGCTGGTAGGTTTCCAAGTTAGAAGCTGTTTTTGTCTCTCCTCAGATCTGTCTTTCCCCCTCCCATGGTATCTATGATTTAGGGTTATCTATGTATTCTGGATGCCTTTGGATTTAACGTGCTTTGTTCCTTTTTATGATTGCCCATTGGTTGGTGCATTGCATGTGTGTTTTCCAATTGCAAAGTCAACAATAAGATGAGACATGGTGTTAAGGGCATGGAGTATAAAGGTCTTTTGGCAAAAGGATGTGACTATAGATATGGATGATTTCACTTTGTATTGTTAGATAAAATGTGATTGCAGTAAGTTGAATATTTTTCTTCCCCTTAAAAATTGTCTTTCCATTTTCAGTAGCAAATAGCAGACATGATCAAAAATACAGTAAGTGTTTAATTTTTAAAATTTCATTACTGTAAAAGACACCTTGCCTGTATTGGTTCTTCCTACCCAGAACAAGGGATGTCTTTCCATTTTCTGATATCCTCTTTGATCTCTTTTTTCAGAGTGCTGTAGTTTTCAGAGTAGAGGTCTTTTACTTCCTTCATTAGATTGACTCCTAGGTATTTCATTTTTGGGGGGTGCTATTGTGAAAGGAGTTGTTTCTCCAGCTCCTCTCTCAGTGACTTTGTTGTTCGTGTGGAAGAAAGCTATTGATTTTTGAGTGTTGACCTTGTATCCAGCTACTCTACTGAATTTGTTTATTAAGTCTAGAAGACTTTTGGTAGAGTTCTTGAGATATATGTGCACCCATGTTTATAGCAACCCAATTTGTAATAGCTGAATCTTGGAAACAGCCTAAATGCCCGTCAACTGGTGACTGGATAAAGAAGATATGGTTCTTTTATAAAATGGAGTATTACTCAGCCATAAAGAATGATAAACTAGAGACATTTATAGCTAAATGGATGCATATTGAGGCCATAATCTAAAGTGAAATAAATAGGACACATATGTGTAAATACTGAATGGTTTCTCTAGTGTAAGAAACTCAAAGTGTAAATAAGGACTAAAAGGTTTAATAGATAATGAGAAATAGGAAATAAGGGGGCAAAGGGGAAGGGGAAGTGGGAGGGGTAGGGGAAAGAAAAAAGAGTAAGAAAAAATATGAGAAAAGCAGGAAAAAACAGAAACAAAGATTTTGTAAATAGGGAGGGGGGGAGAGGTGGAAAGGAAGGCAGGGGATGGGGAAAAATAAGAACCAAGATACATTATGTACAGGTACAAATTCCCAATGATGAGTGTGATCATAATGTGTACCTAAAATGGACCAATAAACTTAATTTTTAAAAAGACACCTTGCCATAGATCCCCTCAAAATTCTCCCATCATTTCTAAACACTTATTCCATCGTTCTTGCCACTTTCTGAAACACTTCTGAAGGTCCTCTTTCAGAGTGTCTTTAGTTGCACTGCCGTGGCTGCCTTGACGTCCTGAATCGATTCAAAACCTTTACCTTTCACAGTCATTTTGACTTTGGAGAAGAGCCAGAAGTCACACAGTGTCAGATCTGGTGACTAAGGTGGATGAGAACACAGCGTCATGTTTTTATTTGACAGAAATTGCTGTAAACATTTGATCAGTGGGGGATGATCAAAAGATGTGATGTTTAAATTTTTTTAATTATTACAGTAAAAGGTACATTGCCATGAATCCCCCTCAAAATATTCCCCCTTGCTTTGAACACACTTTATTCCATTGTTCTTGGCAATGTGTCTTTTACTGTCATAAGATTTTAAAAATTTGAACATTTACTGTGTTACTCTCTTCCTCGCTAGGAACAAAATACCTGACACTCTTGACTTAGTTTATTTTGGCCCACATTTCAGTCCGTAGGCATGCCCCCATGACCCCACCTCCCAGCAGCAAGACCCCTCTACACCCCCATAATCCCACCACTTTCTGAAAGCCCTGTCTATGACTACGTGAGGCTCTCAGGGGACATCTAGACAGAAACTATGACACACCTTATCTTCCCATCACTCTTTGTACACATGTTTAAAGGAACCTACCATTAAAATTCAGGTTTGCTTCAAAGGTCCATAGGCAGCAGGAGCTACCCACCCACCGAGACTCACTGCAGTGCAAGCCATCTCCTCTTGCCTGCCCCAGCTCCCTTCCCATGGTGCCCATCCGCTCTGCCAGTGAGAGGGGAAAGTGGGTTACAGGGCACCTCTCCTTAGGCGAGGACTCAGGGAGAAGGCAGGCAGGCTCCTTGCTTGCACTGGGGGTGAGGGAGTTTAGGGAGTGCTCGCTTCCTGCCAGCGCCCGGCCTCCTTCTCAGCGGCTGTGGCTGCAAAGTTCCTCCGGGGACAAAGAGAACAGACTTGGCACACTGACCACGCTGGCCTGCAAGCAGCAGTGGGAGGACTCGGCAGCATGGACTTGGGCCAAAGGCAAAGGCCCAGCTGCCCCAGGGCCTCATGGGACTTGGCCGTGGTCTATGAGCCAAGGGGCAGCACAGGGCAGCCATTAAGCACTGGCGCTCTGGTGCCAGAGCCCCTGGGCTCAAATCATGGCTCTTGGTAGCTGTGGGGCCTTGCGTAGGCCAGCAAACCACTTAGCTGCTCTGTGCCTCAGTTTCCCCATCTGCCAAACTCTGATAGAGCTAGTGCAAGGAGTGAAGGAACAAATACATTTCTCAAAAGATGAAAGATAGAGTTACCATGGGACGCTCCTGGGTATATAGCCAAGAGAAATGAAAACAAATGTCCACACAAGAATTCATACAGGAATATTCCTCACAGCATTATATGTAAGATCTCCAAAGTGGAAGCAGCCCAAATGTCCATTGGTGGATGGGTGGATGTATAAACAAAATGTAGTCTATCCATACCATGGAATATTATTCAGCCTTCAAAAGGAAAAAAGTACTGACTCATGTTACTGCTCCGATGGACCTTGAGAACATTGCATTAAGTGAAATAAGCCAGACACAAAACATCACATATTATATGATTTCATTCATTTCAAAGTCCAAAATAGGCAAATACACAGAGACAGAAAATAGATTGGTGGGTGCCAGGGGCTGGGGGCGGGGTCGCAGGGAATTTTGTGGTAACAAAAATGTTCTAAAATTGGCTGCGGTGATGGTTGCATGTATCTGTGAATATACTAAAAACCAGTGAATTGTATACTGTAAATGAGTAAATTGTATGTTGTGTGAATTATATCCAGACGAAACTGCTTTTTAAAAAACCAAAAATATTATGTTGTTTGAAATAAGCTGATCGTCAAAAAATGAAATAAATGTCCTTTTGCACTGAGCTAAAAGGAGATTCAGTCCACGCAAACCCTGTTCTCCTGGAGTCCTCACTGTCCCCCCGGGACTTGGGCACACTGGGCAAATTCACCCACGGGGGGATTTCACTGCGGAGCCGCGGTGCCCACTCTCCATCTCCGGGCACCACCCAGCCCCGGCTGACTACCAGGCTGGAGGCGGGACACGCCCCCCTTCATTTAGAGGGGCCGCCAATCGGAGGCACAGAGGCCTCCAGCCCTTGAGGAGAGCGGAGCCAGGATCCGCTCGGCTTAGAAACCCTGCACCACATCTGCCGGAGTTCAAGGCCAGCTTTGGTGCACAGGTGACCACTTGGGCCTCTTTCCTCCTCCCGGGAACTGGAACATCTGCCAGCGACTGCGCCTGTGCCTGGAGGCAAAGCTCAACCCCCTGCACCCCATTATTCTCTTTCTCAAAAGGCCATCTGAAGCTTTCCCCTTAAAGCAACAGGCCCATCTGTCCCTTCTGGGGTCACCTTGTACCAAGCATGGCTGGCAGCTTGCCCCTTGCTCTGTCTTTGTGCCCATCATGCCCAGGGACAAGCCCCACCAACACCCTTTGGATGTGCCCTTTGCAAATAGGAACTTGCTGCCGTCAATGGTGGCCTCTGTCTCCTTCCCTGGGATGATTTGTAACTGTGAAGACACAATGTCCTCCCTTGGGCAAAATGTCCCAGTAAAAATGTATTCATGTGTTTTTCTCATTTACATGTGATATGTGTTGCATTCTGTCCACAACGTCCCACAGGCAATATTCCCGACAGCTTCCACAGACAACTGAAAGACTAAGATGATCACAGGATGAATGCAACAACAACAGAAGAATCAGCTTTTGACGCCCAAAATAGGATTTTTGCATGCATAACCAGACATTAGTCTTGAAAGCCACAGTGTAACTAGAGAGAGAAGATTTTTCTTCTAAATGCCTTTGATTGCTGAGATGATCAGGCGCATGTGTCAGCTGGGCCAGGCTCTGGTCCCCAGGGAGCCCTCACACACTAACCTGGGTGTTGCTTTGAAGATGTTTTATTACTGTGATTAGCATCGCATCGGCAATCAGTTGACTTTAAGCAGATTACTAATCCTTGATAGGCCTAGGGCCTAGGCCATCAGTTGAGAGGCCTTAAAAGCAAACACTGAAGGATTCCTGAGGAAGAGGATATTCTCCCTCAGGACAGAAGCATTAGCTCCTGCCTGAGTTCACAGCCTGCTGCCTGCCCTGTGGGTATTGAATTTGCCAAGCTGGTCTCCACAATCACACCGGCCATTCCTTGTTATGGATACATATGGCACACACACACACACACACACATACACACACACACATATGCACATGTCAGTATCCCGCTGGTTCTGTTGCTCTGGCAGAACCCTAACAGATACAATTCCCATGCTTACATCAAGAACTAACCCAGGGTTGTGAATGTGGCTCAACGATAGAGCACTTTCCTACCATGCCCAAGGCCCTGGGTTCCATCTCCAGAACTGAACAATACATATATACATACAGACATACACACACACACGCACACACACACACCCTTAGTTACATAGTTACACGTAGGGTAGCAGAAAAATAGGCTAGGATGAAAGAGGTGGAAAGCACTCCTTCCCATTCCCACTCCACTTTCAGCCAAAGAGATGATGGGAAAAGGAAACAAAAGAGAGATGTGAGACAAATGGGTGTCACCTGCCTCCTTGGGACTGGAATCCCATGAGGGCTGTGTGTGGAGGCGAGGCACCTCAGGAAGGGGATTCAGGAGCGCTGGGCACTAAGTGGTCTGCTCTTACTCCCTATCTGGAAGAGGAGAGAGGCCTGCTTTGGGCTCTGCACAATGCACGAGGCGATGGGCGTGCAAAGGCCCAGCGATGGGGTGGGGCCTGGAGCCCTGAGCCAGGGGGAGATACCACCTCAGAAAGCAAGACAAGGAAAGGGCACAGGGACCTCCAGGTATGCCTGTAAGAAGGAGACAGAGCATGGCACCATCAATGAGCAAGACTAAGTGTGCTTCCACCATGGAATGGAGCCGCTGTGCACCATGTGCAAGCAATCCTTTTTGCCCATGTGAAGAGCCGCACGAGTGTAAATTCAGAACCCACCTAAACACTTGTCGGAGCCCAGATGCCAAGTTCAGAGCCTTATTGGCATGTGCTCTTCTTTACTTCTCTTGTTAACACTCAGGGACAGTGCTGAGCTGTCCTTTGGCCCAGGAGGAACTTGAAGTTTAGAGCCATAGAGTGGCTTGCCCAGGGTCATGTAGCTGACAAAGTGGATTATGCTCCTGTCTCCCCAGCTTTGGAATAGCCACAGATATCATACAAATCCCCTGCATCCGTGAGCACAAGCAGAGTACTATTGTTGTCCACCTGCTCCTGCTTAGGAAGTTTGCCTTTGGGTGCTGCTCTTGAGGCAGAAGCAATACAGTCACAGTAGTGAGTGCCACCCTCTTGTTAATAAAACAAGCTGCAGAATGAGAATTGGGGCCTTTCTACAGCCCACTATCCCAACCCACAGTAGATGAGTGATTCCCAAGCGAGTGCAGCCTCTGTGCCAGGATGTGCTAGGTACCTGGGTGATGAGTGGGCAGAGATGTCACAAATTAGCTGCCAAACATGCCATGGTGCTCCCAGCCTGTGGCAGGGATGGTCTGTGCCTTGCTCTACCATGACATGAATGAGTGGCACCACCAGGCCAGGAACTTCAGAGGCCAAAGCACCTTCCATGCCAGCCCACCAGATCAGCTGGTATGACATTATTACTGTAATCATTGGTCTAGGGCCACCACTCATCCCGAGGAGAGCCACACAGAAGGCCCCTCTCTAACTTCTGCTCATCCTTGAGGTAGTCCCACCTTGTCAGCATTCCTCCTGGAGGCTCTATAACAGGACACATGACAAAGTACAGAGGGCTTTACCAAGCCCCCCGAGGTCTACTGGCTTGCACAAGGGTGTCCCAATCGAACAGAAAATAAGTCCATATGCATGCCCAGCGTGGATAGCCCTATGTCTCATTCCTTATTCCAGCAGTGTCCAGCACATACCCACACAATCAGTGTGGTGTGGGGTCATGCTCATGATTAGAGCAGAACAGAATTCTGCCAAGGTCCAAAGGGTCTGTTGCAACCCTGAAGGCAGACAGCATTAAAACATCAAATAGACTCCAGGTAGACTCCAAAAGTGCTCCTCCACAAAGCAAAGTTGATTTCTATTTTCCCCAAGAAGTCAACAAGCCCTCTGTGATTCTTGAGTCCTGACATGCCCTGAAGATGCAGTGGCTACATGATGGTTAATCTTGATTGTCAACTTGATTGACTTGAGAGACACTAAGGTGATTAGTAAGCACATTTCTGGGTATGTCATGGGGGTGTAACTTTGGGGTCTATGTCTGGTCCTTGGCCCTTTTCACTTGGACTCTTCCCCTGCTCTCTGCTTCCCAGATGCCATGAGTGTTCAGTGTTGTTCCACTATGCCCTTCCACCATGATGTTTTTTCTGCCTTGGAGCCAGCTGACCATGGACCGAACCCACAGAAACCATAAGCCAAATAAATGCTTTTTCCCTTAAATTTCCAGTGACAAGTACTTGACCCCAGCAATGGGAAAGCTGGCCTATACAGGCCATATTCTCCAACCAACCAAAGAGACTCACATTGTGCTGAGATGACACTGTGATGAGGACAAGGGTCCAGGACACCCAATGTGTTTCTCTTTTGAATTCACTGTCTCCATTTTAAAAAATGAAAAATTCACCAAAATTCAGGGTGACTTTGTTTTTGGACTAAAATGTCTGTCCCCCTGAAGTTTCTCTTAATGACAATCATAGCACATGCTGTTTTCTGTGTGTACACCAGGTCCCAGACCAAGCATTTTTAATGGATGCTTGGTGAGGTGCAACTTAGAAAACTGTGCCCCTCTGCCAGCCTCTTTAAGATCTTTGCAGCAGGTTTTTGTTTTTTGTTTTTATTTTTAATCATGGGAGAATCCCAGGCCTGGCCCCCTCTTAGTTCTGGGAAAGTGAGGGGAGAATCCCACAGAGCTTGACAAAGGCTGCCTCTCTTCAAAACTGGATGCACAGAGCTGAGTGGGACTGGGCTGGGCTCCAGGCTCCACGAGAGGGCCTGGTAGGTGCCAGGGACATGCTGCTCAAAGGTTGGGGAGAGGACAGCAGCAGAGCCTGGGAACCTGGCAGGAGCAGCCCAGGGAGCATTCTGTAGTCTCTCCAACCCAGGCTGAAAGAGCCAGAAATGATCATTCAGTAAACTGCAAGGCCCCAAAGTCACATTTTCCCAAGCGTTATCTTAATAGCAAGTGCATTGTGGCTTCTTATTATTATTTGACATTTTCTCTGGTGAACAGAGCCCACATGGTGCAGTGTGAAGGCTGCAGGCTCTGGCTCTGTGGTCCTGGGCAACCTAAGGGAGTTGATGAAGGTTCCCAGTCTGCAAAGGGCCAGTCCAAGAAGCCAGTGTTCCAAGCCAGCACTTTTTACCATGACCCAGCAATGCCGAGCTGTGATACCAGGCCACATGGTTCAGTATCGAGCTGTGGGGAGTGAACAACTTCTTAAACTACGAGGTGTGATCAAAAACTACGGTGAATGTTTTTTTACATTTGTTACAGTAAAAGACACATTTCCATGAATCCCCTCAAAATCCTCCCTTCACTTTACCCATCATTCTGGCTACTTTTGAAGCAGTTCTGGAGTCCTCTTTCCTGAATCTCTTTAGTTGTCTGTCATGGCTGCTTCTATGTCCTGAATGGATTCAAATTATTTTCCTTCCATGGTCATTTTAACATTGGTGAAGAGCCAGAAGTCTCATGGTGCCAGATCTGGTAAATAAGGTGTGAGAACATACCACCATATTTTTACAGCCTGCCTTTCTCTTGGATGGCGCTCAGCAGCAGTATTCACCATATTTTGATCACACCTCGTAAAGACACCCACGAAACAGCAAACAAAGAGAAAGAGAATTTTGACTCAAATACTGTCAATAGGTTAAGTAAAATGGGAACTGGAAACGTCCCTTGGATTTAATAACACAAATGCAACCTGAGCTATCTGGGTACCAAAGTAAAGACAAAAACCTTCTAGAACTGTTTCAGATGGTGGCAAGAATGATGGGGTAAGTGTGTTCAAAGTGAAGGGAGTTTTTTGGGGGGCGTTAATGGCAATGTGTCTTTCATTGTAATGAAGTTTTAAAACTAAACATTCACCATATATTTGGATAACCCCTTGTACACATCTGTGTCTGTGCTTGGGTCTGTGCAATTGTATTTAAATATACTTATGTGTGTATTTGAGTTGTGTGTGCTCATGTAAAAGTACAGGGCTTTGCATGAAACCACACATAATGACTAGCAAGTATCCATTCCAAGGCCAGGTCGGGCACTGTGCTAAGTGCTGGCAAAACACTGTAGGCTAGCAACCACGGTCTCAGTCCTCATGGAGATGGATGTCTGCTGCAGAGACAGGCACCAAACAAAACCCCCCCAAATGAGCTTGAGAGTACAAGTTCGAACAAAGCTGCAAAGTTGAAGCACAAGGCACGCTGATGGTTCTCAACAGGACTACCTGACCCATGGACAGAGGGAGGTCTGAGAAGCCTTTCCCGAGAAGGTGACTGCCCAAGCTGTGATCTGAAAGCCGAGGAGGAGGAATTCTGTAAGCGATAGGAAGGACCAGTGATCCAAAACTCTTTCTGGAATAGCACATGCAAAATTCCTGTGTGGGAAGGACCAGAGAGTGTAGGAGAGTGATTAAAGGTCAGTGTGGCTGGAACAGATAAAGTAAGTTGGAGTATATTGCAAGATGAGGCAGGATCAGACCATCTAGTACCGGCAGATAATGGTCCACCACAGGAGGGAATTTGAGCTTTGTCATAAAAGCAACTGGAAGCCTCTTAAGGGCTTTCAGCAAGAAGCGGTGACATGATCAGACTGATATATTGAAATGGTATTGTTTCTACAATATAAAAAGCAGCTGGGAGGGAGCTAGGATTGAAGCAGAGATCAGATAAAGGGCCATGTCAGTAGTCCTAGGAGAGATGCCAGTGCCTGGAATTAGAAGGGTGGACATGAACAAGAGTGAGTAGATCTGACAGAGATCAATGGGAGAAATAAACACAGCTCAGTTATTAATTGTCTGCATAGTGCATACTAATACATAGCACGTGCATATTACTGCCTGCTCACCCAGACACACAATGCTAGATGTGGACCGGGCCAGAGGAAGAAGATGATGAGTTTGATTTGGGCCATGTTACGCTTTAAGTACAAGTAGAAATTATAGATGACATATCAAGTAAACAGGGGCCTTGTCCTCGAGGGCAAGGTCTAGACTGGAGAAAAGAATTTGAGAATCTTAAGGACCAAAATGTATTACAAACATTGGGAAATGGGAAGAAAATGTTCAAATGAGAAGGGGAACTCTCAGGGAGAGGGGAGGGAAAGGAAAGAAGGGAAGGGGGAAAAGAGAATAGAAGGGAAAAAAAGAATTTGAGATCATCAGCATATGGGTGTGAATTAAAGCTGGGCAAGGATAAGATTCCCTAGGGAGAGAAAGAGAAGAGAAGTGGGTCCAGGGAGGAGCTCTGAACTCCTAACATCTAATGAGCCAGTAGAGAAGAAGCCGGCGGAGGAGAGGGAGGAAAATGGCCAGAGAGGAAAGGAGAACACAAGGAGAATCCTGTATTACGGAAACAAAGAGAAAGGGAATTTTGACTCAAATACTATCAAGAGGCTAAGTAAAAGGGGGACTGGAAGTGTCTCTTGTATCTAAAACATAAATGTGACCTGAGCCATTTTGCTACAAGATTAAAGACAAAAACCTGACTCAAGTGAGACAAAGGGTGAGGGAAAGGTAAAAAGTAGACATGACCAATGTAGGCAAATGTTTCTAGAAGTTTCTGAGTAGGAGAGAGAAATGAGATGGCAGCTGGCTGAGTGGCATCTTGAGCCATCTAGAAGGGTACAGTAAAAGGAGAGGCTGCGACTCAAGAGAAGGGAGGGAAAGTTGACTCTGTTCAGTTTGGAATGGGACTGGAGTGGGGTTCCACTCTGGTGACTGGTCTCCTTTCACAGTCTTGTTCACAAACCCCAAATGGGCATTCAACACCTTCCAGTGTCCACTATGCTCTCCGAGTATGAGTATTTTTCCACTTCCCTAAATTACTCTTTCCCATCTTCTCCTCTCTTATCAAACTGCCCCCACCCCACTCCACTGCTAACTGATGATTCTTCCTTCATCCAGCCATGAGAAAATAGAAACAACTGGGCCAGAGCTATCTTAACTCCTGGTCACCAAGCCTGCAAACACTTGCATCTGTGCCCACTCACCCTGACTTCCCTCCCGTAACCACAGAACACTTGTCCTTATGCCTCCGAGAGGCCAAGCCCTCCACTTGCCTCCTGGCTCCCAGTCACCTCCCCCTTACAGGGGTTTGCTCCTCCAGGCCCCTATTCACTGCTGCATGACCAAGTCCTGCCTTCCATGGACCTCTCTCATCATATCCCCCTCCCAAAGGATTATTTCCCACAAACCAACAGCCTCATGTCTCTACTTCCCTTCATAACAGATATTCTTTGAAGAGTTCCCAATATAGTCTCTCAGTATTCCTCCATTCCCATTGCCTCCCCAACTCACTCCAGTTGGGTTTCCATCCCCATCATGCCAGTCCAACAAGTCTCATAGAAGTCACGAGTGCCCCGAATCTTGTCAAAAGTACTGCTTAGTTCTCAGTCTTCATCATACTTGATTTTTCAACAGCTCTGTACAGAACCAATCTCTAAATCATGGGATGGATGACCTCTCCTGGAGGTCTCCTTGGACCTCCTCTTTTCCATCTCTACTTACCCACTAGATAATCTCATCCAGTCTTGTCACTATCAAAATATGTCATCCCTACACTTACAATTACCCAAAAGTATGTATCCCCAGGAAGGGCCTCTCCTGAATTCTGTATCTAAATATCGAGCTGCCTCATCAACCTCCCCTAGACATCCAGCAGGCATCTCAAACCTAACCCAGCCAAATGCAATGCTGATCTGTTCCTCCGAATCCTTCCTCCCTACCCAGTCTTCCTCATCTTAGTACACAGCACAGCTGTTCTTCCCATGGTTCAAGAAAAATATCTATGAAGTCTACCAGGATGGCCAGGTAGTGTGGAGTGCTCACTCCTCTTCATACCCCCTGTCAAATCCAACTGCAAGTCCTATCAGTTCTACCTCCAAAACGCATCCCAAGCCCATCCTCACCATTCTATCTCTGTGATTACTGCCCTAGGCCAAACCACCATTGCCTCTATGTGAATTATTGTAATAGCATCTGTTTTAGTTTCTCAGGAATGCCATAAAAAACACCACCAACCAAATGGCTTAAAACAACAGCAATTTATCCTCTCCCAGTTTGGAGACCAGTAGTCCAAAGTCAAGGTATATTGTTGGGCCCCTGTCCCTATGAAGATCTAGGGGTGAATCTTTCTTTGCTTCTTCCAGCTTTTGATGACTGACTCTAAGTATTCCTTGGCTTGTGGCAGCCCCACACTAATCTCTACCTCTCCTCATCTTCATGTGGCTTTATCCTTATCTCTTGGCTTATGAGGACACTTATCATTGCATTTAGGCCCACCTAAGTAATCCAGGATATTATTTTGAGATCCTGGACTCAATTCCACGTGCAAAGATTCTTTCTTCCACATAAATCACATTCACACGTTCTGGGTGGGCCTGTTTTGGGAGACTGAGGCCACCATCCAGCCAACTACAACATCCAAATTGGCTTCTCTACTTCTACCCCTACCCCCACCAGTCCCTTCCCCTCACCAGTCAAGTGACCTTTCCCTGAGCTTGTGAAGCTCCAAAGGCCAGCCTCTGCCCCTCACTGACTTCATCTCTCAAGTTGCCCTGTGTGCACCATGCTCCAGCCACACTGGCTTGCTTTCTGGTTCTCAGCACACCAAGCTCCCTCATGTACAGTCTCAGAATTTACGAGTCGCTGAACTTTTGGTGCTCTTCTATATCCTCGTGTCACTGGATTCTTCTTGGTGTTCAGATCTCAGTTGGAATGGCATCTCATCAAGGCCTTTTCTGACTACCCAACCTACATATTCTCTACCATATCGCACCACATCCATTTTCCATTTGGGGCTTTTGATTTTTTTCCCTCAGCTCATTGTTTATCTCCCCAGGAACATACAAACTCCAGGAGGGTAGAAGTTTGTGTATGTTGTGTTCATTGTTTTTCTGGCACACGGAACAGTTCCTGTCGCAGCTTTGCTGTATGGTAATAGCTTGAGAATGAATAAAGACACAGGTGTAAAGATTGGGCATGGCCTTTGTTTGTGAGTAGGCACAGAATTCATTTTCTGGGCTTTTCTCCCCTACAAAGGACCAGGACATTTGAGAGATGATTTAAAAGGCATGGGAATGTTTAGAGTGGAGACAACTCTGAAAGTAAAGGGCCTCTCCTTCAATTCTCGCAGAAGCTTTCCGGGAGTAGAAGTGCATGTTTACATGGCTCAAACAACCACAAGTAGGTCCAGCAGGGGCTATTTTCCCAGGAGGGCTCCTTAACAACAAAAGCTCCCTGAAAGTGGCAATCACCGCTTCTGCTCCAAGGCACAGCTCCAAAGAGAAAAAAGAATATCCCAATAAGAAACAAACAACCCAATTAGCAAAAAAGGCAAAAGACTTGATTAGACATTGCTCCAAAGTGGATATACAAATAGCTGCAAAGCACATGAAACACATTCAACATCATTAGTCATTAGAGAAATGCAAAGGAGAACCACAGTGAGATACCACCTCACACCTGTTAGGATGGCTATTATTTGAAAAAGATAAAGAAGAAAATAATAAGTGAGGATATAGATAAGGATATAGGGATAAGGATATAGAGAAATCAGAGTCCTGTAGTTTGCTGGTAGGAATGTGAAATGGTGCAGCCTCTGTGGAAAACAGTTTGGTGTCTCTTCAATAAGTTAAACATAGAATTATCATATGACCCAACAATTCCAGTCCCAGGTACATCCCTAAAAGAACTGCAAACAGGTATCTAAACAAAAACTTGCACACAAATGTTCTCAGCAGCATTATTCACAAAGCCAAGATGTGGAAACAACCCAAATGTCCATCAATAGATGAATGGATGGATCGATGAATTGATGGATGGATGGATGGATGGATGAATTGATGGATGGATGGATGGATGAACAAAATGTGCTATACATGCCACAATGTGAATGAACCTTAAAAATATTATGCTAAGTGAAAGAAGCCAGACACAAATGTCCACATATTATATAATTCCCTGTATATAAAATATCCAATAAGAGAATCCATAGAGACAAAAAGCAGATTAGCAGTTGTCAGGAGGTAGCAGATAGCGTGTATAGGAGAGTGATTGCTAATGGGTATGAGATCTACTTCTGGGGTGATGAAAATGTTCTGGGACTAGGTAGTGATGATGATTACATAATGTTAAGAATAATACAGCTTAAAATTGTTAAAATGATAGATTCTAGTTATGTGAATTTCAGCAAGATTTAAAAAACAAAGAAGATAAAAGGGAGATGACCTCTTTGCCAAGGAGTTGAAGACAGAGTTCATGGGGGTGGCAGCAGTGGGAACCCTCTGTGATGTCTTTTCTGAGGCCTGTTCTCCATAGGGGAGAGGCTCACTGTGTGTACTCCCTCCTCGAGTGCCCAGTCCAGGCTTCCAGGGGCTGAGGAGAAAGCACAAAGTCATGGCATTCAGTTGGTGACCCACCAGAACTCTGTTGTAGGTATCAGGAACTCAGCCTCTGGTTGTAGATGAGTGCCAGGTAGCTTGGAAAAGAAAATGATCTGCCTGTGACAGGAGGGGGCAGCTGGCCCTCGGCTAGTGCTGGAGAGAAGATACCACTTCCCAGGCCTGGCCAGAAGCTGACTGTTAATGGTTTAGAGCTAAACTGTCCCTCAAAGTCCCAAGTGTTTGGAGGGTGACTGGATCCTGGGGGTGCTATACTCCTCAGTGGATTCATCCATTGATGAGTTTATAGCTCAATGTGCTGTTAGGATGTGGGGGCTGGTTGGAGGCCGTTACTGAGGCATGACCCAGAGGGTATATTCTTGTCCCCAGATCCTCCATTCACTCTCTGCTTCCTGGTTGCCATGAGTTGAACAGTTTTCCTCCACCGCCAGATCCTTCCACCATGTGTTTCTGCCTTGGCAACCGTGGACCGAACCCACTGAATCCGTGAGCCAAAATAAACCTCTCCTCCTTTAAGTTGTGTGTCAGGTATTTGGTCCCAGTGACAGGAAGATGACTAACACTGACTTGTGCCACAGGCTGCATTCTTGCTTTTCCCCTCCAATCTCCTACCACCACTGCCTATCATCTTTGAGTGGTGTCACTGCAGATGTCCTTGAAGAGCCAGCTGTGACAGCCTCCCTCAGGCCAGAGAAGTCCATTGGTAGGACAGGCTTCCACCAAAGGGGCAGAGTCCCTGACCAACGTAGCTGCTAGCAACCTTCATCAGTACCTGCTCCCCAGCTGTGGCTTGTAAAGTTATGTTGGCTGTGTCACCAACCTGCTCTATGAACTTGGGCAGGTTTCTTTCCCTCTCCCATGCATCAGTTACCCCACCTCAAGATGGGAAGGTTTGATAAAACCCTCAAGGCTCCTTCCAGGGGGCAGCACTTAGCTCAGGAGGGTGGTTCTGTCCTGGGGTCATGGAGACGGGCTACCTGCGTTTGAATCAGCAATGTGATCTCAGAACTAGTATTTCCTCCAAGTCCCAATCTATTCCTTCGTAAACTGGCACAATAATAATAAGATCTGCCCCAGAAGATGACTCCAAGGATCATGTGAGATCAACACCCCCCCCCCCCGCCCAGGGAAGCAGCTGCTGGTACTGGGAAGTGATCAATGAGTGTTAGCTACTAGCATCTTATCAGCACACACTCTTGGTTGTCCTTAGGTACCTAACACCACCACAATCACTACAAATGCTACAAACCTAAGCAAACCCTGAAGCTGCTGTGCGGAAGGGACAGCCTCCTGTTTATAAATCCTTTGAGAAGAATGTGATCAAAATTAATTGAATTCCTCACCATGGTAGAATCTGTCAATTGGAGAGCCCACTCTCCCTAGCTTTCCTGAGGCTGAGGAGGATGTGGCGGGAATAAGAGGGTGGTTTTCTGGGTGTCTGGGCATATGGCTGGATGCTTCGTTCCTGGGGAGTCTGTTTCTCAATACAGAATTGATTATTCTAAGCAAGGTACTTCAGTACTCAAACTGTTAAATATAAATAGGTTAGTGCAGTATGAAAATGTGGCTGAAAGGAATTAATGAGAGCAGGCTTTCCTGAGAGAAGCCTAAAATAAGCACACGGTTAGCATGCAGAAATGGCAAGAATAGAAAACCCAGGCTCCGGCTGATGAGGATGCCACAAATGAGGCTCCACATGGTCCCCAAAGAGACTGTTCTTCAAGACGCAATCTGGAGGCTGCGAACAAGAGCAGGCACAGGGGCCAAAGTGAAACCTCCCCAGTCTAGGGACTGCCACACATGGGCAGGGTGATGAAATGCAGTGAAGTGCCCATGGGAACCAAGCCCAAGTACCACTAAGGGCACATGGGGCTCAAGGGAATGGGCCAGTGGGATCTTCTGCAACGGGCTCCAAGGCTTCCTTCTGTGAGAAAGGCTGGGCTGCCAAGGTCAGGACTCCAGTTCATAGCTGCCTTGGCCTTGAAAATTGGAGACAGACATCTAAAACAGCAGGAAGTGGCCTTGAATGAAGCTGTCCTGGGAGGGCAGTATAAGAAGCAATCACTCAAAATCCCTCTCTCTGAGGCCTCTTACGGGGATCAGTGAACACTTCATCCCACTGTCTTCGGTTGTTAGGTAGACTCAGTGGCAAAATTTGAAAAGCACAAGCATGTTGGAATGAAAGAAGGCATTGTATTTCTTCAATTTTACTTCCATTCTCTAGTACTGGTTGAATTGTGTCCCCCGAAAATATCCATGGTAAAGTCCTAGCCCCCTCATACTCAAGAATGTAAATTTACTTGGAAATAGGATCACTACATATAAAACTAATTTAGTATAAGGTCATATTGGAGTAGGAAGGGTCCTTAATCAAATATGACTGGTGTCCTTGTAACAAAAGATACAGAGACAGAAACACACCGCGAGAAGCCCCTGTGAACCTGGCAGAGATTAGAGTCACTGAGTAGGTCTCATGGCTGAATTTACCTTTGACCCCAAATTCTTATGACAAAGCCCTAACTCCCAGGACCTCAGAATGTGACAGTATTTGGAGACAGGGTCTTTAAAGAGCTGAGTATGATGAAAGGAAGTCACAGTTCAGTAGGACTGGTGTCCTTAGAGGACAGTAGGCACAGACACACAGAGAGATGGCCATGCAAGCACATAGGGAGAGGTGGGATCTACAAGCCCAGGACAGAGGCCTAAGGAGGAACCAGTCATGCCACACCTTCATCCGGGACTTCCGGCCTTCAGAAATGTGAAAGTCAATCCTCACTGTTTGACCTAGAGACAGAGACATGAGGGAACTCCAGGTGAGGACTGGGCTTACACTGCCAAAGCCAAAGAACGCCAAACATTGCCAGAAAGCTAGGGGAGTCGTGGAACAGACTCCTGCACGGCCCTCAAGAGGAACCAACCCTGCCAACACCTTGACTTCAGAGGCCACACGTATTCCCTTTGCTGTGGTGCTCTGTCATGGCAGCCCATGCCTGCCCTCACAGGTTGGCCACCTGAGCAGAATGGGCTTTGAGCCTTGCTCTTGAGGGCATGGAGAGACTGGGTGAGGGAGGATCAAGCCAGAGCTGAAGTGGCCATGGAGGGGAGGAGGAGGGTGCTTCTCTGAGAGTGGCCAAGCTTGATCTCTCCTGGGACCTCAACCCTCACTGCCTCTCCTCCACAGAGCCCAGAGGCTCCTAGACTTCTCCCACGCTGGCAGGAAGCTGGAGAGAAATCTCGGTGGTACACTGCTCAGCCCAGTGCCTGACAGAGTGGATTCAGTACAGGAGTTGGTGTCCTGAAAGGAGTACCACTCAGCTATGGCAAAGGATAAACATGAGTCATTTGTAGGAAAGTGGATGCACCTTGAGATCATAATGCTGAAAGAAATAAAGCAGACACAAACTGCTAAATATCACATGGTTTCTCTTACAAGAGAAGTTCAAAGTATAAATAATGTAAGGAACAGAATAAGGGAGAGATGGTCCGAAACAGGGAGATGGACTCTATGGAGATGGGAAGGGAAAAGAATCAAGATGATATGTATATGTACCAACTCCCCATGAAGAACATATTTACTGTGCATCACAAACACACTAATAAAAAGGGGAGAGGGGAGTTTGCATTCTAATATATAATAATCTATGTTTATTCAAACATAATAAAATAATCATCATGTTACTTATCAGTGAAAGTAAACCTTTCCCCCCTAATTTTGGAGGAAAATGGGCCTTCCAAGAAGATAAGCCAAAGGCTGTGGGGACCCAACCTGGAGAGAGGTGGAATTCTTCCAGGCTGCTGTTCACCATGAACCAGTGCTCAACACTAACCCTTCCCCTGGGCACTGCCCTCAGGGCTCAAGCCGAGCAAGTCACTGCTCTCCCCGGAGCTGCCACCCACTCCTCCAACTGGCCCCACGCCATCCCTGGCAGGCCTTGTGTGTGCTCCCTGCCCTCGTGAGGACTCAGGGCCTTGCATACCTCTGCCAGGTGGTGGCCCAGCCTCTTCCATGCCCCCAGTGCCTGACAATGAGCCCTGCCTGCCACCACTTGGGACAGTAGAGCCATGCCTTAGGGACCAGAGGCATTGGGTGAGATTAGCATGGGTCATTTCTTCTGCCCTTGCTGTTCAGGATTGAGAGTTGTTAGTTCATTCATTCCCTGGGACATTTGCTTTATGCCAGATACTTGTAAGTGGCAACAGGAAGTTGCCACAGGATCATGAAGGGAGAGATTTTTATATTACAGGATGGAAAGTGCCACGGCCAAGGTGTACTTAGGGGACTATCAAACCACAAAGGAGGAAGCCAATTCTGGTCAAGAGAGGAGGCACAGAGGGAGGTGCCACTCCTGGAGGAAGCAATGTCTGCAGAGATGCTCCAGGAGTCTGGAGAAGGAAGAGCCTCTGAGGTGAACCCAACAGCATGTGCTTCATCAGGGGCACTGTGTTTCTGACTCAGAGTCCACTGGTCTCTTGAGTGAGGAAAGGATTTCCATGCACTTGCACTGGGTGGGTAGGCCTGGCATCCTGCCAAGGGTAAGTGCCCATGGGCACATCAGCCCAGCTTGTCACTGAAAGGCCTCCTTAGCCCAGGTCGAGGGCTCTGTGGCCAGAAGAGGGAGTGTGGCTCTCCCATGGGTGGGGCATTTCCCTCCATCCATACCCATGCCCGTGGCAGAGGAGCTGGCAAACTAGAAACGGCTCCAAAACTCATGCACGGCTATAAGCCATGTTCCCAGAAAGTAGCTAATGTACTCTGTAACTCGATTGCTCTCTTCCCTCTGGCCATAGTGACTGTGGCTTCAGAGAGATTTTAAATGAATGGGAGGGGGTCTCCAAGTGGCTGAGTCAAGCCTCAAAAAGTTTATCCTCAAAAGGGCCATCTGGGCTCAGGCCTGCCCAGTATGTGTGCCCATTCCATGACAGAATGGCCAAGGGCTCCAGCAGAACCCTGGGACAGCCTAGAAAAGGGGGTGGTGGGCAGGAGACTGCCGTCACATCATTTGCCGTCCCCCAGCAGCATCAAGGAGCGCCTCAGAGCCTCTTGTACAGAAAGAGAGGAGCATGAGGGGCTGGCTTCCCGTCTTCTGTTGGGCAGGGCCCCAGGGAAATGTGCATGGATTTCTCTCGTGGTACTGGGGAGGGGGAATGTCCTCACCTAGTCCAGCTTGCCTGATACCAAATAATCATAACTGTGCCATGATGGCAGAGACCTAGGGCACTGTTTCTAGTCCCCAGAGCAGTGCCTGGCACCTAGTAGGTGCCCAACAGGTATTCGTCACATGAATAAATGCATGGGTGGTTAGACAGGTAGATGGGTGGGTGGGTGGATGGATGGATGGATGGATGCATGCATGGATGCATGGGGAGGGAATTGGGGCAACACAGGGCAGATTGGAAGATGATAGGAGGAACTACAGAAAGAGCAAGCTTGTGTTCTGAAGGGATCCATGGGATGCAAGGAGTACCCAAGGTAGCCCATTGACCAACAGCTCAGTGCTCGCTTCCTGTGCAAGGGCCTACTCATGGCCAGCAGCTCACGCCAAGCTCACCAGAAGCCTTTGAGTTGAACACTCTTGCTCCGGCCCCACCTTCCCACCCCTGTGACAGATGAGACAACTTGAGCTCTGAGAGCTAAGGTGACTTGCTCAGAACACCAGGCCACTAAGTGGCAAAGCTCTAGGCTGAGCCTCAGGGGCCACTGAACAGGAGATGGGGAGGTGGGGAGGCAGGGTTCCTGTCCCCCAATCCCAGCCAGAGCAGTTCCAGTGTGACCTATTTGTCTACAAGGACCTCACCTCACAGTCTCTTGAAAGATAAACTTGGTACTTTTGCACCCCCACTTGGGCCTCAACTCATGGCACACCTCCTTGGCACGACAAGGCAAGCTTTCTGCCCGCACCCCCAACCAATGCCCCTCTGGAAGCCAGAGGTATTTCCAATATCACTGTGTGACTGGGAGGGCATCCAGAGCCTGGTATAGCCCATGTCCCAGGGCCTGGCACCTAGAAAGGCCGCCTGGAGCAGGCACTATTAGCATGACCCTTAAGTGTTATTAATAACCAGACAGAGGGCACAGTGTGTGCCAAATCCAGAAGGTGAGACAAGGACAGGCAAGCACAGGAGGGTGAAGTCAGTGACCAGGAAAGGCCTGTGTAAGGGGTGGGGAATGGATCAGACCTGGTGCAGGTCCAGCTGGGCTGACTTCTGACTCCCCGTGGCACTGAGTCAGGGCTTCCCACTGGGAAGGATGGAGCTGGGAGTTCGAGGTGCCTGGGTGCTCTCACACTGGTACGTCCTGCTTCCACTGGGCCTCTGCACACAGGAGCCTGTCTGTAGCAATGGCTCCCATCCCATCTGACCCCTGGCCCCTCGCCTACACCACTGAGCCTTGCGCACACCCTTCCTTTCATTCATTTGTTCTCTCCTTCTTTCAACAAGTACTGCAAAGCAGCTCTGGACCAGTCCCTGGGGCCACAGAGGAGCCAAGACAGCCCCTGTTCTCCCAGAGATGACAGTAAATAAAACTCAGTGACCACATAGTGGCATGGTACTGTGATAGAGGACTGAGAGGCCCTGAAAAGGAACTGCCTGACTCAACCTGGAGCTGCTTTCAAGGATGGGCCTGGTGACACAGAGTTCTCCATGAAATGTAAGAACCTAGGTTTAGGCTGAATATCATCTGTCATTTCCTTTTGTGGCGGTGGCTGATCCAGGGGAGAGCAAGTGAACTAAGTGGGGCCATCGAGACCCTTCCTGGCTCTCTTGCCCAGTGGATTCAAACAAGAAATTATACAGTCAGAATCATTATTTATAGCCACATTAGGACACTGTTGGGAGCAATGCTACATAATTCTAGGGAAAATCATTTGGTTAGCCTAGTTCTCTTGCCTACAGCCAAGCTACAGAATAACTCCAGTTTGGCCTCCGGTCACAACTGAGACTTCAGTGATCCAGTGATGCTGTGATTCTCCAGGACAAGAAACATCCTGGGAGAACAAACATCTGCTCAGTTCCTCATTGTTCTTGGACTGTTAACATCTTGTTTGCCGGAGATGTATTGAACTCTCTGCAAGCCTTCCGTTACACCTTGTTTATCCCAATGTGAACTACTGAACTCTCTGCAAGTCATTTGTTACATTTGTTTCTCCCGATGTACTGAATTTTCTGCAAGTCATTTGTTACGAGGTACTAAATAAAAGGTGTGGTAAGCTGGGTGCTTTCCTCTTTGCCGCCCAGAGCAGCACTGATCAGACCCAAAGCTCAGCTTCTTCTCAGTCTCATTTTTCTACCTTTCCTGTAATTCGCCATGTGCTGCCATGGCTCGCAGGAGACCAGGACTCACTGCAGAGGTTCTGGTAAAGTCCCCTTCCCCTGTTCCCTACAGGACACAAGGGGAATCAATCTTTAGATGAGTGCCATGGATGGCAGTGAAGAGAGGTAGAAAAAATCTGGGTAGCTGACAATCATCAACTCAGCCCTATTTTTGGACTTTGTATTGTATCAGTCAATAACTTTTGTAATTAAATTGAAAGTGGAAAAAATGGACATAGGAGCATTGCTAGCTGAGGAGATGCACAAAGTTTCAGAGAGGCCTGACAAAGATCAGGAAAGGCTCTGCAGAGTTGGCTCATCAGCAGCATGATGAGCTTAAAATCAGCCCCTGCAAGGCACCAGACTGGCCTTCCACTAGCCTGCAGTGGCTGCTCAGCACAGACCTGAAGCACACCTCTACTAGCTTCAGGAGCCTTGCCTACCGTCCCAGGGCCTACACCATGTGTCTGTGTAACAGCATCTCTAGGAGCCTCCTGGTCCTCAAGACTCCAGGGCCCAGCTCCCCGAGGCCCACTCCCTGCTCACCACTGTGGCAGGGGGCCCTGGGTGGAACACTGCCCAACTCGTTTGGTGAAGCAGTAGAAGGGATGCTGGCAGTGTCAGCAAGTGGTAGGGGTTGACACTGAAGCCAGCCAGAGGGATCTATGAATGTTCTGGAATGTGGGCTAGGGACCTTGCCTTTGATATGGAAGAACACAGGAATCTTAATGACATACCTTCTGGACACTGGCTCAGAAGAGGTACAAACTGGTATTTTTTGGTTACCCATCTCAAGAGGGCAAATGCCAAGGGAAGTCCCTGGAGAAGGCAGTGGGTACTTAGGTGAAGTGAACAGGCACATGTGCCAAGGCCCATTGATTCCTGGCATGAAGCTGCCTACCTTTTTCTGCCTTTGCCTGAAACTCGCCCCTGATGAGGCTTGCAATCCTGAAGCCTAAGTGGCCATTAGACAGAGAGGACTGCTTTAAAAAAAATAGAGGTGAAATTCAAGTAACATAAAATTAAACATTCATATATACTTCAGTCACATTTTGTAAATCACAATGCTGTACACCTACCATCCCTGCCTGGTCCCAAAGTATTCCCATCTCCCCAAAGGGCATCCTGCACCCATAAGTAGGCACTCACCATACCATCCTCCAGCCCTTGGCAACCACTAAGCTGCTTTCTGTCTCTATGGACTTGCCTATTCCAGGCATTTTATATAAATAGAATCAAGTAACAGTGGCCTTTTGTATCCACATTCTTTCACTTAGCATAATGTTCGTTTTACCCCTATTGTAGTATATATTTTGTTTAACCCTTTGTCAGCTGAAGGGCATTTGGGTTGTTTCCACCTCTTGGTTATTATGAAGAGTGTTGCTATGGACCTTGATGTTTTTGTTTGAATATATTTAACTCTTTCAGGTCTACACTTAGGGGTAGACTTGCCAGTTCACATGGTATTTCTATGCTTAATTTTTTTAAAAAAAACACCAAAGTATTTTTTATTAGTATATGTTTGTTATACATAATAATTACATTCATCGTGGGGAAGTGGTACATATACATATCTCATCTTGATCTTTTTTACTGACCCTTCCTTTCCCTGCCCTCACATCTTCCCCCAGATCCTTCCTATCTCCACAAAATCTACCACCCTGCTACCTACCATTTCTCTTTTATTTTGCTCTTTAAATTATTTATATTCTGAAAGAATATATTAAATAAACCATGCAATATTTAAACATCAGTGTCTGATTTATTTCACTTGGCATTATGGGCTTGAGGTGCATCCATTTTCTTACACATGACTCAAATGTATCCTTCATGGCTGAATATACTCCATTGTGTATAAACACTACATTTTCTTCATCCATTTGACTGTTGATGAGACACATAGGCCACTTCCAAGATTTTGCTGCTGTGAGTTGTGCCACCATAAACATGGGTACGCATGCATCACTGTGATATGATGTCTTTGACTCTTTTGGGAAGATACTTAACCAAAGTGTTTTGTGAGTGCTGCCTTGGAAAGGCCTGGCACCCAAGGAGAAGGGCCATACGACCTGCAGCCTGTAGGCTCCACCATGCCCCACCATCGAATGGGCCACTGAGGGGCAGTTCCTGAGCTGTCAGTTCTGGAGCTGTTCCCAGGGCGTTAGCCCAGAGTCTGGTCTCCAAATCCCAAAGGGGCACCCTGAGGTGGCGAGGTGGCATTCCAGAGGGGGGCGTCAGACTTCTTTGTTCATCTTGCTCCAATCCCCACCCAGGGCGGGCACCCTTGTCACGGACTGAGCCCCTGCTCCAGGTCCCACAGTGGAGAGACAGCTGCTCTGAGCCCCCACCACTTGGTTGGATCCTGTCCTTTGGATGGTCCTGATAGCCTTTTCCCTTTGGGGCCAGACTGTGTCCCAGGGCCACTGAGTCAGGACACAGTGCACACAGCCACTGCATGCCTTCCTTGTGGCAGGTCCTGGGCTAGAAGCCAAGCATTAGTGAGAATGGATTCACCCAGACACTGACTCACCCTCTGAGTGCTGTGCGCAGAGCCTACGATGTGCCAGCACTACATCACGGGAATATCAACCAGAACAGGCTGGCGCAACCCCCAACCACATTCTGGAGGGAGGTACAGGAAAAAATAAAAGCATACAGCAATGAGCTATCATTTCACACCGACTAGGGTGCCCACAGTCATGATGACAAAACTATACTGAGCATTAGTAAGGAGGCAGAGAAATTGGAGCCCGTGTGCGTTTCTGGCGGGAATGTAAAAGAGGACAACCACTATGGAAAACAGTTTGGTGATTGTTCAAAAAGTTAAACAAAGAGTCATCATTTGACCCAGTCCTTCCACTGCTAGGTATATGCCCAAAATAACTGAAACCATGTTGACACCAGAGCGTGTACGCCCATACTCACAGAAGTGGCATTCACCATAGAATAGGCAAGAGGTAAAAAGGATCCAAATTCCATCAACTGGAGTGTGGACAAACAAAATGTGTTCTAGCCATACAATGGAATATTATTCATCTATAAAAAGAAACGAAGTGCTAACACATACGACAATTCAGGTGAACCTTGAAAACATTGCACCAAACAGAAGAGGCCAGACACAAAAGACAACGTATTATATAATTTCATTTATGTGCAATGTCCAGAATAAGTAAACTCACAGAAACAGAAGGCAGATTGGTGGTTGCCAGGGACTGGTATGGGGGACATGGAGTGACTGCTTGATAAGTGTGGGGGTCTCCTTTTGGGGTGATGATGAAAGTGTTTTGGGACTAGAAAGAGGTGGTGATAACACAGCTTTGTGAAAGTGCTAAATGCCATTGAAATGTACCTTTTAAAATGGTTAATTTTATGTTGAGTGAATTTCATTTCAGTGGAAAGCAAACACATCACTCGATTTTGACAATCAGCAGTGCTATGTAACACTGGAAGAGAAAAATCAGAGTAGGCTTAGAGTGGGTTTTAGCCTAGAAGGTCAATAAAAGCTTTCTGTGGAGGGGACATTTAACCTGACACTTGGAAGCAATGAACTAGTCACGCAGAGAGCTAGGAGACGAGCACTCCGGGTCGTCGACAGGATGCAAAGGATGTGGACACAAACTTCATCTAGGGGGCGGGGGCACAGAAGGGGGGAAGCGGTGAATGCTTGACTCTCGGGTTGGGATCACCTGGTCCATCCCCTCAGTGAAGGACTGGAGAAACCAAGGCCTGGAGTGAGGATGGAGCACAGTACCCGGCACAAAAGCCACACAGCAGGATATCAGGAACCATTTAGGCACTGGATGCAGAGAGAATGGAGTTTGAACCCCAGCCTCACTACCTAGTTGCTGTATGGTCATGCACAAGACTTTCCGTGTCTGAGCCTCAGTCGCCCTGTCTGTAAACTGGGAATAGTCACCTGGCCAGTCAGAATCATTGTGAGTATTTGAAGTTATGTGATGTGGAAATGGGGAAGTTGAGCTATCTGTGGTATCTAGTCCCTAGTGCACAGCTCAGGCCCCTTTACCAAGTGGCCTTTGTACCTGCAGCATCCAAAGAGCCTACCAGAACAGTACCTGAGTGAGAAGCAAATGGCCACCGCATGTCTCATCCCAAGCATATTCCAAATGGGACCAGGGTAGTGGACACCAAGAATGAGAGGGAACACTGCAGGGAAAAATGAAAGAGCCACTTGTCTACCAATCAATATCCCTTTCAGAATCAAGGCATGTTCTGGGTCGACATCCATGGAGTAAGGCAGAAAGCTGAAATTCACCATTCTGTTTTCCTTCGAGAGACATGGTGTGCTCTTTTTCTATGCAAGGAAAAGCAAAACAACTCAAGCCATTGTTCTGATACCCATTCAAAGCACTTTGGGTGGGAGCAGTTCTCCCCCACTCCAGCCCCCAAGGTTAACTCCCTTACAGTCTCAGCACTGGACAAGCTCCAGCTATGCTTGCCAGAGAAAACGGAGGGAGTTCCATTATATTTGCTTTTCAGATAAACAATGAATAACCATGTAGTATAAGTATGTTCCAAAGATTGCACAGAGCATACTTATATTGCAAAACAATGTGCTGTTTAGCTGATTCTCAAATTCACCTGGGTATCCTCTATCTTTATTTGCTAAAACTGCAAACCGTAGCATTGGCCAAACCAGGCAGGAGGTAGACAGTCGCCTGGCCACAAATCTGGGTTACTAGGCAAATTGCAGTAGGGAGACAGAGCCTGCCTGAGCTCAGCCGGTCCTGCACAGGCCTCCAGAAGCAGCCATGTTGTGGCTAGAGCTGAAATTGAGAGGCAGCCAAGCACACTGACTCCTGCCTGTGCCGGGGAGGTCATGAAAGCAGCTACAAGGAGTCCATGCCACGCCATACCCAATTCTTCAAGTAGTTGGCCTTGGGGGTGGGTATTTCCTGAAGCACACCCCCAGAATGGTAGCTCTGCCATCCTCCTGGGGTCATCAGCAGTCTACAATAAGCCCCGACCAGTTTGGGAAGCACTTCTGGCCAAGCAAAGCATTGTAGCAGCAACTCACCTACATTTTCCCCGGAGCATGCACTGCACCTCAGGCTGTCTGCAGGCACCAGAGAGAGATGTGGTGGGAAGTGAAGAAGATACAACCTCTACTCTCCGGGATGGAGCTGGAAATCTGCCGTGTACCAAGGAGCACCCCTGTGTCCAGCACTGTGGTGGAGTCATCATGCTCCAGCCTCAGAATGACCCTAGCACTATTCAGATCGCCCCATTTTATAGATGCACATACAGAGGCTCAGAAGCATAAGCTAGGAAGGAGATGTAGGTTTCAACCCAGGCTTCCCAGACTCCAGGAAATGGAAAGTGTCCAGGGGTCCAACGACCACACAGCATATTGCGGACACTGGGGCAGGGAGGGGCCTTCTGTCATGGTGGGAGGAGGTGCAGGCAGCTGCCTTTTCACAACTTCAGGACCCAATTGGAAAGAGATGCAGCTCTGTTAGAGGACAGTGGTGCTGGAAGGAGGGGGGGGGCGTGGGGACAAGAAGATTTGTTTTCCCATGTCATTCAGACTTAACCCAACTCCACAAGGTGGACCCTGTAATTGTTCGGCTTGAATCCCACCCAGTTATGTCATTAGAGGACAGCAGCTTCCTCTTCTATGGCCTTGCACTGGAGAATTGTTGCAGCCCCCGAGGTGGAGACACTCACAGGATGTGTTCCCCAGAGGACTAGACAGTACCCTCAGTGATAAGTGCCAGGCTTCCTTCATTCATCCATTTGTTTCCTCAGCAACAAACACTTCCCAAGCACCTGCCAGCTTTAAGGGCCCATGTTAGGTGTGGGGTGAGTGTAGCCATCATCAAGAAATCCAATAATAACACATGCTGATGAGGCTGTGAGGGAAAAGGAACCCTTCTGCACTGTTGGTGGAAATGTAAACTAGTACAACCACCATGTAAATCAGTATGGAGATGCCTTTAAAAACTAAAATTAGAAATTCCATTTGATCCAGCTCTTCTTCTAGGTATCTTCCCAAAAGAGTTAAAACATCATATTACAGTGACACATGCGTACTCATGTTTACAGCAGCACAATTCATAATAGCTAAATCTTTAAAGAGGCCTATATGTCTATCAACAGATGAACGCATAAAGAAAATGTGGTATTTGCACACCATGGGATACTACTCTGCCATAAAGAAGGATGCACTTGAGTCATGTGTAGGAAAATGGATACACCTTGAGACCATAATACTAAGTGAAATAAATCAGGCACATGAGCTTAAATATTGCATGGTTTCTCTTATATAAGAAACTCAAAGTATAAATAAATTGAAGAGCAAAATAAAAGAGAATAGTGAGGAAGCAATGATGCACAATAGGACATGCCTTTGCCTTGCCCCCATGTTGTTTGTTTGTTTGTTTGTTTGTTTTCCATAAGATGTTCTGTCACAGAAATGTAACTGTTTGGGCTGTAGGGTGTTCCTGCCCAATGTACCAAAATGTTCTGTGACTGTGCTCTACTTATCAAAGGTGCTTTGTTCAAACAATGTAACTGTTAGTACCTGATATTTCTACCTAAGCTTCCCACTTCTAGCTATGTTTATACCCTACAAGGTTCCTCTCAACTTCCTTTCCCCAACTGTATATAAACAGACTCTCGCTGCAGCTTGGGCTCAGGGCTGAGAATTTGCAGTGGGCAAACTCCTCTGAGCCAACTGGCTAATAAAAGGTTTTTCTCCATCTCTTCGAGTAACTTTTGGATTCTCGAGTCTTCAAATTGCTGCAGCTGTAACACAAAGCTGTAACATTTGGCTGTAACACTGAACTGTTCCGCTCTGCCACAGCAATAGGAAACAGGGAGAGAGATGTTTTGTAAAATGCAAAGGGACCAAGAGATGGAGGCAGGGGGAAGGAGAGTAGGGGAAGGGGATGAACAAAAAGAATGGAGATGTGTTATGCACATGTACCAAGTCCACGCGAGGAATGCAATCATTACGTACTGCAAACATGGATGTATAAAAATAAAAATTGAAAAGAGGACCCTGTGTTGATACCAATGCCATGGAGGCCCCCCCATGCATCCTCCAGGGTCTGGGTATCTCTCCAGCTACTTTTTCAGGCTCTGGGCATGTGAGACAAGGCAGGAGAGGTGCTCAGAAGCTGCCACTGGTCACAACCCGAGGTAGGCTTTGGCGCTGGTGGCTAGCCATCAGCCCTCCCGGACAGTGGGAATGCAGGGCCCTGGTGGCTGCCAGCACAAAGGGTGCAGGTCTCTGTCCCAGAATTCCCCAGGTAAGGCCAGCTCCTGAGGGAATGTCCTGTTCCCTGCAGACCTGGCTCCGAAGGGAGTCCCAGCTGGGTTCCTGGCAGCCACCACCCTCACAGCCCCCACTCATTCGATGGCCAGCGGAAAGCTCTGGCCCTCCCAGGCTGAGGCTTGTACCAGGCTGGCTCCTTCCCCACACTCAAGGTGAGGCAGAGGTCCGTACGTCCTCACCCATTCCAGAGGCACTGGAGGCCTCACCCCACCTTGTCCCCTAGGCCTCAGACCTTGCCACCTACCTACCCTTGGCCCGGCTGGTCACATACTGGGCTTCTAGCCCTACACAGCGACCCTGTGCCCAGGTCCTTGCAACCCTGACCCTCCAGCCTCCAGTTCCACTGTGCAGTTGCCCCTTCCTTGCCCTACAAGAGTGCCCACCTCAATCACAGCTAGTTTCCTTTCCTGTCCCCTCTCAGCCATCAGCGAGAGTGGAAGTCCCTCCTGCCACCCTCCCTGCCCTTCCCTCCCTTACCTACTGTCCACTCCACCCTTTGCTGCCATGGAGGCAAGGACCCAGCACCTCCGAAAGGGTTTCCCTGTGGGAACCTCGACAGGGCTAGTCAACCACGAGCACAGTGCTGATTCGTGTGACATCAGAGACCCTGCTGGGGGCTGGCACAGTGCTAGGGGGTGAGGTTAGAGCAGAGAGCAGACAGGTAAGATCCCTGCCCTGAGGGACCCACCGTTCTAGTGGGTAAAGCAAGACACAACAGGCCTTGCCCATTGTGTGTAGACAAGGTTTCGCCTGTCACTACAGACCTCTCCCCACACTGAGTCCCGAATTCTGTTGGGCACGGTAAGGCAGGGAGAAAAGATTTACCAGCTCCAGCCCCAGCCCTCAAGGAGCTCCCAGTCCAGTGGAGAAAGAGACATGAAAACCCCTAATTAGACTGGAAACCAGAAGGTTGTGCCCAAGGCATGACTGAGGGCCCAGAGGACGGGGCTGTCTGAGCGGAAGGCAGGAGCAGAGAAGGGCATGAAAGCTCACACGTGTTTGCTGACACCACTGCCACGTCTGCTGGTCTGCAGCCCAGGCTGGAGTCTGAGTTGCTGTCCTGTGCAGTCACCTTCGGGCTGAATCATTGGGCTGGGCATGGGAGGAGGAGTGCCCAGTGACGTCCGAGTTATAAGGAGCAAATTATTTGGGGCTAAGTCTAGCCCAAACAGCACAGGAGACATACTTACACTAACAAATGCATTGCTTACATAGAAGTCCAAAGTAACTGGGTACCTTGGGGCTTTCCAGCGGCTCTGGGGGGTGGGGCATGGGAATGGGCCCAAGTGAACTTGTCTGGGAGGAGCAAAGATCCCTGGGTGAGCTTCCCCAAGAGACAGAGAGAGCCTCAGAGGGTTCAGGCCTGACAGCAACTCAGGGCTCCCGGGAGCAAGCGTGGCCCCAGAACTGCACTTGGAACCCAAGCTCCCTCAGAATGGTGCTCTAGATCTTTCTTCCTTGTCATCTGTTCCCTTCTGAGGACAACCTGGGGACACCTGTCAAGATGTTGTTACCAGGGCTGGCCTTGAGGGACAGACAGCAGGCCAAAGTGGCAAGCCCAGTCTAGAATGCAGTGGCCTAGGCTTTTCCCATGAAGTGGCTTCTCAGTGCAGGGTGCAGCATCTACAAGCCACAGCTATAACCGCCACAGCCCAGGCCTAGTGACAGACTTTACCCTCGGGATTCACCAAAAATGGGGAGAAAGAGGCACTGGGGTTCATCAGTGAGGACCATGGGGATGGGTTAAGCAAAGCCCAGGACACACCACACAGAGTCTACACAGCCCCACAAAACCAGAACTTAACTTGGCCCAAAATAAACATGCTAACCACGGTAAATGGGAAGTAAATTTCAAACTAGCAGTGATTTTGTTTGCTTCTTTTTAAGCAAGGGGCATGTGGGGAAAATTATTTTGAAAGTCCAAAGCTCTCCTGAAACAGGAACCTCTATGGAGGGTTGAGTCAATCCTGTCTTTGTGGTGTCCATAAATTTCCCGTAGGAATTAGAGGTCACGGAAATAGAAATGAATGCAAAAGCCAACAGGCAGCTGCTGGGTATGGGCCAGATGATAACAGGAGTGCTGCTAAAACCCACCCTCTGCAAACCAGTGTTGCACCAGGTTGCAAGGGACAAATGGGGATTCTCTGGAATCCATCCTCCCTGGGTTCAAGTTGCTGTGCCACTTAAGAGCCATGGGGTGTTGTGAAGGTCCCCAAACATCTCTGAATTGCTGTTTCCTAATCTCTGAAATGGGTATAACAACCATCCCCATTTTGCAGGGCAGTTGTAAGAATTCAGTAAGATCCAGTGGGAAGATAGGGTATGCTTGCTGGCCAGAAAATAGACAGTCCTGGCAAGTTGGGAGCTCCTAAGGTGTCCTGAGACTTGCAGGTGTGAGAATTCGGGGGTGTTTTGTTTTCACAATTGACACTCTTCACTGAAATGGATTTATCCAAATGGGTTTTCCACACCATTTCCTTCCTGCTTGGTGGAGGCTGTGAGATAGAGGATACTGAATGGATGGATGGCATGGGGTGGGCAGAGGGGCAGCAGGGGCTGCTTTGTTAATGTTCCTTTCCTTGGCTTGTGTTGGCCAGCTGGGCTGGTGTGCGGAGGGCCAGAGCTGTTACTGCAATCATGTTGTGTGAGACACCTTGGCCTTGAGAAAGGAGGCATGGGAGCAGAAGCCATGGGACTAGCCCCTTCCTCCCAGTAGCCTTCTGGAGTTCACAGCCAGACCTCACTACCCAGGTGAAGAGAGGAACTGGAAGCAACACATGCTAATGCCTGCCTCCTGCATGTCTGGTGGTACAGCATGCTGGGGCATGTGCAGAAACTGTGAGGCTTCTCTGTTTCTGAGAGGAGACCAGAAAGTGTCGGTGCAAAGCGCTTCCAGGGCTCCTGAAAGGAAGCACCATGAATGTGCGGGCTTGAAGCTGCTAACTTGTTTGTCTCACAGTCCTAGACATAAAAGTCTGAAATCATGGCGATGGCAGCATCCTTCGGGGCTCCAGAGGAGGATCGTTCCTCACCTCTTCCAGCTTCGGGTGGCCCTGGTGTTCCCCAGGTTGTGGCCACATCACTCCAGTCTCTGCCTGCATCTTCACACGGCCTTCCGCTCTCTGGCACTTCTCCTTGTTCTCTCCCCTACTTATAAGAACACCGGTGCTTGGATATAGGGCCACCCTAAATCCAGGATGATTCAACTCAGCGTCCTTCACTAATTCCATCTGCAAATAGGGTCACATTCTGAGGTTCTGAGGAGGACATGGAATTTGAGGGAGGATTCAACCAACTTCTCGCCCAAATGAATTCTATGCCAATGTGGGCATTTGAGAAATGCCCTTTGTTTGATACAGTTATGGTGGAATATGGTTTGAGTGCATCCCCAAGGATTCATGTTTTAGAAGCTCGGTCCTCGGCAAGGCAATGATGGGAGTAGGGGAACCTTGAAGGGGTGGGGCTTAGTGCAAGGTGGTTAGGTCAGTGGGGTCACTGTCCTCAGAGGAGATTCATGTAGTTCTCAGAGGACACCAGTTTGTTCCCATTAGATGATTGATATAAAGAACAAGTCTGGCCCCTCCTTGCTCTCTGGCTTCACGTCTTGTCATGTGATCACTCTCCCACAAATCCTTGCTGTGGGGCCATCCACCATTAGGTCCTTATCAGAGGCCAAGCTAATCCTGAACTTTCACCTTCAAAAACTATAAGCTAAATAAATCTCTTTTCTTTATAAAGTACCCAGCTTCAATGATTTTAGCTGAAAACAGACTAATATAGATACTATTCATAAGGATATTGTTGATTGAGAAAAGTGTGCTTCAAAGTGGCTTCTATTGTTACTAAACTTCCCTCCAAATAACCACAGAAACACCCTTCTATTCACTGATGACTCCCAAACACTGCTAGGTATATAGTAGGTGCTCATTAAACAGGTGATGGATGAACAAGTACAATGACCTCCATTTAATGGCCCAACAGACTTTCTCTTAGGCTGAAATAAGCTGAGTTTTCCTTTGTACGAAGAGCGCAAAGCATTTTTCAGACAAATGTGACACACATAAAAGCAGCCTAAGCCCGCTCCTCAAGTCTGCCCTGCCCACTTCTGAGCAGTCCTAGAGTCCTTCCTCAGACACCACTGCACCCTACAGTCCCAGGGAGCCACACACAAAGCCTTGTCGGAGGTCAAGAATGAAAGATGGGATGCTTAATTGTGATTATCAACTTGACTGGCTTGAGAGATTCCTAGGAGATTAGTAAAACACACTTCTGGGAATGTCTGGGTGGGTCATGAGGGTGTGACCTTGGAGACTATATCTGGTCTCTGGCCCCTTCCTCTCTGACTCCTCTCCTGCTCTCTGTTTCCCAGAGTCCATGAGGTGAGCTACTTTCCCCCACCAGGCCCTTCCACCATGATGTTTCTGCCTTGGAGCCAGTTGACCATGGACTAAAACCTCTGAACCCATGAGCTGAAATAAACCTCTGGTCCTTGAAGTTGAGTATGTCTGGTATTTTGTCTCCGCAAGGTAAAACTCACTAATATTAAAGGAAAATTAGATTCTTAAGTGTTGGTGATGCTTTACACATAGCACCAAAGAATTAACAACATCCCTAAATTAAGTCCATAAGATTAAAGAGTGTTTTATTCTACCCCACAAGCACTTGCTAAAAGTCAGCCTACATGGTGTATTCTAATAGAGAAAGCAATTGCTAGCTTGGAAGCTGGGGTACTGAAAACGGCTTGAGAGTGAGGAAAGAACCTTTCAATTCAAGGGATCCCATTATTTTTAGGATGCATATTTGGCTTTCTTTGATTTCCAAAAGGGAAGCTCAATACTTGAAGAGATGTTTTTATAATTGTGAAGAGGAAAAAGAGAACCCTGTCTCTAACTAGATCAAAATGAAAGGCTAGACTACCAGGGACAGCATTTCAAAAGAGCTTTTGCTGTACCCCAGTTCACCAGCTGGTAGCAGTTGCCCATCGCCTTCAGGATAGTGTAGACTCTAGAATATCGTTCCTTCACAGTTACAGCTACCTTCTGTCTCACTATTGACGACTGAATTGTGTCTCCCCAAAAGATGTTGAAGTCCTAACCCCAGTGCCTGTTCACGTGACCTTATTTGGAAATAAACTCTTTTTGGATGTTCAAGTTAAGATAAGGTCATTAGGGTGGACACTAATCCAATATGGCTCAAAAAGGGGAAATTTGAACAGAGACAAACTCAAGAAGGGAGACATTTGAACAGAGAACAGACACACAGGGAGACTACCATGTGAAGATAGGAATTACACCACTCTAAACTAAGGAACTATCAGAAGCTAGAAGAAAGGCCTTCAGAGGGAGTGTGGCCCTGCCAACACCTTGATCTCCAACTTCAAGCCTCCAGAATTGTGAGATGATTAATTTCTGTTCCTTAAGCCACCCTATTTGGGAGACTTCACTGCGGTAGCCCAGAAAAGTAGTGCATTCATCTTCCACCCAATCCTTCATCCCACTCCCAAGCCTATATACTCACTGCTCTGTCCTTAAAACATTTCCTCCACACTCAGCAATGTGTGCTTGTCCTAGGGTGACCACGCATCTGGGTTTATGGGAGACGACCTCCACTTATGCCTGTTATCCTAGCAATATATGGTTTGGACCACATATTCTGTGGTAACTGTCCGTAATTTTCTTTTTCTTTTTCCCTTGTTTTAGGTATTGAACCTAGGACCTGGTGGGTTCTAGGCAAGCACTCTACCATTAAGCTACATCCTTAGCCATTTTTATTTTTTGCTTTGAGACAAGGTCTCACTAAGCTGCCCAAGCTGGCCTCAAACTTGTGATCCTCCTGGCTCAGCCTCCCAAGTAGCTGGGATTATAGGCATGTACCGCACGCTTGGCTTTACCATAGATTTTGTCTCTGCTAACTTCAGTTTAGAGTGATCTTCCCTTCCTTTTCTACCTGCCAAAGTTTTTCTCATTGGTCAAGGCCTATCCTAAACATAGCTGTTGCTATGAAACATGCAGTACCTAATCTGAGAGTTCGTTGGCTCATCTTCTGAAGGCATGGAATTTTATATGTCTCCAGCCTATAGCGCTGATTATGGCAGATCAAATGTGTCTTTCTCAGGGATGTCCCTTGAACTCCTCACTAGCCCAGGGCCCTGGTCACTGCTCTCATCGCACCTTGGACTCTCCTCCCTTCTTGGTCTGTGGTCTAAGCTCTAGTGAGCTACTTGGGGGAGTTTGTATCCCTGACAATAATTCATTATTTGCTTTGACCAGTGACAGTGGGACCTTATCTATTTCCCAGAAGACAATACAAATGTGTCAAATTTGAATGGATAAACATAATAGACATTTGTTTAAATGCTTGCCTTGTGGATAAAGCAGTCATCTCTTGCTTGTCTTGGTTGTGTCTTAATCCTCTCTGTGTCCCCTTTAGCACATAATACTGTGTCTAGAGCATCAAAGGATTTATTGACTGTTTACTGAGCTAGAATTTAGTTTAAGAATGTAACTCAGTTGTTGAACACTACTAAGAATTTAAAAAAAAGATACTATACTTACTCCCCTCCCTGGAGGGGTCAAATGTGATATTGGGGTCCCACTGAAGAGTAAACACAACTGGAACAATAACAGGCTTCAAAGCGACTCAATCCAGACAGAGAGGTGACATAATTACAAGTTGTCTGCTGTCCAACAATTGCTGCAGAATGGAAGAAGGTGTGGGAAATGGTCCATTTCCACCTCTGGACCAGATGACTTCAGGCAAGAGTTGTTTTAGAAATGCATGACTAACGATGGGAAACAAGCCCCAGGAGCTACTTTTTTTTAAAAAGGATCAAATAGCAGGCCTTCCAAATCGTACCTTTAAAAAACAGATTAGCAGGTTGATTTTTTGAAGCAACATCTCCATGCCCCAGCCCATGATAACCACCCTTCTATTCTATACTTCCCTGAGTGTTCAACTGTTTTAGATTCCACATATGAGTGAGATTGTGTAGTATTTGTCTGTGTCTGGCTTATTTCATTTAACATAATGATCTCCAGTTCCATCTGTTTCCTCAAATGAGAAGATTTTATTTTTAAGGGCTGAATAGTATTCCATTGCATATATACACAAAGTCATACCCATTTTTTCAGTACTGGGGGTCCACTCTAGGGCCTCATGCATGCCAAAGTGATAACTTTTAAGGAGAGAAGTATGCTGCCTAGGAGGGCATTCTGGTTCATCATTGAAAGCTGAGGCTCTTGTCCCAGCACTACAACTTACAGCACAATTAGCTTGAACTACTCACAGTCTTTCTGAAACTTGGTTTCCTCATCTGTAGAAGAGGGATAATCACCCTTTTTATTTGTCTTCTAAGGCTATTGTTTGGACCAGATAAGAAGAGGGATTGAAAGTGTTTTGCAAACTTGAAAATCCCAGATATACTAGGGGCTGCCCAAAGTGGCTTTCCAATAAATTCAGAGAGAAGACAAAAAGAAATAAATGTGATACTAACATTAGGATAGACACATAAGTTAATGGAATAGAATTGAAAATCTGGAAATAAATCCTCACATTTATGGTTGGTCAAATTTTGACAAAGTTGCCAAGACAATTCAATACAGGAAAAATAGTTTTGTCAACAAATGGTGCCAATACACTTAATAGTCACATGCAAAATATGAAGTTAGACCTCCACCTCACACAGACACAAAAATTAACTCAAAGTGGATTATAGATCTACATGCAAGAGCTAAGACTATAAAACTCTTAGAAGAAACCATAGTAAGTCTTTGTGACCATGGATTTGACAATAGTTTCTTCAGAAGCAAAAAAGATGAAATAAGAAAATAGATAAGTTGGACTGCATCAAGATGAAAAACTTACGTGCATTAACAGAAGCCATACACAGAATGGTCCATCCAAAACCATGCACAAAATGGGTGAAAACTTTTGCAAATAATATATCTAATAATGGACTTGTATACAAAATCTATAAAGAATTCTTAAAACTGAATAATTGAAAGACAGATTGCCCAGTTTAACAAAATGAGAAAACATTTCATTAGACTCTTCTCCAAAGATGATATGCAAATGGCTGGTAAGCAAATGAAAATATGTTCACCTTCATTCATCACTAGGAGATGCAAAACAAAACCACAATGAGGTGCCATTTCATACACATTAGAATTGCTATAAACAAAAACACAAGAGTAAACCTACTTTACTCTTGGAAGCACAGGGAGGGGATCTTGTGAGTGCTCTTGTGAGCATTTCTTCAGAGTGCCTTTAATTTGATTTGTAACTGAACTGGGGGGCAATTCTCTCACCATTCTGCTTCTGGACTAGGCCTCAGTGTCCTCCATCCATGCCTTATATTTACCTGCCAATGACGAAGGCAAATAGGGAGGGCCCTTGGGAACATTGTGATGTCATCACAATAAGCCCTGGGGAGTTCCCCTCTGTGTGTGAATGTTTTCATGTCCTGTTGCTTGGCTCGAACTCCCATTTACTACCTGGGAAAATAGAACCTGCGACTGGCCGGGCCTCCCAATGGCAGCCCTCACTCAACATTGAGTCCCTTGAGAAAGCGGAAGTGAAACAGCAGCGGAAGTAATCCATCCTGCGCTCGCCTAGGCGGGAAAATGGAGTCAGGGTTGATGCCCACAGTGTTCAGGAGCCCAGAGAGGAGGTGGGAGAAACTCTGGTCCCTTTGGCCCACGAGCATAATGCTCCCTCTGTCCGAACACAGCACCTAGGCCTCCTCCATCCGGGTAGGCACTCCATGTCCCACCCCTGTGGGGCTGGGTTCTATCTTCTCCTGGTGGGTGCTTTGCCCACCTCAAGCTCTTTCTGTGTAGCACAGCCTCCGTATGTGTAGGGCAGCCCTCCCCATCCTTGCTTCCTCAAGGCCCTGGACCTCTTAGAAAACAAACAAGCAAAAAAAGAGATTAACAATTCTGGGCAGTCTCAGAACCTTAACGGAGGCTACCTTCCCACCTCCTTTACATAAAGTTTATTGAAGTATAAATTATCTACAATGAAATTCAACCATGTCATGTTTCTAGCTTAGTGACTTTGATGAGTTGTATACAGTTGCACAATTATCATCTCAATCAAGATATAGAACATTTCCATCACTCCCAAAAGACCTCTTACTCCCCTTGGGAATCCATTCCCTCCCATATCTCTGGGTTGACTTTTGATTCAAATCCCACAAATCTGCTTTCAATCGCTGTAGTTTTGTCATTTCCAAAATTTGAGGGGCTGGGGCATAGCTAAGCAGTAGAGCACTTGCCTAGTATGCTGAGACCCTGGGTTCCATCCCCAGCACTGTAAAAATAAGCACAATATAATATAAATGGAATCATAGGGTCTGTGATATTTCGTGTGCCATTTATTTCACTTAGCATGACATTTTTGAGATTCATATTGTAGCATGGGTCAATTCTTCCTTTCCATTGCTGAGTAACATTCTATTGTATGTACTGTGTAGATCACCATTTGTTTAGCCATTCACTAGTAATGATAATCTGAGATGTTTACCTTTTTGACTATTATATTTGAAAGACTGCTATGAATATTTGAATACAAGTGTTTTTGTCAATATAAGTTTCCATGTCTCTTGGATACATACCTCAAAGTGGTATTGCTGGGCTGTGTGTACACTTAACTTTATAATCCACTGCCAAGCCATTTCCAAAGTGGCTGCCCCATTCTGCTGAAGCTGTAAATGTGGGGTGTGGTGGGGAGAGGGAGCTAGGGATAGTTGCTTTGCTGTTCTCCTTAAAGCAAGTCCTGGACATTCCTTGATTATTCTTCACAAGAAGCATATGAAGTAGATACTAATATCCTCACATCACAGACGAGGAAATGGAGGCTTGGAGAGATGTATTTACTTGCTCAGGGCCACACCTAAGGAGAAGAGCTGGGATTTGAACCCTGGGGCTTTTAGGATAGTGCCCAGGGGCTTAACATCTGCCTTCTTCCAGTGACTCTTTGTGGAAGCTCTGGAATGCTGCCTCCTTGACCAGCTTCCATTTAGCCTTACTGTGTGAGGACACAGCAGCCCCGGGAAGTGGCATGTGACCCCTTTTGCAGAGAAAGCAGCCAGTGAACAGAGAGGCAAAGTGGCTCTTCCAAGGCCAGAAGCTTGCCTGTGAAATCGCTGGGACCCAATTCCACGTGCATTTTGCTGGGCCATGGTTCCTCACCCTTACTCTCTGAAGTTTTCATTTCTTTTTTTTTTTCCCCCTTCGGTACAAGGGATGGAACTCAGAACCTTGTGCTTGCAAGGCCCTGAATTCTTCATTTCTGATTGCTTTTTTGTTCTTCCTCCTCCTTCCTCCCTAAGGGAGCCCCCTCCTCTTCCTCCACCTTCCCACACTTGGGTCCAGAGGAGCAAGGAGTGGGAACGGGGAGAGGGGCACACAAGGACCCAAGTGGTGAGTGTATTAAGACCGAGGAGCAGGCACCCCTCTCTCCTGCCTGCTTCTCAAGGATGGGGTGTCTGGCTCCCCCTGGTTCTCCCTACTCTACTCCCCAACCCCAGAGAACAGGATGCAGCTCTAGAGGGCAAGAGGAGCCTCCAGCCTGGGTCTCAGCTGAAGCAGGATGACCTGGGGTGGGGGGTGCTGTGTGTGGGATGTGCAGCTCAGAAACTGTGTCAAAGAAGCAGCTTCATGTCACATCCAGTGCTGCCTCTCCTGCTTGTTCAGGAGCCCCAGACTGGGGGGTCAGCCGTCTCCCCACAACCCTCTTCCCCAGGTTACAGAATGTGTGCATAAAATGCAGGCAAGCCCTAAGAAGCCCCAACACACACACACACACACACACACACACACACACACACAGCTGAGGGGAGGGGGCAGGTCTTGATCAGGAATCCAGCATCCTTGCCAAGGGCAGGGTGGTAAAGCGCTGCCACATTTGTTCCCTTATTTGATCTCTGCACTTAGTGTGAGGCAGACACAGCAGGGGCCACAGTCTATTTCACAGGCCAGAGGCGAGTCTTCTCTACAGCACCTTTCTGTTCGGACCTCATCCTACCACAGGTGAAAAAGTCCCTTCTAGGATGAGGACCATCCCCCATCCCACACACCCCAGTTTGAGCAATGGCTTTAACTTCTTGGCCACTTAATTCATGTCTACTATATACAAGGTCTCCTGCCCTGCTGTTGCCCTCTCTCCACCCATCCACATTTTCCTCTGTTACTCTGCCCCAAGATGCACAGAGGCTGGGAATCCAGTTATTCAGCAGCCCACCAGGGAGCCTCTCTGGCATGCAGATTTAATGAGCATGCTTTGAAAGCCAGCACAAATGTGAATGTGATTCAAAGAAGTTCATCGTCTGGGGAGGGGAGTTGGCAGGGCAGACTCCCAGGGAAATGATGACATCAGAAAAATGACAAAAGTTCTGGGGGAACTTCTAAGTTGGCCTGGGCCAGGAGCAACTCCTATTCTGCTCTCTCTGGAATTTGGCCAATCTAGGAGAAAGGAGCAAGTGGGAAGGGCTAATGGGAAAAAAGAACCCGAAGCATCCAGGGAATAGAAAAAAGTTCCTTGTGACTATACTAGAACTTGGGGTGAACAGAGTAGAGGCATCTCGGAGGAAGTGGCTAGAGTGGGTTGGGTAGGATTGAGAAGACTTTGCTACTCAGGTAAGATCTCTAGGCTCTTCAGTAGGGTGTGTTTGTGTGTATATATATATATATATATATATATATATATAGTGATACTCCTTATCCTGGGGGGATACAGCCCAGGCTGGTGAATGCCTGAAGGCCTGGATGGTACCAAATCTGATACATATGTTTTTCCTATACACATATGCCTATGATAAAGTTTAATTTATAAATTAGGCACAGTAGGAGGTTAACAACAATAGTTAATAGAAAAATATAACGATTATAACAATATACTTCAATGAAATTGGAAGCATCACAGCTATTGGGCTTTGAGACCATTATTATGTAGAATAAGGGCTATTTGAACAGGAGCACTGTAATACTGTCAATCTGTAACTGAGGCAGCTACGAAGTGCTGAGCAGGCCAGTAGTGTATATGGTGTGGATCCAGTAGTGTATGCAGCTGGACAAAGGGGCAACTTATGTTCTAGGCATGAAGGAGCTGGACCTTGATTGCATTACCTCAGAATGGTGTAAAACGTAAGACTTATGAATTGCTTATTTCTGGAAATCTCCATTTAATACTTTTGGACCACAAATGAACGTGGATAACTGAAACTGCAGGAACAAAACTGCGAGTTAAAGGGGACTGGTGTACAATGATGTGTCAATATAAGTGTGTGTTAGGCTGGTGTCAGGCAAAAACTATTTTTAGATGTCAAAGAACTAACTCTTATAAGAGTAAAAAAGATCATGATAAAGTAATCCTATTTACTCAAAGTTTTCATGTGTAATTATTATGCAGCACAGGGGATATTATACACATTCTTCTATGTGCCAGATTGCTTTATTTGATTACACACCGAATTGTCTTTTCAAAGTTTATCTTCTTTCTTTCCTTTTTCCCTTTCGTTTTGTATTTACCGTATTAATGGTCACGGAATTCAAACATCAAAATGAAGAAGTTTTGAACTGAAATGCTTCCTTTCATTAAGCCTGTATAGTATTCTTGGAAAGATGCTGCCACTGTAGGAGGGACACCCCAGCCACTATGTTAGTTGGGTTTGTGGATTGTAGATCGTGCTCCAGAGTCAGTGAAATTTTTCTTTTTCCCCTATACTATCTCAACTTCATGAAGCCAACCCTAGGGACCCAGTGGTAGCTCAAGTTAATGACATCCGCAAAGTGTTTTGTCTAGGGAAGATTTCCTTGAGGATTTCCCCTTTACTGAAGAAAAATAGCGAAACCCAGACAAGAGTCCTGGGACTACGCTTCCCAGCGGCCTCCGCTGGGCGCTGGCTCCAACTTCCCTTACAGGGCTGGCCCCCGCCATCTTGGCCCTTCCCAATCCTAGCACCATGTTGCGAACTACACTTCCCAGATACCTTCACGAACTGGACCCTTCAAAAACAGTTTCCCAGCAGCCTCGCGGGAGAAGAGCCCCGCCCCTTGGAGCCGCTTCCCCAGGTCCTCCGGAGCCTTCCGTCCGCCCCACCCACATCACGTGACGCATCTCCGCCAACCGGCGCACGGAGGAGGGGAGCCGGCGGCGGTCGGGGGCGTGGAGGCCGCGGGGGTGGGGCGGACCCTGGAAGGGGGCGGAGCAGGGCCCGGGAGCCGAGCAGCCTGGCAACGGCGGAGGCGCCGGGAGCCTGAGGTGAGTTCGTGTTCGCGGCCGCCTTGGCTTTGAGCCGGGTGCCGCAGGGACCCGTGAGGAGGGGGCCGACAGGACGAAGTTGGGACTCCCGGGGCCGGCGGGTCGCGCGGAGCCTCACCGTACCCGCGGGTGGGGGTGGGGTTCGCCCGAGCGCCTTCGCTGTCCCTGCGGCTGAGGGCTGAGGCCAGGGAGCTGCAGGCAGGTGCCTCCGGCTTCACCGCTTCTCCCTGGGCGAAGGTCGGGACCGGAATCGGGCTGGCGGGCCAGGAGAAGGGGCTCGGACGTTGCAGCCGCTGTGTGTACTCGCTTTCCCGTCCCGGGGAGGCGAGCGGGCCGGGCGGTCCTTGCCCTGGTCCTCGGTGCGGGGGTGGGCACCCGTCGCATCCCCCGGGGGCCCTGCGCAGTGGCCACAGCCCAGCCCTGGCCAGGAAGCCTTGATCTTCGCCCTCCGCCGGTGTTTCTGTTTCACGCATTGGACGTTTATCTGCTTTTGCAACAGTTGAGGAAAGATCTGAGGAGGAACAGTTAGTTCCCTGATACGCAGTCGGAAGTATGCACGGGCACGAGCAAGCGCTCTTGGCTGGGTTGCCTCCCTTAACTGTCTGTTGCTGCGCTCAGGAAGTGAAAACTAATTTTAGTATTTGCCTAGGCAAATATGAAGTGAATCTGCTCTAAAGAATCCCGTTACGGGTTTTATGAACGAACACAGCGTGTGCGAGGTGTGTTGTGCCTGGATTTTAAACCCGATCGCAAAAGTGGAATTGTAGCATTTTAGAATTGACTGGGACCTTGAAGTTCGTGTAGCTCGTTTCCTGGGTGAGGAAACTGAGGCTCAGAGAGGCTAACTAACGCGAGCCAGGCGACTTAATGGCAAAGCCAGTATCACAAGCCAAGTCTTAGGGGTATCTTGGTGTCTGTCTAGTCTGGGTTCTTTTTACCATCACAGCTCAGTTTTATTCCTTGTGAAGTATCCACCTTAGAGTCTTCAAACCAAGCCAGAGGTTTTGCTATAGTTCAGACCATTTTGGATTTCCTTCAAAACCAAATCACGAAATCAGGCTTGTTACTTACATATACCCTTAAGAGATTCCACACTGTGGGGAGAGATTCAGGTTGGTGGTGTGCATGGCAGGCTCCTGAAGTGATTGAAGGTGAATAACATCCATTGGTGCTTGTAGATTTGAGTGCGGTTATTACATGATTGATCTTCTTACCTTAAATGTCTAACTTGGAGTTATCAAGTTGGTGGTGGTGTCATCCATTCGTTAAACACAGTGTGCCTAAGCACTGGGGAGACAGCAGAGTACACCTCTGATGAGGCCTTGTAGAGGTTATGCACGGGGAGGCAGACAATAAAAAATAAGCAATGATATATTTTCTGGCAGAAGTGAGTACTATAAAAAAAATAGAACTCTGAAACTCTACAATGACAAAAACAGGCTAGCATGATCAAGAGTGACTTGGGCATCACTTTGAATTGCTAGTTTTAGATTGTCAGCTGCTTCTCCATTAAAACAAGTAAATCCAAAAGTCAATCTGCCTGAATCCAAGAGATTTCTCTGGAGTCATCATTTCTCCGGTGAGTGTCTGTGGTTAAGTTTATCCCAGCCTTATTTTTACATGCATTTTTCCTTCTTGCATGCAAGCACTGATTCCAAACACCGAAGGAGGTCCTTTTCTGATCACTTGCTATTTCCCTGCTTCGATAGCACGCTCTCTGACTACAGAAGGAGGCTCTGAAGAGGTCGGTATTGGTTGTTGATTTCATGGTAGTACCTGCTGCACTCTGAGGCTGCCTTACACAAGGGTTCTCTTCCTGCATTGGGCTTTGTACTGTGAACCTGTTATCTGAACTAATTGTCAATCTGTGTGTTGTGTAGTTTGTAAAGAAACGAGTTCATTTCAAAATAGCTCCAGAGTAAAGAAGCACTCAAGTTCTTGGGAACAAGAGCACTCACTAATAAAATGGCATGAATGAAAACTCACTGAAAGTTCATGTGTTTAATACCACTCAGTTCTTTCATATTCTCTATGTTCAGTGGCTTCAAAGCAATACTCAAAGTTTTTACAGGCTCTGAAAATGATTGCAGTTCCAAAAATATTCCATTGTTCCTTCTCCAAAATGAGGGGAGGATTTATAAAATGTAGTTACTTTAGAAAGCACTGAAAACATGTGCCTCTTGATCTTGAGAACTACAAAATAAAGAGAAAAACAGTCTTCAAGACTCAGTAGGTGACATTTTTAACCAGTTGGCAGGTTCCGAAGACTGGAGTTTCTAGTTATTTCTAAAGTAATTCAATGTTATAACAGAATAATAGGTTCTTTTCATTATTCTTTAGTAATTTCTCTTCCTTGTTTCTGACCTCTTTTAAGTTCTGCTTTCTTTGTTTTCTAGTTTCTCAGTTCATCTGTTTTTCCTTGGCAGATGGGGGTTAGCAGGGACTGTCATTTGCTTACAAGGCATGGCCTCTGGATTGGGTGGTTTCCCCAGATTTTAATCCTGGCTCTATTATTTGCTATGGGACCTTGGGCACGTTACTTCTGTGCCTCAGTTTCCTTATCTGCAAAGTGAAAATAAAAGTAATAGTACCTTCTCAAAGGGATATTGCAAGGACTGAGTAATCTCTAATATGTGCTTCAAATAGTCTTAAACATAGTAGGCACTCAGAAAAGTTGACCGTTATTGTCTTGAACAATTTGGAACTCTGTTCAGGCAAAACATGATTATAGCTATGTCCTTAAAAACTTTTGGAAATCTAGGAACCTGGATCTTCTGGACATTTCTCTGCATTTCACTGTTGGTGTGAGCTTTTAATTTCAGGTGACATTGGAGCAAAGTGGTAGGAAGCTTCCTGCACTTGGATTCTAGAAGCTAGGTTCAAGTCCAAGTTCTTCTCCTTAACTCTGACTTTGGAAAGTCATTTTTACCTTACTGCTGGTGGCTCTGCCATGAGTAAGACAGAGCTTATAAAACCTGCCCTGCCTGCCTCGCCTGCCTTGTTCTAGAGTCAGATGTGCATCAGAGCCCTTTGCAAGCCACACAGCGTTATCATTACTGCACCTGTGTGTTACATAAGCCATTGCTATTTGGAGAACAGCTGCAAGAGGACAGTGTCCTTCTTTTCCTTGGCTTATTGCCCCTGTAGGGCTAGGTGTGCCTCTCTGCCTCAGTCTCCCTCTTCTCTCAGCATTGAAATTTGCTGGTCTTCTCTTGCCTTGCCCAAGTGGACCTGAAGCCATCAGTATACTTTTAGGTTTCTGTTTTATTTATCCCTAGAATGGTAGTCGTGTATAACCAGCAGCTATAGGACGATAACAAGGCAAAGCTGTGCCAGGAAACGTTACCTGCATCTTTCCCGAGTTCTAGCCGAGACCCATCTGCTCCTCAGTTTGAGGGCCTGTGGCATTCCTCAGACCACACTGGACTGAGTACATGTGCTCCTAGGTTCTGCTGAAAAGTGACGGAGGCTCTGGAGAAGGAGTCCGGGAGGTAGTTGCTCTCCAGGTCAGCACCACCTTCTGTGCTCCTGCCCGACACAGGGCTCAGGATCCTTGTTTTTCTTTCTTGAACCTGTTTCTCAGTATATTGAAATGTCTCCATGCGGAGCTCCCTGCTGCAGTTCTGTGGCCTTGCTTTAGTTTAGTGTTGTTGTTCCTTGACTTGATAGGTGTCCCCTGCATATTTCGGTGAGAATTGTTTTCCTCTTCCAAGCTGTAATAAAGAGGGCTGAGGTTGGAGGCACGTTTCTGGGTGTGTGAAACAAACACAGCCAATGCACACAGTAGACATTTAGTAAACATTCATTGACTTGAACTGAATGGGGGGCACAGGTGAGAATTGTTGGGACATGTTTGTTAGAGTCACTCTGTTGTGTGCCTAGAAATCTTGCTACTCCTCTGGAAGGTGAAATGGAGCTCTCGCCTAGCCTTTCTTTGCGTGGCCAAATAGCAAACGAATAAGGCAGTTCTTTGAGCTCGGTGATGGGAGGCTCCTCACACATTGCTTTGTTACCCCTTTCTTCACAGTTCCTTGATTTTTGGACTCTGTCTTGAGCAGTCTGAGTGTAGGGGAGGTTTTGCTTTGCTTGCAGGTCTGTTTGGGTAGGAAGGGCTAAGGGAAGTTGAAAGGTGATAATTGAAAGTAAAAATAAAGGTAACTTCTTTGTAACACACTCAGCTCTCATCCCCTTGTGGAAACCTTGACAACACACAGTGGTGTCCTTTCTTTAGCATGTGAGAATTGTTATATTTTGATATAGTGTCCTTGAACTTTTGGTGAGAAAGAAGCACTCTGTTTCCCCAAGTGTCTTAAAATGGAATGGGCTGCCATACAAGTGACATCCTTGCCCCTTTGTGGGAGCGACTAGGGCAGAGGTGGTTATAAAGGACATTCTTAGCACTGGGCGGTGGTGCTTTAAATTCCCTTAAATGACCTTTATATTCCTTTATAGTCCTGAGATTACTTAGGTGGGGATTTAAGAGAATAGGGATGGCACTTAATCCCCGAAGGCCTGGAATTGGCCCCAGCAGTGACCCTAGCCATGACACAGAGCATACCTGCTGGTCAGTACTGCTTTGGGGGCACAGGGAGAGGCAAAGTTTGCCCAAGAGGGCCCTGCCGTTGACACTAGTTACATGACCAACAGGATCTGAGGAACCCCAGGCAATCCCATTTTTGAGCTTCCTGGTTCTGAGGTGTCTCTTGCACACATCAGTGATTCCAGATCTGGGAGAGAAAGCCTGTGTCCCTCCCGTCCTTAGAGGGAGGCCTTTTGTAGCTGGCCCCCACCTCTTTGGATCCCTAAGTGCAAGAGAGTGCAGAAGTTTTCAAAGTCGAGGCTGAGTCTAATTCTGCAGGACATTTCCTTCGTATTAGCAACTCTAATAATTTCCGAAGGGGTTCCCATTATCACTAGGGTATATCATGAAGGTTTTTCTTTGTTGGTAAAGGTTGTCTGGGTGTCCTTACTCCTTGGTAGCCACTCCCAGAAGCTTGTGAGAAATGCAGAATTGCAGGCCCTGGCTCATACCCACTAAGAACCCCAGCAGAATACTTCATCAGGATCTGCATTTTAATGAGACCCCAGGTGATTGTGTAAAATTAAAATTTGAAAAAAAAAAAGCCCAGCTGATCTGAGAGTGCCAGTTCACATCCTGGCTTCCTGAACTTTGGAGATGAATGTGAGCCCTATGTGTAATTTAAAATTTCTTAGTAGCTACAAGAAATAAAGAAAAACAAGTGATTAATTTTAATAGATTTTATTTAACCCAGTAGGTGCAAACTGCATTTCCACATGTCATAACTGAATTTGTACTGTCACCAAACCCTGCTTATGTTTTACTTTTACAGTGTATCTCCACTTGGACTAGTTGCCTGTACTAGTTGCTATGGTGTCAGACAGCGAGGGTTTGAGAGCTACCTTTTGGCCTTGATTTCTGATCATTTCATCTGATTGGCTGACACTAATAGCTTTCATTAACATTAGGCTTGATCCTTGCCAAGCCCTTGGCCCACTGCCTTTACATAATGTCTCATTTGAGTCCTTACCACATTTTTTTGAGGTAGGAACTAATAATATCTCCACTAAGTGTCTTCCAGAGAGGTTAGGTCCAAGGTGGGGCACCTAGGAAGCAGCACCTTCTAAGCCCAGGTGAATCTAACTTCTGTGTCACACCCTCTGCTGCAGCTTCTTCGGCTCTTGGGGTTCCAGTGTCTCTTCTGGTGTCAGTTTTGTAAGCTGCATTAAGAAGGCGAGGTTGGCATGGTTTTTTTCTTGGGAAGATAAGCACTCACTTGGAGTTCCTTAAACAGAAGTTTCCTCATCTTGGGAATTCTACAGAGCAGTGGTTTACCATGCTGGCTGCTCATTAGAACCACCTGGGGAATCTTAAATACCTGGTGCCGAGCCCCACCCACAGCCATTGGGATTTAATTAATCTGGGTGAAACTGACGTGGGCAGTTCTGACAGCCCTCCCGGTGATTATGGCTTCTTCTGGAGCCTTCTCCAGCTTCACCGCGTTAGGAATCACCTGGGTGAGGGAGGCGGAAAGAAACTCAGATTCGGCTTGTCTCCTTTCCAGCAAACTCCCGATGCCCAGGCTGCCAATCTATGGGTCCCATCAGAATGACCCCAGGGGCTTTTGCATTGCAACAGGTTCCCTGGCATCATGCCTGGAGCTTCTGAGGCAGGAGGTCTGGGCTGGGGCCCAGGATCCGTGTTGAAGAAAGTGTCTATTTTCCAGTGCGTCTTCACAAAGTATTCTATGTACTTTAGGTTGTGTGTAGATACACTTTTAGTGCACACCTCGGTGGGAGGTTGTGAGCGGATGTTGAATTTTATCCAGTCCTTTTGGTGCCTTTTGGAGACCTGTTTTTTCCCTCCTTGAACCTGTTGATGTGGTGGGCTGTTTAAGGGATTTTCTGATACACGTTTGTTTGTTGCATTGAATTCAACTTGGATTGCTGGGCTGAACCCAAGGTGGTCATAATCTTTCTTACTATATTCATACCTTGGTACACACTTGACTGCTTTGAAAGTCATCAGATTTGGTGCTTGACACATTTTGATGTGAAAATTTTGTCCCAGTCCTTGTGATTTGTTTGGCCCTCTAGGTGCAAGCTGGAACTTGCAGGCGTCCATTGTCTTGTGGCTCACCACCCTTTCCAGCCAAACAATTTGTTTAGTACTTGTCGCACTTCCCGGAGCCAATTCATGATGAGTACGAGTTACAACACCACTGTACTGGATTTGATTGGCAGCTTCTTTTCCAGGGTTTTAATATCTATACCTGTGAGTCTTGTTCTTTCTTTTCTTATACTGTCTTTGTCTAGTGAGTCCCATCATTATGCTAGCCTGATAAAGCGAGTTGTGGTATTCCCATTTCTGTTCTCTGGAAGTTTGTGTAAGATTGGTATTGTGTGTTCCTTGAATGATAGTAGAACTTGTGCATAGAGCCAGTTGGGCATGGAATATTTTAAACTCCCAGTTGATATTGGCCATATCTGTAGTTGCCTTTTCATGCCTGTATCCTACTATTTGTTTATGCCTTCTCTTTTCCTTGAGTACTCTTACCAGAGATTTGTCAGTTGTGGTTAGGGGACCAACTCGATAATGATTATGTGCATTTATTTTTGGCTTTTAAAATTAATTTTGAAATGGTCTTTAAAACTTTGTATGATTTTAAAAGTCAAACTTTACAGCAGGATACATTCAGGAAAGTCTTGCTTCCCTCCCTGTCTCTGGGCAAACATGCTGCTCCCCCGTCACTTTTGTTACTGTGTTCTTTTGCAAATTTGAACAAGCACAAATGCACACATATATATTTGTGTTTTCTCCCCTTTTTTCCATGCAGAAAAGCCTACTTCATACACTATTCACACTCTGGCTTTTTACTTAAAATACATTCCAGAAATCACCCATTTTTTTTCTTCTCTCTTTGAATTTATTTCACTGCTTGGATTTTTCAAAACATAGTATTTTCATTAGTTATAGTATATTCTAATTTCCATTGTGACTCATTAACCTGTGAGCTGCTTAGAAGTGTGTTTTTAAATTTGCAAATATATTTTTTAGGAATTTTCAAAACTGATTCCTAGCTTAATTTCATCATGGTCAGAGAATGTGAGCAGATGCTATTAGTTCTGTGCAGTTTGTCAAGGATACGTTTATATGGTCTTGTGTGGCTAGCTTCTTTCACTGAGCATAATGCTTCTGTATTTGCCTTTATGCTACTGGTGTATCAGCAGTTACTGGCTTCCTGTTGCTGAATAGTATTCCAGAGTGTGGATGTAATGTTCACTGGTCAGTGAGCATCTGCCTTGACTCAGTTTTGGACCATTATGAATGAAGCTACTGTAAACATTCGTATGGGTCTTCGTGTGAATTCATGTTTTCATTTGCCTTGTGTAAATACTGTACTTAGGCAAGATGTTGCTGGGCCATAGTCCCTTTCATTTTCTTAATTGTGCCAAAGAGTTTAATTTTGATGAAGTCCTATTTATTTTTCCTCTATGGATTGTGCTTTTTTGTTTTCTAAGGAATCTTTGCCTGACTTAAGTCCATGAGAATTCCATGTTCCCCTCTGAAACTTCTTAGTTTTAGCTCTTATGTTTGTATCTGTTGTGTCGGACAGACTCCTGGGCTGGCCCCCCAGATTCGCAGCCCCTAGTGTTCACATCGTGTGTGTCCCCTTGGCCTTGAGTGTCGGTGAGACCTGAGACTTGCTTCTAGCCAATGGAATGTTGAAAATCTGCAGATGTAACGTCAGGAGCAGTTGTCCTGAGTTAACAAAGAGTTTATCCTGGAAGGCCTGAATTAATCAGCAGAAAACCCTTAAAAGACAGTACAGGTCCTGGCGGAGGTGAGAGAGTCTCCTTATTGGCTGTTGATGCGAGCAGCTCTATTGAGGAAAGCAGAGATAAGATCTGCCAAGGCCCTCAGCCATGCAGACTCACGGGAATGAGTCCTGCCAGCCACCTGAAGGGGCTTTGCAGCAGGTCTGCCCCCTATGAGCCTCCACATGAGAATGCAGCCTCCTGTGAGATCCTCAGCAGGGACCCCAGCTAAGCTGAGCCTGGACTCCTGCCTCACAGAAACCAGGACATAATAGATGGATGTAGTTAACAGCTACCGAGTTTGTTACGCAGTAATGTAAAACTAATACATCTGTGTTCCACTTCAAGCTCACACTTCAAATGTGAATAAGTGTCAAGGTTTAGTTTTTCTTTCATAAGGACATCAAACTTCCCCAGCCTCATCTGTAGATAAAATTTATTATTTTCCCATTGGCTTGCCTTGTTACCATCGCTGAAAGTCAATTGATCTTTGGTAGGACCTCCCAAAACTGGGCCTAATCATGGACTCTATTCTGTTCCGCTGATCTATGTGTCTGTCTTTATACCAGTACTACACTGTCCTGATTAGTGAGGTATTATATGTGTGGAAATCAGGTAGTGGAAGTACTCCAACTTTGTTCTTTTTTGCCCCAAGGTTGCTTTGACTATTCTTGGTCCTCTGCGTTTCCATAGAAAGTTTAGAATCATCTTGTCATTTTCGACAACAAAACCCATTGGGATTTTGACAGGCCTTTATTGAGTTTATAGATCAATATTGACATGACAATCATGAGTCTTCTGCTCCTTAAGCATGCTGTATTTCTCCATGTATTTAGCTCTTTGATTTCTCTCAGCTGTGTTTTAGTTTTCAGTATATGGTTCTTGTACATATTTTGTTAAATGCTTCATTTTTTCTGTTATTGCAAATGGCATCTTAATATTTGCATGTCCACTTATTCATTAACATACAGATACTATTGATTTTATATTGGCCTCATGTAGCATGAAACCTTCTTAAATCTCCTTATTTTAGTAGTATTTCTGTAGTATCTCAGGATTTCTTTTTACATGTATTACCATGTTGTCTACAAATAGTTTTACTTCATCCTTCCAATATGTTATGTTATGCTTTTTATTTCTTTTTCTTGACTTATTGAACTTGCTAAGATCCCTAAAAGATTTTTCTTTTTTTTTTTTTTTTTGGTGCCAGGGATTGAACTTGGGTCCTTGCGCTTGTGTAGCAGGCGGCGAAACCACTGAGCTAAATCCCTGGCCCCTCTTAAAGACTTCTGATGCAAATGACAAATTCCTTGCCCTTCCCGCTCTTAGTGAGAAGTCATTGCCATTTTCTCCATTAAGTGTGATGTCAGCTGTAGGTTTTTGTAGGTGCTGTTCCTACTTTGCTGAGCATTTTAAAACTCCAGATTGGATATTGAATTATGTTCATGGAGTCATGTCTTGGATGCAGCCATCAGGAAGATGGACTATGTTAGCACTTCCATGCCCATTCGCAACCACTATTCCCCAGCTTTTCCTTCTAGTGTTGATAACGGAATTTCCATCTGGAGTTGAGGAATTCTCTTTATTCCTCTGTGCAGTACTGCTCTTTTGGATGAAAATTCTCTGTCAGATCCATATGTATAGTTTTTTTTTTTCTTTTTTTCCCCATTTAGTTTATTGGTACATTTTAGGTATACAATACAGTTACATTCATTGTTGGGATCTTGTACCTTTACATGATGTATCTCGGTTATTTTTCCCCCATTCCCCTGCCCTCCCTTCACCCCCTCCACCCTTCTGTACTTACAGAAACATTGTTTCCATTTTTTTCTTTGCTCATATTTTTTTCTTTTCCCTTCATATGTATAGTTTTAAAACTAGGGTTTCTTCATCTTCTCTTTCTTTACCTTTCTGTTGACATTAGTTTTTGTTCCTCTTTATCTCTGCTTTTTTATTTCTGTCTTTTTTCTTAGATTATTTCTTCCATATCTATGAGATCTTCTCTGCCAGTAATGCCAAGTTCAAAAAGTATTTGAGATCAGTCCTTTCACCTTCCTCTGTAAGAGATGAGTGGTTTACTTGTGTTTATGGCTGGAAAAATAGATAACTGCCCAAGTAGGAGGATGACTTTTGTCCATACTCTGTGAGTCACTGTAAGTCTTTCTGAGTCTCCTAGGATCCTAATTAAGCCAGTTTTTGGGGATTCCCTTTGGACCCTCCTCTATTACCGCAAAATGCCTGTCCTGTAAGGCAATTACCACTCCTACTGCAGATCTCTGCTAAACTCCACAGTCAACCTGCTCTTGTAAATTAGGCCTAATTGAGATGAGTCAAGTCTAACCTTTTCAAGAATTAAGAGACCCTGTGCAACATTTCCCAAACCTTTGTAAAACAAGGTCAGAAAGCACCAAATCAAAATCATTCAGTCCATTTTTTGGAACTCTTTGGAATGGATTTCAGAGACCATGGTGCCTTAAAAAAAATACTCCCAATGGTATGAGTCTTTGAGTGAGGATTCAGCATTTGGCCCTAGGCCCAGGTCACTATGAGGCCCATGTGTTAAATACAGTGTGAGCACTGGTGCTGTGAAGAGCATTATCTTTTGTTTAAAAATGGATTTGGTTTAAAACTCATGAGCTGGTATCGTATGTAGCTTTAACCTCTAAGGTCACTTTCAAAGGAAGAATTTGAAGGATACTCTAGTATCAGCATTGCTGGAATAGATGTGCACCATTGAAGGGAATTTTTTGGATGAGTAACTCATTTTGCTACCTGTGCTCTGATAGACTTTTCAACAGATGTCTCATTACATCACAGTCTCACCTCATGGGATATTTATTCTGGTTTTGCCCACTAGTAATAAAATTTTCACTTTTTAAAAATACACTTTTAATGTAGACTTCCATGATACAAGGAATATTGCAATGTACAAACAAGAAAAGGTACTGTTTCAGACCTCACGGATATGGATTTGGGAGGAAAAGTCTCTATTTGTTTACTCATCTTTAAAACGAAGGCTAAGGCTTTTCTTTGTTACTTGTCAGATTTTATTGCATGGATGAAATTCCAGAAAATCTTTTTAATTAAACAGTCTAAGCAGAAGGCCTAGTGTCCTCTTATTTGAGCATGGATTGGAGTCTTAGACTGCCAGGCATCTGTTGTCAGTTCCTAGTGGACAGGTTGTTGAACCTTCCTGTTCCTCGTGTCTGTCAGTTGTCATATGAAGATAGTAACACTAGTTTCCCTCTAAGGTTGTTGGTGGGGTTAAATGAATTCGTGTGTGCTTAGAACAGTGCCTGGTAGGTAGCAGACGATTGGGAAATGGAAAATATGATCGTTATCTTTGAGCAGATGTTCTGTTTCGCTGCTGTCAAATTACCTCTATTATTACCATCTTTATTCCTGTTCAATTTTCTTATGCCTGTTCATTACCTTTATTGCTGTGTGACTCGTCTTATGTTTGTTCATTATCTCCCCAACTCAGTTGTTAGCCCCTTGGAGACCTATCTCAGTGGGGAGGGGGGGGGGTTCCTCCATTGTGGCCCAGAGTAGTGGCCCAGCATGTATTTACTGACTGATTTTGAACCCAATGGAAACAAGATTTGGTAATAATATGTGCTGATTGAAGGAGGCTCCGAGGTGGTCATCCTGGGGCCATTTCACTATTTCTTCTAGGAAGCCATATGAATATTTCAGTACTAGTTAATCTCTGTTCACGGAGCGGTTAAAGGTGGGACAAACTAACTAGCTCTGAATGCAATCATATGTTGATATGACCAAATTGATGTGGCTAACCTTCTGGTCTTATAGGGTCTTATTGTGTCCCGCCAAAAGGTATGTTGAAGGCCTCCCTCCAGTACCTCAGAATGTGACCTTATTTGGAAAGTGTATACAGAGGTAGCTAGTTAAGGTGAGGTCATACTGGAGAAGAGTAAGCCTGTAACCTGCCATCTCTGGTGTCGTTAGAAGAGAACACACGAGAAAACACAGACTCCCAGGGACAGTGCCATGTGAAAGAATGGGTGGAGACTGCAGTGACAAGTGGTGGGTTGCAGCCACCACCGGAGGCAACATCCTGCCCTAGAGGCTGCAGAGGGCACCTGTTGGGGCCTGGCTAACGCCTTGATTTCAGACTCTGGCCTCCAGCACTGGGAGAGAATCCATTTCTGTTGTTCTAAGCCATCCAGTCTGTGCTGCTTTGTTCCAGCAGCCCTGGGAACCTAATCCACTGCCCACCTGCTCAGATTATAGTGTGGCCGGGCCTGGGATTTCATGTTAAGTGGTGGGATTGCCTACATTTTCATCATTATCTACCTTCTCCATATACTTCACGTTTTATTGTTTTGGGTTTTTTTGTTTTTTCTGGTATCAGGGATGGAACTCAGGATCTTGTGCTTGCTAGGCAGGCGCGATGCCACTGAGCTACATCCTTGACTCTTGATTTGTTTTGTTTTTTGAGACAGGGTCTGACTATGTAGTCCACGCTGGCCTTCAACTGACTATGTAGCCCAGGCTGGCTTCGAACTTGTGGCGATCCTCCTGCCTCAGCCTCCCAAGTGCTGCCATCACCGGTGTGCGCCACCATACCTAGCATGCATAGAGTTTTAAAATATCTTTGCTGCTAGATCAGGCAAAGGTATAGGAAGATCTGGCCCCAAAACCCCACTGCACTTCTTACACATATGTACCAGAAATGGGAAACATGTCTAGGAATACTTATGACAGCCCTGTTTGTAAGAGCAAAACTTGGAAGCATTTCACATGAGCAGGCAGAGGAGACTGGGACACCGAGTGCGAAGGGGACCCACTAAGCAACAATGTAAATGGGCAGTGCCACCTCTCTTCACCTGTGCTGCTCCCACCCATCTGTGTGGAGCAAAGAGGGGCAGAAGGTGTGGACTGATTCCATTTACACGAAAGTGCAAACATGTAACGTTGGCATACTACTTAGCTCTGTGTGCATATGTTAAAGTACAAATCAGCCCCAGGGAGGCAGGTCAGAGTGCCTTTAGGGACTGGAGAATCACCGGCAATTATGAGGGTGACACTATATTTCTTTCCTGCCAAGCAGCACAGGCCCACCCTGCTGTGTTCGAGTGTCCTCACAGGAAACAGCCCTGGCCCTGAGGGAGCTCTGGCAACCCGGCAGAGAGGCAAGGTGAAGAATGGCAGTGGGCGGGTAGTGAGTGAGTACAGCAGGAGACAGGAAATGCCAGAAGCGCGCGGAGCATCCAGAGCAGTGAAGTGCGTCTGCATGTGCTGTCTGTGCATGGGGAGGCCAGGAGACGCTTCCTGTGCCTTGGGCCCGTGCCAGTGAAGTTCTGTCTTCTGTCTTCGTCTTTGACGACAGTACCTGAGGAACTGATGGGAATGGCACATCACCACCTGCAGCCTGTTTTCTTCTATGTTTTTTTAGAAACTGAACATCCACCCTAGAGTTTCTCTTTTCTTCTCCTCCCCTTCCATCACTTACTCCATTTGGGGGGAGGAATCTTTGTCATTACTGCCCAATCCCTGGGCTTTTCTTTGGGGTCCTTTATCCCAGAGCTGAGAAGGTTCTTGGAATGTAAGGAGATGTTTTGAATGGGCTCTTTCATTACCATAATAGCTATAACTCTTTACATGTGTTTACTAAACACTATTTTAGCTTTTGCTTAAGAAGATACCTTTTACTTATAAATTTACAAAGTACTTCATGGGAATAGTTCTCGCTGAGGAAAATAATTCCACAAAAGACAGTTTTCTTTCTTGGGGCAGCTCAACTGGGTTCATGAGTTTTGGAATTGGCAGGTGGATGGGAACTTGATCTTGTTCCTATTTTAAAACTTTGTTTACTGGCAGGTATCTGATTCTTACAAAATCCATTGGTGAACTTAATGATCTGTTTAAACGTCTGCCGTATTGTTAGGTAACCTTTGGACATTCAAAAAAATGACCTGATGGTAACTGACTTTTTACATAGTTTTATTTACCATACCAATTTCAATTTATAAAGGATTTCTGAAGTTACCTCATTCCATGGCAACAGCTCATGCCACTAAAGCCAATCAGCTGTCTTGAAGATGTGCCATTTGTCATGAGACTGAGAAATGGGGTGAATGGATCAGTCCAAATCCATTACTAACCACTGGAAAAAAATGATTCAAAATGCATTCTCTTCGGGGTCTAGATTATATTGGTTTTAGCCAGAGATCATTGCAACATTTAAAAAAGTTAAAGTAGATGTATCTTAAAGATGAATTCGAAATATCAAAATGACAAAGGATGAGTTTCCAAGTGAGATGCTACTTCACAATCTGTAATTTCCAAAGAATCGTCATAATCCACATACCTTTAGCGAAGATATGTAAAGCGACCAAGGCGAATTGAGAAGCTCTAATGGACATCAGTTACATGCATCTATTTGGACAGTAAGCCGCTTAATTGAGGGGGTGAAGCTAGACATTTCTTAGAGTCGATGTATTTCTAGATGACCTGGACCAAAGTAGAAGGTAATAACACAAGGTCTCTATTAGGAATCCCATGGGAAGTTACCCTAGCTGGCAAGCAAGTATATGTTTATTTTAGTGGAAATGGGGAGGCCTGGCAGGCTGTTCTAAGGCTGCTCAGAGTCTTGGTAAAATTAGATTGACCATCTTAGAAAAGATGGGTGCTGGAGAGTTAGGTCCAGCCTGGCATGTTAGCTCCAGTTTGGGGAATGGCGGAAAGTTCACCAGAAGCCGTGGTAGGGGAACTGGTACTGGGACACCTTGCTATGCAGTTTGCTGTGCTGTCCCTTTCCATCTTTCTGCTCACAGCCCGGTGACAGTAGCTGGTATCGGTCCCATTTTCCAGACAGGGAACTGCAGTTTGTCCAAGGTTGTGTGATCATTATTGTTGACAGAATTGGGATTGGAAGCCCAAACTGATTTGAATACAGAATCCCGTATCATCACACTGCTTTGCAGCTGAGAGTAGTGGCATTTTGACAAGCTATGAATGGTGAGGTTAACAGCTTATTTTGCAGGTTAAAAGGACACAATTATTATTTGCTTCGGTTGAAGAAAGTTCATTTGAAAGTAATTTATCTTAATAGTTTAGAGCAGGAGGTGACAGCCTGTTTTGTAAATAAAATTTTGCCCATTTCTGTGTAGCTACTTCAGTGCTACCATGAATGTAGCATTGCAGAGTTGTAACAAATGTATGGCCCATGAAGCCAACGATACGTACCATCTGGCCCTTCAAGGGAGAAGTTTGCCAACTCCTGTTCAAAGGGAAATGGATCAAAATGAAACACATTCCTGCTTTTGCCAATCATAGTTTGTTTTCATGAGTGTTGAGCAACCCTCCCCCCAAGAAGCACATGTTGACACTAAATTAATGGTGTCTCTGGTCTCAAAATGAGTAGGCCATGGACATTTTTATTTTGTCCAGAGTGATTTGGTTGGAGACATTACAAGGAACATTTTCATTTCCTTGCCTCCTGCGTGGCCTCCAGTCTGTGTGACCTTAATGGAAACAGTCAGGATAAGTTGAATCTAGGTACAGAACCAAGCACCCACTGGGGGTGACCCTCCACCTAGAGGCCATTGGAAATGGGAAGGGTGCCTTGGGTTTGGGTACAATGCATTGAAAGAGATGTTACTTTATTACAAATCACTGTCCTTTTGTTTATCCTGTATACTGGAGTTAAAGCAGTATATTGATTTTTTTAAATTGTGTTTCAATGGATAATACCTATAATTCTCACTTAAGCTAGGAAAGAGGGTTTTACAGAATTTTGTTTTATAACAAAAGGAGTATTGGGTCCGATAGGATCAAGCATCCTGCCCTAAGTACAATATTTGATATTTCTTTCAAAAGAGACAAGTAAGGAGAGCTACCTTCAAAAGCCTGGAATATTGAATTGAGCGGCTGCTTGTTCATAACTTTGGAAGTCGCATTTGAAGACTGGGGAGGTCTCCACAGCCATCCAGGAGCCCTCTGGAGAGAGAGCATGTTGGAATTAATTTAAATGCCAACACACAGTAATAAATCACATTAAGGAGGATCAAAAGAGAAAGCCCACATGCCTCTTGTTGATGCTTTGTTTGTACACAAAGTCCAGCAAAAGCACTCGGCAAGGGCGAGTGATCTCAAATCAGGTGACTGTGGGAAGTAGAGCTCCCCTTGGTGTGTAGTGAGGCAGCGGCCAGAATTACTTTTAATTCTGCTGCTTTCAATTTTTGAAGTAAGGATAAACATGGCCTGTATTTGTTTTAGAGCGTTTGTAGTGATGTCTGCTCTCGGTGCTTTGTGTGATCTATTTTTCATCTTCAACAGAAATGGGAAAGCAGTTTCTTAGTCCTGACAAAGGGCATGGGGGAGGAGGTTTTTGTACCTTAATTTGAAACATCTGCCTTATGGGAGAGGCCTGTAGTGGAGGATATTACAGCTCTGGCTCTTTCTGGTGCAGATCGCTTCATAAGTTGGCACAGCAGTTCTGTGCCTCGAGCCATCAGACCTCAAAAATCTTGTGTGCCCCCCTTTAATAAGCTTGCATGAATTCCTGGCCTAAGAGAAATATTGGGCAAACACCCATTGCGTTCCTTGGCCAGATCGTTATTGTCCAGTTCTTCACACATTTAGCAAATGCCTACTGAGTACCTGTTGGTGCTAGGCACCATTACAGGTGTGATGAATATAGCAGTAAATAAGTTTTAAAACCAAGAATTCTTGTCTGCATGGCTTGTACCCTGCTGGGGGCTTGTATCCCAGCTGGGGAGGTAGACAGTACCAGTTAGTATTTGAAAGGTGCTAGGAGATAGAAGGAGGGAGGGATAAGGAGAGAAGAAAGATCCACTGAAGTTGTCTTGCATTTAAAGAGAGACAGTTAAGCACATTTAAAAAAATCTGGTTTCTTCAATAATACCACCTTTCAGTAGCTTTGTTTGAAGGGGCTTAGAGGCCCCGAAGATTGATTGGCGCCATGTTTGTTCTACTGAGATTGGAACCAGCCACAGCCAACCTGGTTTCCTCCAGGACACCACCTAGAAGACTTTTCCCCAGGTGGAAAGGACCCCCCCACAGTCTTAGGGCACCTGGGGTAGAGCTGGCCCTGTCACTAGCTGACTGGAGGGCCTGTCACACACCCTCATCTCTGTCCTCAGAGAGGATTGGGCTTAAGTCATTACAAAGTTTTTCTTGAGGATCAAAAATGATAGAAGTCTACCTTGGTGTAGAATCTTGTAATTAGCATATATATAGGAAATTAAGCTTCAGTTTTTGCTTTAAAGCCAAGGTTGCCAAAAATCAATGCTTTTTTAAATAAAAAGGATTACGCTTCATTGTTAGGGGTTTGGGACAAAATGGTCTGTAAACCAAAAGGGCAGCTGGTTTTTGTAAATTTCACTCTGGCTTCTACATATTCTTGAACTGCATTTAGTCCAACATAGTTTCTCTAGAGATGAAGATGTGGACGAATGCTTCTTAGTAAGTTACAGTCAGGTCCTAGACAGGTGAGCACAGCCAATGAATCGGGCAAAAAAGTGCCACATGACTTCCCATTGTCTTATTCCAGCCATTATTATCATGAACTGTTTTTAAACAAAAGCTTTAGAATTCAGTCATACACTGTCTCTGTAAAAATTAACTTTCTGTCTCATGTTTGTAAGATCAGAGCTAATTTGTAGAAGAATTGGTTGTGGTGTTGGCATTCAGCAGTGATCCTTTCATAATTAAAAAATGTTGATAGCTTGTTAATGGATACATGGAATAGTTCTGAGCCCTTCACATGTATTAGCTCATTCCTTTTGCCTGACAATGAGGAAGGAAAATAGGAATAACAGCACCAGAAGCCCAGAGATGTTAAGTAACCTGTCCAAGGTCAACTCATTCCGAGTGGCAGCGATGGGATTTGAATGAAACTGGCTCCTCCATCTGGCCCTGTGTCTGTAGGCTGCAGGGCTGCTGAAACGGTTCACCAGAGCAGGGCTCATAGCAGAACTGCCCTGTGTCACCTGAACCCTTGAACTCTGGCTTGTGCTTGACCCAGATTTGAATAGTAGCAGTGTCTGGTGTAACTCCAGAAGTGAGCGCTTCCAACCTGAAGCCCACTGACTGTGACCGTGCGACCCCATCTGTCTGAAATGCCCAGAATGGATGGTGCTATAGTGATCAAAAGCAGTTTCCTGGTTACCGAGGGGCTGGGACATTGGGGAGCTGAGGTTTCTCTTTGGGGTGATGAAAATGTTCTAAAATTGATTATGGTGCTATTTGCACAATCCTGAATAAACCCTTTAAATTGCACATACAAAAGGGTGAATTGTATTATACATGAGTTACATCTCAATAAAACAGTTTAGAAATGAAAGGGAAAGAAACTTTCTTCCTTCATATTCAATTGAAATTTTTCACGAGGCTTGAAGATGACAGAGAATTTCTCACTATGGTTTATGAATGAACACACGGAGGTGAAGATGGGTGGACGACCATATAACCTGGCATTTTGAGTTTCCTTTGTTGACTTGACAGTAATAACTTTGTTTTTAAATCATTGACTTATGAGATATTAAAATATTTGATCACTAACAATGAATTTCATATCGGATGCTGAAGAGAGGACCTCCCCCAATACAGAACCTTGTTGAAGTCAGTGGGGCAGTGTCAGGGCAGATCTCCCCACCTGCTGGGTCTGGCTCATCCCACCCTGTGCTCTCTCTGAGAATAAAAGATTGTCTTGCTTGGACATGCACTTAAGGTTAGAGGGGGTTTCAAAGCATAATATAATATTTTGTCTAAATTCAATTCATTTGCAGTTATTTGTAAATATTTTAAAGTTATTTTTAATTTCAGTCTGTCCTGCCTCTTAGTAGTTTCAGGGTTTTAAAATTTGAGTATCTCTATCAAGTATTTTTGGTTTGTTTTTTTCTTTTCTCTTTCTCCCTATCTCTACCCCTCTCTGTCTCCCTCCCTCTCTCCACCTTCCTCCCTCCCTCTCCGATTTCTTTCTCTCTCTCTTTTTTTTTTTTTTTTTTGGTACCGGGGATCAAACTCAGGACTTTCTGCTTGTGAGGTAAGCAGCGGAACCACTGAGCTAAATCCCCGGCTCATTTTTTATGTTTTATTTATTTATTTTTGGTATTGGGGATCGAACTCAGGACCTTGTGCTTAAGAGGCAGGCAGCGGAACCACTGAGCTAAATCCCCAGCCCCTCTCTGATTTCTTTTCTCTCCCTCTCCCTCTCCTTGCTCTGTTTTCTTGAGATGGGGGTCTTTCTTTGTTGCCTAGGCTGGCCTTGAACTCCTGGTTCCAGCGATCCTCCTGCCTCAGCCTCTCAAACAGCTGAAGCTACTGGAGAGTACCACAGCCTCAAAGTTGTTTAAGTCTCAATGGTAGTTCCCTAGTTCCAAGATTTTGTGAACTAATATTCACAATGGTCCCATCATGATGTTACTGGATGTTAGATATTAATAATCATTATTCATCCTCTAGATAAGTATGAGTGCCATCGTGTGCCATGTTACAGCCATGGACCCAGTAGGCACGGGCTCACTCTTACAGAGCAGATGCTGTGTGAGGGCAGCCTGGCAGTCCTAATCTTGTAAGATTGCCCTCACCTGGCCATCTCCTGGCTCTGTCCTGGTGGTTGCCCTGCTCTGAATCCTGGTCACCTCTCTCAGGTTTATGTCACAGTGTGTTGATAATCTTATTGCTGAGTTTTGTTTGGGAGTGAGTGCTCTCAATGCAGCCTGGCAAAAAAAGATCCTGTGATACCCACAATCACCTTGTTGAATTGGGTATGGTTTACCTCTCAATGACTTCACATACATACATGTGTATATATATATATATATATATGTGTGTGTGTGTGTGTGTGTGTGTGTGTGTGTGTGTTATTAATTTGGTAAAGAAAATAAAGCATTACTAGTTTCCTGTTAATGTACTGTTTACAAGTCAAAATAAATACTTGCATTAAAATGGCTTTGTATATGTTCTGAATATGTGCTTTTATTTATGTCTGAATTGTGATGAATATGCATCATTTAAATGAACTATATACTTTCCCTTGAAAATACTGCTTAAATCAAATCTTGCTAATTTAATTTCAGTCAAATCTGTACCATTAAACTGCTTTCATTTGGAGAAAGCAGAATTCTTGAAGGGGAAAACAGTATAAGTTAAATTTCCCACCCTTTTATCATTCTGCTTGGCTGCCTCTAAATTACCTTTAAAAATTAAGAAGCATTGAAATTTGAAGCTGGTTGCACATTGATAAACATTGAGGCTTTTTTAGATGCCAGTTTGAGTGCTGGAAATAAAAATTCCTGGAATCTGTGTGGCATCTTCCTCGTGTATTTAGCTCCTCTTTTGTGTTCTTCCATGTTCCCTGAGCCTTTGTCAGAGCTTTTTCCATACTGTGCTCTGGTTCGTTCTTTCTATGTCTCATTCCACCAGGGCTTGGGAAGGAGGCAGGGCCTGCAAAGTAGTACTCTCTGCACTCAGCTGAAATATTTAAGTCTCTGATGTCACATATGCTTGAAATTCCAGTATCTATTCCATTAATATAAAATGTTGTCTTTCTTGCTAGAGTTTCCAGTATGGCCTCTGCATCGACTAAGTATAATTCACACTCGTTGGAGAATGAATCTATTAAGAGGGTAAGTTGAGTTTTCATTTATCTATCTCCCTGTTTTTCTCTTTTTATATTTGAATATTAGGCAATACTTGGGAGGTAACTGAATTACAATTTCATTCTCTACTCACTTAATATAAGTACATTAATCCTTGTGATTTTATTATCCCACCTCATTCTAGGAACGATTTTAGATGGCATACCTTATATGTGGGAAGTGACTTTTGTTCTTATAACTTTTCATATAACTTCATTTTTTGTTTTTGGGGGGTTTTTTGGTACCGAGGATTGAACTCGGGTCCTTGCTCTTGTGCAGCAGGCGTCGAAACCACTGAGCTAAATCCCCAGCCCCCATATAACTTCAATTTTGAGATGCTGTTTTCTGAACTGTTGCCAGACCTTACATTTTGGGTCCTAGGCAGTCCTCTGTCCTAGGCTTATCAGTAGGCCAGGGTCCACCAACCCAGTTGTTAAGCCTTCCTAAATATCAGTACTCTTTTCTGATTATGAGGATAAAAGAGTTGCATGATTAAAACAAATATGACTTTAACAGAAAATGGTTTAGCGTAGCCAGGGAGAAATTGTGCAATTTGGGGAGATTTCAGAACCTAGATTGAAAGGAAGGGTGAATTTAAAGTAAGCTTTATTCATCAGAAAGGTTAATTCACACTCCCCCGGCAGTGTACAGGATAAGGATCTCAAGTGCTCAAAGGGAGCAGAAGGCTGTCTTTTCATTTGTCTTCACTGATTGCTAACAAGGTTGACTGAAAAAAAGAAGTGTATTTATTGTTCATTTGTATTTCCTTTGCGACGTAACTGTTCATGTCCTTTGCCTATTTGCTTTTGGATGTTTGGGGAGGATTGTCTTTTTTTGATTTATAAATGTTCTGTACATCGTGACAGTTAACACTTTATAATATACAGGGTTATTTTTCCAGTTTGTGGTCAGCCTTTTACTTTTTGTAATTTTTATTTTTATTGGTCCATGTTTGCAGTACATAACAGTTACATTCCTTGTGGGGAGTTGGTACACGGACATGACACTTCTTAATTAATTTTTCATTCCCTTCGCCCTCCCCTCCCTCCCCTTCCCCCTAACCTCCATCTCTGGGTCCCGTTATTTATGGTATTTTGTTTTGATTTTGAAATCCAGAGTTTCAATGTTTTTATATAATCATATATGTCAATCTTTTATATTTTCTGCTTTGAGTGTCCACGGGGACCTTCTTCATCCCCAAGATTATATAAGCTTTTATTGTATTTTCTTTCAGTATTTTTATGGGATAAGAATGAGTTCTAAACATAAAAGTAACTTCAAGAATGTAATTATAAGTCCTTGTGTCATGTTCTCTGATATACATTATATCCTGTGTCAGTTTCGTTATCCTGTGTTAATCAAACATTCCCTTTCTTATTTGGGGGTTTCATTCTACTCTCTCCTCCTGGTCTGGAACTGTGACACTTAGAAGGTATACTGAATATGACATCTGCCCCTTCTGCTTGTTTGGTTATTGAGAGGCAGGATTAAGGGATGATAATTGCTTCTCATACCATTTCTCTAAGGTGCATGACTTGAATTCTCATTGAGGAATGTGTTCCTGGCAGGGGACAATTTGTCTTGCCCACAGCCCTCCCCTATTTTAACTAAAATGCTCTTGCAAGCACTAAAAAAACTCAAAATTGGCTGGGAATTTTAATTTTTGTATTGAATAAAAAAGATAAACCATTATAAATCCAACAAAACATCCCTCTTTGATACATTCTATGTCCCTTAAGTATGCACTTCCCGTTTCTCTTGTTCCATATCCATTTGGATAGTCCTAAGAACTCACCAAAATGTGCTGGTGTATTTGTTCCTCAGAGGGAGGAGTTGCTGACTTCACACAGGAAATGATTGCCGCATGCGTTGGAAAAAGTACCTAGAACAAATGGGATGGAGCCTAGTGATGAAGAAACCTTTGGGCCACATAGATGCTAGTGTTGTGCGCTGTATGTCGAAGATAGACCCTGCCGCATCCCATTGGTCCCAGGCAGCCAGGTCCCAGGGCTATCTGGCAAACTGGACTCTCAGAACTCACCCAGAGGTTTAGCAGTTAATACTTTGCCTGCAGAGCTGCCCAAGTGATTGGATGGGGTGCATGCCTGGGTGTAGCTCCAAAACGGAGTTTTCTGATGGACCATTCATTCTTACCTAGGGTAAGGCTCTTGGTAAAGGTGAAGAAGTCAGAAGTTAGAAAGGATCTTAGTAAAATAAGAAATCTAACCAGGGGTGGTGCCGTACACCTGTTATCACCGTACTCTGGAGGCTGATGCAGGAGGATTGCTGTGAGTTCAAGGCCAATCTGGGCTATGTAGAGGGTTCGAGGCCGTCCTAAACTACCTAGTGAGACCCTGTCTGAAAATAAAAGTGTATTTTTAGTTGCTATATTCCAGGCTGTTTTGAGACCCTATATAAACATAATGTCATTATTTCCCAAAACCTCTGCTTGATTTCCAGACATCTCGAGATGGGCTCAATCGAGATCTCAGTGAGACTGTTCCTCGACTCCCAGGAGAAACGCTGATTACTGGTAAGGGCCCTCTGATGCTAGGATCGAGTCACTGGATGAGCAGCATGGCAGGGTCAGGTGGCTTGAGTCCCACTTACTCTGTGCAGGACAGAGAGAGCTAGGCTAGTGTGGTTTAAAAGGGCCAATGGACAGAACTCTGCATTCCTGTCTTGATCAAAGAGCTCCTTCTGGAGTCTTGTGCTCACAAGGATAGCGATACTCTTGTCGCTGTACCAAGGACTGAGCATGATTTAGGAAAAAAATAAAACATGGATTATCTCTTGCAAGACTTTTACTAGAGCTGTAGGTTATCGTGCTTTAAGGTTATAAGGACAAAATAATATTAAGTTTTCCAGCCTATGATGTATGCTTCAAATTGATAAAGGCTTAAGGACTCTCCTCTTTGAGATAATAGAAGATCATACTGGTTTAAAGTCCTTCATTTGCCAGAAAATGAAAGTTAGTAATTTCGAGGTAAAATGTTGATGTGGTGTTTTCACAAAAAAATCCTATCAAGAGGAAGGTATCAACTTGGAAGGGCCAGACCTTTACACCTTAGGGCGACAGAATCACCTGTCAGCTAAATGCCAGTGTTGTGGGCATTCAGATTCAGTGTTGCAGTCCACACTCGGCCTGCACACTTCAGTGTACTGGGAGCCAGTAGGTTACCACTGTTTTAGGGACCCTTCGTGGCCTGAGATCTAGGGTTTGGCCTAAATGGCTAAAACGTGGTGCTGGTCAGATGAAGGTGCTAGGCAGAGTGCTTTTGAGAATTAGTTACCAAGCACCAAGAGACACTATTCTAGTTTTGAGATGGGAAGTAGTGGGATGTGTCCATCCCAATTTCTAGAAAAGAGCAAGAAGATATTTTACTTGTGATGGTCTTCGTGTATGACATTTTGGGCCTGGGTATCAGGGCCCAAACAATAACCAAGGTAATAACTAATTGAAGTGGCATGAAGCACTCTTAGTGTATTCTTCATTTAACACCTGAAGTGAAAGGGATTTCCAAGTCACTTTAAAAATGAAAAGCTAGTAACACAGTCAAGGACATCCTTGAGAGACAAGAGAAAGATATATTTTTATTATAATTAATTAGCTCTTCTGATTTAGTTTCTCCTTATGTTTGATTCTACCAAATATGTACTATTCTCTTGACCATCTGTTTTATATCACTGAAATGTTTGAAATGAGTCTAGTTAAACTCTTCTCTGGACTATTAAAAGAGAAAGAATATAGAGTAGGGCAAACCTCAGTGCTCAGTCTTGGGGTGAGTCCACGAGACTGCACAGGTGGATTGCCATCCACTGTTACATTAGCTCAGATAGTCACTTTACAGCCATCTGAAGGTAGTAGCAGCAGTATCCTTCACATCTGCTCTCGGGCAAGCTCAGGGAAGCTCTGCTAGCGTCCAGAGGTGACATGGCCCTACTAGCTCCCCAGCTGCCCTGATTGGACCTAGCATGGTGATGTGGGAACATTGCCAGTGCTTGCTTTCCACCTCTTCAGTGATTTCTATCATAGTTATTCTTAGCTGAATAGTTCATATTAAATTAGTGCCATTTGTTGTGTATCTTGGTATATATTTCCATTATTTTAGGGTACTTTTTTTATCTTACTAGACAAAGAAGTTATTTACATATGTCCTTTCAATGGCCCCATTAAGGGAAGAGTTTACATCACAAATTATCGTCTTTATTTAAGAAGTTTGGAAACGGTAAGTAACATGTAAGACCATAAAGATGACCCTAACTGTTAAAGATAATGCTAAACTGTTTCTCTTCTACCTTGCAAGATTGACTGTGGATCAGATTAACATGGGGGAGATACAGTCGCTTCTCAACTCTCTAATTTTTGCTTGTGCCGAAGCTCATTTAACACTAACACTGGTTTATGTAAGGAACAGAATCAATTTTACAAATAGGTTTTATCCCTCACTCCTGGGGAGAGGTTGGTAATTGTAATGATGTGCTAGTTTGGAGAAGTTAGTTTGGTGTAGAACGCACATTCTTAACCAGAAGCACAGATGAGAACCATTTGTGGGACTTAGTAGATGATACAGATACCCCAGATGTTCTGCGCCAAAACGCCCTTGCTTGTGCTCAGGCCCAGGTGTATTTTATAAAACATCACAGAGGAGGGCACTGGTGTGAATCCCTGCTAAGGCCCCTCACACTAGAACTTTCCAGGTGTTAGTGACAAAGCTCTAGGCAGCAGTGTAGAGCTGGCATGACTGTGATGTGACATCTTGCCAATCTGCCTCTTGGGCCTATGGCCGTGAAATGTTTGCCACCACAGTTCATGGAGGGTCCCACTGATGGAACAATGATACGGAGTGGAGATGCCACAGAAGGGGAAGAGAGAATGAGTAGCTGCTGTGGCTGCCACAAAAGAACCAATGGGAGTTGGGGTGGGAGGTGTTGCCCACACAGCCTGAAGGGGCAGGTGTAGCTCCATGGAATAGACTAAGGGGGAACTGGCGTGGGTACAGGGGAGAGCAGCCCATCACTGGCTTATACACAGGAGACGCTGAGATTATAGAGGTAGTCTAGCTTTTGCTTCATTGCTTTAGCCCAGCGTTTCTTTAGGACAGTTGTAATCTAAATTAGTTTGCATCTGTTGATGTTTTTCTTTATTGTGTTCATTATTCTACCTGAATTGTGGCAAATGCTGTTTATTATCACTGTTGCCTAGGCTGTGGGAGCCCACTTGTATAGCCACTACCACTCCTTGGCGTGTCCCATAGCATGGTGCTAATAGGCATGGGTTTGTGGATCAGGCCATGGGGTCCTGAGACTGGGAGTTTTCTTGGTGTGGCTTGATTCAGACTTCCAAGTAAGACCAGAGATGAGTGAAAGTCTAGTTTCCCAGAATGAGAGACATTAACAGCTGTGAGCCAATGTCAACCCTTGGCAACAACTGGTAAAACTTCTACAATTGGTTGTGTGTGTCTGTGTGTGTGTGTGTGTGTGGTTGTAAAACTTTACCGAAGGACATAAAAAAGATATGTTTGAAGACTAATGAACCACCTCTTTAGATTGCAAGAAATGGTAATAAAAAGATCTTAATGTCACAGATTCAGGGCATTTCAAACTTAAACATACAGTATTTCCAAAAAACATTTCATGCATTAAAACCAAATAAATTTAAAATAAAATGGGTACACTTGAATTTTTATTGTGGACATTTTCATAAACTTCCAAATGATTAAAGTATGAGAAATGCACAAAACAGTATTAAAAGAATGATTTATGTGCTATTTTATTTTTTATTGGTTTGTGTCTGGGATACATAATATTTACATTCATTTTGGGGAATTCATACATATATACCTTAGCTTGATTGTTTTTGATCCCCCTTCTTCCCTCTTTCTCCTCTCCCCCCTCCAATGTTATCATTTTAAACCGATGACTTAAGTACATGTAAGAGAGGAACCACTGGGAGTGTTACCGTGTGTCACCTTCACAGCTTCTAGCACACGGTAGCTACTGGCAAAGACACAGGGGAGTAATGGTGGTGGTACACCTAGGTGGAGTGACAGACTGTATCAAAGGCTCGATGCCAGCCCAGAAGTGTTCCTGGTGCAGTGCATGGCCAATATATGAGAAGCAGCAAATTAGTTAATGTGCTTGGTGACAGAGTTGGGCTTTGAAATGATCTTGATTGGCTAGGATATTGGAGCAAAACAAGGAATACAAAATCTAGCAAAGATAACTTAGTTCAATCAGTTGTGTCATTAAGGGATGCAAGACATCTGTCTTAACAGACACCTAAGCCTTTTTGAACCAAGAATTGGATGTGACTGATGAAAAAGCTAATATACTGTAGGGAATAATAACCAAAGTTAGTGACAAGACAAAATGGGACACTGAGCCCTGTCTAAAGCAGTGGGTTCAGATGCACGTCCCATGTTTTAAGAGAGCCATTGACAGACTAGAGAGATCTCAGATGAAGAAAACCAAGCTAAGGGACAGAGATATGAACAGTGATCAAAATGAATGTCCCCACACCCTGCCGAGGTCCCCAGTCGCGCGGAACACGCCGAATCGGCCCGCTGCAGACCGGCAGGTCTGTGCACACCCTACCGAGGTCCTGAGTCGCGTGGAAGATGCCGAATCACCCCACTGCAGACAGGCAGGTCTGCCCACACCCTACCGAGGTCCCCAGTCCCGCAGAACACGCCGAATCAGCCCGCTGCAGACAGGCAGGTCTGTGCACACCCTACCGAGGTCCTGAGTCACGCAGAAGACGCCGAATCAGCCCGCTGCAGGCAGGCAGGTCTGTGCATGCCCTACCGAGGTCCTGAGTCACGTGGAAGACACCGAGTCACCCCACTGCAGACAGGCAGGCACCTGATTCCACATTACCAAGGCGCAGAGGACACCAGACCACCAGACCAAGGTACTGAGTCCCACTGTTCCCGGCCCAGAGGTAGGAGCTTCTGAGCCGTCGTCCTACTGCTCCTGGTCCAGAGGAAGGGGCTTCCGGGCCACCATCCCTCCCACCGCTCCCAGCCCAGAGGGAGGGCCTTCTGAGCCACCATCCCACTGCTCCTGGTCCAGAGGAAGGGGTTTCCCGGCCACCATCCCTCCGGCTGCTCCCAGCCCACAGGAAAGGGCTTTTGGGTCACCATCCCTACCGCTGCTCCCGGCCCCTGTCCCACCTCACCCAGCTCAGAGGAGGTAATCCCTGCAGGCGCTAACAGCCCCCCGCCCCAGTTGAAATGAGAAAACACATAAATAAGTCTCAAAACCAGACTTCCAGATCACCTAGAGCAACCCCAAAGGGAAATGAGATGGAACCCTCTGATACTCAACCACCTGGACCCACTGAACTGGCAACAAAAGGGGATCTGGAAAAAATGAAATCAGAAATAATTTCTCAGATAACAGGAGAAATTGTGCCCTTAGTGCAAGACATGATTAATAATTCTAGAGAGGAGCTCAGGAACATGATGGAATCCCAACATAAGAAACAAATGGAATCCATAAAACAGATGCAAATAGATTTCCAGGACATGAAAAACTCCATTGAAAGTCTACACAGCAGAATGAGCCAGTGTGAGGACAGAATTTCAGATATAGAAGATAAGATTGCAATTAGTGACCAGGAAAAGAAAAATTGCTTCAAAATTATAAGGGAACATGAGAAATCAATCTAGCAGCTGCTAGATGATGCAAAAAAGAATAACATAAGACTGATTGGGCTCAATGAAGAAACAGGAGAGAGTGGAGATGACATAAAAAATCTCTTCACAGAAATAATGACAGAAAACTTCCCAAGCAGGGGAAAAGAGCTTGCCATACAGATAAGTGAGGCATATAGGACTCCAAATAGCCTTGATCAAAAAAAATCTACACATAGGCATATAATTGTTGAGATTCCAAAATGAATGTTGATGCAGCAAGCATGGTGACGCACACCTACAATCCTAGCACTTGGGAGGCTGAGGCAGGAGGATCACTGAGAGTTCAAGGCTATCCTGGGCTACACAGCTGTCTCAAAAAAAATGAGAAAACAACAAAAAAAATTAAATGTTGATGTTTTGTCTGAAGAAAAGAAGACTAAAGGGGCAAGTGATAGGGCAATCTTTGAATATCTAAAGTGCTGTGGGGCAGGGATTAGATTTATTCTGTGCAAATCCCAAGGGTCAAATTGTGATGCATTGAGAGAGTTTATGCTAATATAAATGAGAGTTGTCACAAATTAGATTTAAAACAAATGTCAGTGTTTTTCGAGATACCTCTGATAGGCATGCATTACTTTTATAATTGGGAAAATACTTAGCAAGTTTCATTTATTCTGTTTTCATGTGGCACCTTGCAGGACAGGGGTTAGCCTTGAGCGGGTGAGTGACATGCCCACCTGACAGTGACCATAAAACTTCTACCAAGATTTATGCAAACATTTTAAATAATTTGCCACAACATGTAGTGCCTGTACAGCAGAAAACAGCCAATAGCAGAAAACGCCATATCAGGAGTGCTATTTAAGTGGTGGCTTAGGAGCCTAGAAAGCTATTATAGTGCTTTTTCCCCCGAAGCTCCAAACAACAGCATAACTGTCGAGTTTACTGCAGAACATGAAAACATTCTTTTGTGTGTTTGACAAGAGCTGTCATCTCGGCGGCATTTTGAAGCGGACACCTGTTTGTCTCAGGTATGTAAACACTGCAGTAGGAGCCATGTGCCCAGGTGTGTGCGGCCTGACTTTGGAGTCTGTGCTCCCATTTTGTAAGGGACGCCGAGGGACCACTGTCACATCCTCGGGTTACCACAGCAGCTGCATCTACCGACTCTCGTTGCGTGGTCTCCCCCAGGGTCTGTCCTGGCCACTGCCTCCACAGTGACCGCCTCAGGCCAGACTGACCAGAGCTGCTTGGTTCTGCAGCTCTCCTTGGCTTCCTGTTGCCTGCAGAGGAAAATCAGTTCCCCTCTGTGTGGTGTAAATTCCTTGGGGCTTCTCTAGCCTCGACTCCCACAGCTCCTCCCGGAACACCTCCCCCAGAATGTATGCAGTCTTCTCACTGAACCCCAGCACCCCTTTCCCCGCCCCTTTCAAAGCCATTCTTTGTCCTCAAGAAGCCACCTCAAAAGTCACTTGCTCTCTGGAGCTTTCTGCAGCTGCCCCTGAGGGAGTCCTCCCCTTTCTGTGTCCCTGTGGCCCTTTCTTCACGAATGGCCCCTTAGCTGCACTTGATAGCTTCCTTCCAGTTCTGTCTTTTTCCTGAGTGCATGACACCATCCCCTGAGGGACACTTCTCTGCTTTGTCGTGCTCAGTGTATGTTGGAGGACGGAGATGCTCCTCTGGTTGTTCGCTGGTGCTCAGCTCTTAGATGGAGCCTGGCACATTGAAGCTGCTCAGGCAGTATGAGTTGAATGCATGAATTTTGTCTCATTTGTGTGCTTGCTGCTGTGACTGCTGCTTTAACAAGTGCTGTGTCCTGGTCTCTATGCCAGCCAGTGCAGTGTTGGTAGACACCAGATGCCCAGAAAAAGTGTATTCAGCGAGTGAGCTCAGGAGGAAGCAGACGCCTGCTTTGTTAGTGCTCCTCAGAGGGTAAAGGCCTTGTTGTGGGTTGACCACAACATTGTTAGTGCGGCCCGTACTAAGTCACGGCATCTTGAATACCAGCATTGCCTCTGGAGTTCAGAGGCACCTTTGACCTTGAGGGTGCCAAGGAACTTGTCTTTGGATTAATATTGTGACCACAGCAGGGGCCACCGTAGGCGTATGCTACCCTTTGATCTGGTAGAATAGCATGGAAACTGCTTCCAGATTCTTGTCCAGAAGTACTTTGGGTCCAGTCGATGAGAGACAACTTAAGTGTTTGTTCATCCACACATCCTTCAATCCAGAAGCGGTCCCTGACCACCGTGTGGCTTCATGGGATATGGAGAGGAGCAATTGATTGAAATAAGACTCAGCCCACAGTGGTGTGCTTAGTGCTGTGAGGAACTAAGGGAAAGGGACGAGTCAGGATACCATAGAGAAGGGTCTTGGGGAGCAGTGACAGTGGCATGGGAAGGATGGACGAGCATAGTAGGTAGAAGTTTTCCGTACCCACATGGTGCTTTCCATATGGATACAGACATCCGTGCTATGGAGATGGTTGAGTGATCTATGGGGCTGGAACATCGGTGGAGGAGGAAGTAGTAGGGGGCAGGAGGGAATGAGTCTAGAGGAAGAGAGGCAGGAGACCCATAAGTCAGCTAAGAGGTGCGTGGTGTGTGGAGAATGATGGCCCCAAGTGCAGATTTGTCTGCAGTGTGGATGATGGGTGAGGGAGAGAGGGGGGCAAGAAGACCTGCTGGGAAGTTACCTGCGGGTCCCAGGTGAGCGAGAGGGCCTGATGCCCCTTGTAGCACATGTAGATCAGAGGAAACAGCCACAAGAGTGCAGAGGATTTGAGTGGCCAAGAACGACTCCTGGGGTTTCTCGCTTGAATGATTGGAGCTGCTGCCATTCATCAGAACAGATGCTAACGGGGGAGGAGCCTGGCATAGATCAGCCTGGGGAGGGGGACAAGTGTGAAGGTGGAGACTTAGCCTGCGCAGCTAGCACATGGGACTGTCCCCCTGTGCAGCTGGGAACATGGAGATTTCCTGGCACCGCTGGGTGTCGAGAACCTTTCTCTGTGGTAAGGAGAGGAAGGGCCAGGGACAGAAACAAAGCAGCAGCTAATGAGCCATGGCAAAGCCCCTGGGAGCCACTGTGGTCACAGAGGGTGGAAAGGAGAATGTCAGGAAGGAAGGGGCGGCCTAAGGTGGGTCAGGGATCAGTAAGATAAAGAGTGAGGAGAGGCCGGAAGGGTGGCCCCAGAGACCCTGGGAGCTTGCAGATAGATCCCGTATTGAACAAGCTCCTTCAGGTTTACTGACCCCTTTTGTTTTTCTTTTTCTGCATGGTACCAGGGATTGAACCCGGGGGCTTCACACTTCACACAGCTATGTCCCTAGCCCTTTTTAAAATGTTTTATTTTGAGACATGGTCTTACTCAGTTGCAGAGTTGCCCTGGCTGGGCTTGAACTTGTCATCTTCCTCTCTCAGCCTCCCAGAATATTAGGATTACAGGCGTGTGCCACCATGCTCAGCTCTGAGCCCTTTTCTACACACTTAAAAAATTTTTTTATATTAGTACATGCTTGCAGTACTTTTTCTTAGTACATTCATCGTAGGGAGTTGGTACATGTTATTTAACTCATCTTAATTCTTTTTACTTCCCCTTTCCCCATTTCTAGATCCCTTTCCCGTTTGCAAAAAGATCTGTCTCCCTGATTCCTATTATCCATCCTTTGTTTTGTTCTTTAAATTATTTATACTTTGGGTTTCTTATATAAGAGAAACCATGCAATATTCAAGCTCCAGCACTCTCTTTTGTCTGAGGCAGGCAAAGCGACACTGCCCAGGTGCATTCCTTATTCTTTCTTTCTTTATTTTTTGTGTGTGTCCCGGTGCAGACCTTTCTTCTGTACCTGTTTTTCACTTCCTACTGCGTGCCAGAGATACGATGACTTTTTGCCTGGCCTCCCAGAGTCATGGCCAAGCTGAAATTTCCCCCAGTTCCTTCATTTGGTGTTCTTAGTTTTCTTAATGGTACCACTTTTCATCCTGTCACCCTGTAGTCACTTCTGTTCCCAGCCCCACCCCCTTTGTCTGCAGTCCTCTGTGTTGTTGCAGATGCCGCATCCTCCCGGCAGGCCTGTCTCCCCTTATTCCCCGTGTGTCCGCTCCACACCCTGGCTCCAGCCGCCCCTTGCTGTTCCCTACGCTGGCCCTGGGCTTTCTCAGCCCCAGGCTTTGCTTCAGGCCATTTCTCCACCTTGCACACATGTTTACCCCCACCCTGTCCCCCACTGTTGGCCCCTGCCCCCTTTAAACGTTATTTGGTGGTAGAATGTTTATAATTACCCACCGGCCATCTGAAGAAATCCCATCCTCTCCTTTCCCTTACACCAGAGATAATTGTCATTTTAAAATCAGTGTTCACACTCCTGGCCCTTCCGCAAATTCCTTTGAAAATAGAATGGAACATAGGAGCTGAAGTGCAAGGACTCCAGGCCTGCTAGGTGAGCAGGAATTGGGCTAAGACTGCTGGCCGAATGACAATCACGTTGTGGAGACTGATTGCATTTTCTGACCATACGTTTGAGATCAGAAACATCACCTTCTTGCAGGATTAGATTTAAAAACAAATTCGGTGTTTGGCTTTTCTCTGAAAGATAGTAATGCAGTGGTTTAGTTCTTTTGGCAGAGTGTTTACCCCGAGATTCTGGAATCCCACTGAATTCTGTGGTTCTTTTATGGCCCCTCAATAGAAACAGGGCACACAGCATGAACTTCTTCGTAAGGGCACTTCTGGGAAGGACGAGGACAAGGTGGCCTGTCTGCTTTGCTTGGCTCTCGGGTTTCTAGTGTGGAGATGGGACTTGGGTGCAGAGAGGGCTGCTGAGCCTGCATGTTGTTGGGCTTTGTCTCGCAAACACCTGGTTCCAAAAAGACCTTCAGCCAGGTGCTGGGCATCATGCTGCCTACAAGTGGGGCAGCTAGCAAGTGTACTAGCACTTGGTTTCCCTCATCTCTGTTGCTGGTACCGTTAGAGCTGTAAGCACTCGGTACCAGCAGGAGGGGAAATAAGTGGACCTTCCACTCCGGGTATTTCAGAGCCAGGCCTGCGTCCTTCCCCAGAGGGAGGCCAGACCACTGCATTAGAAGTGCAAGCAAAAGGATTCTTACAGTATTTTTCTCTTTTAAAAATGCATTGGAGGGCTGGGCGTGGTGGCACACACCTGTAGTCCGAGCACTCAGGAGGCTGAGGCAGGATGATCACTGCGAGTTCGAGGCCAGCCAGAACTACATAGCAAGACCTGTCTCAAAAAAAAAAAAAACAAAACAAAAAATGCATTGGAAACTTCAAGATTGTCCTTTTTAAAGTCCTCTGTCTAGTGAATTTGATACCTCTTTTTATTTAGAAGGAGGTGGAATAATGCTACCTGGACTATAATAATAGAACCGTCCTGTTGGGTCCATAAACAGCAGTATCACTGGCAACGTAGACTCCCTACTATACATTAGCTTCCCAGATTCAAGAACTGAAATGCTCTGAAATCAGATGTCATGCTTAAAACGTTTCAGATTTTAGAGGTTTTCAGATTAGGGTTACTCAACCAGTGAGCTCTACGTAAATATTCCAAAATCCAGAAAACCTTAGAATCTGAAACACTCTGGTCCCAAGCCTAAGCATTTTGGATAAGGGATACTCAACCTGTGCAGGTAGTCTTCTAAACTCACGGGCTTACATCATCTCTGTATATTACCGCTATAAAACAAGTGCCATTTTCAGGTTACCACATTCACGACACGGCTGTGTGTACATGACTGTCCCATGCTGTCCAATGAGACAGTCCTGCATGTACCACTGGGGATTCAAGCCAGCAGGGACATGTTAATACCCAGGCTCCTTTGCTCTTTGTTCCCATGCTAACGCCCAAATCAAGGGTCTGTGGGCTGCCGAGCCCTGGTGATAAAAGTCATGTAATGGATTGAATTAATTAGTTCTACTACAAGTCAGATTCCAGCCCTCAGAAAGGGTCTCATCACTAACTCGGCAATTCTTTTCATCTCTAGTTGACATCCCCAGCACTTTGCCAATAAACCTCCTGTGAGCTTTAGCTGACCTTGTGTTTCGTGCTGTCAAAAGCTGAAAGTCAGCTTGTCTGAGCTCCTATAAATTCCCCTGTCAGCCTCTAGCAATGTCTGTTTTCACCCATCTTTTTTTCCTTCCCTCCCCTCTGAGAGGAAGGAGCTAGGCATTTCATGTTCCTCAGCAAGTCCTCTCCTTGAGCCTTTCTCCTCCTGCCCCATTCAGAGTCCCCATTCCCCACTGGTCATTCTTATGTTTTTGGTTTTCATCCTTTTTGGTCCCTCCCCACCCTGAAGATCTGCTCAAGCCTTGTTATTTTAAAACCCCCTCTTGCATCCCTGCTATCATCCTCTTTCTTTCCCTTCTTTGCTAAGCTTCCTTAAGAATGAGTCTTCACCTACTGCTTCCATTTCTGGGCTGGTGGCTCCTGGGCCACTTGGGTCTGGCTTCTGTTCCCTGTTGAAAATACTCAGTCCCTGCACCATTCCAAGACCTCAGCTCTTCCCTTCTCTGCCATGATGGGAAGTGTTTCTCTCTTCCTTCTTTCTTTGCCCCTCTCTCCATGCACTCTTGGCTCTTCTGCCTTTTGCCTTCTGTGTTCGTCCCTTGAGCTCTCCTTTGCCCTCTTCTCTCTCAGTTGTCAGTTCCTGGCCAGTTCTGTAGCTGCTGCCCCAGCCTTTGGGTGCTTGGGGAATGTGTGTGTGTCTCTCAAGGAGCGGCCTCCTGCAGCTTGGAGTCCCATGGGACAGATGGGCAACAGTCACATAATCACAGTAGTACTGACCGCAAGGGGGATTGGTGTCATGGGGGAGGACAAGAGGGTGAGTGTTCCAGGCACCTGGCATTTGTTCAGAGGCAAGGCTGCTGCACCTGCGCTGTGAAGACTAAATGTGACTTTTACCTAGATGCAGGCAGCGCTGGGGAGGTGAGAAGAAGCAGCCTGTGAGAGGGCCTGAGAGCAAAGGAAGTATGGAAAGAGGACCTGATGGCTGGAGGGGAAAGAGGCGAGGGATGACACGGGCATATGTGGTGGCCAGGTGGCCTAGGCCCTGCCAGATTTCCTAAGGGTTTTGGGGTTTACGTTGTTTTATTTTTAATCAATTTTTTTAAATTGACAAAATCAGATGGCCTGGTAGCACATCCTTGTAGGCCCAGCACTTGAGAGGCTGAGGCAGGAGTATTGCCATGAGTTCAAGACCAGCCTGAACTACATAATGAGACCCTGTCTCAAAAAATGAAAAAAAACAAAAAAAAAATCACATTTATCATGATTAACATGTTTTAAAATAGGTATACATTATGGAATGGCTCGCTGAAGCTAATGAACATACATGTTACCTTACACATATGATTTTTTTGTATGTGTGATAAGGATCCTTAAAATCTACTAACTCTGGTCACCATGCTGGACAGTGGGTCCCTTGTACTTCTTCCTCCTGCCTAACTGAATGTCATATCCTTTGACTGTCAGCTCCCCGCCCTCATCTCTCAGGGTTGGGGTCTTCAGAGTTTAGCCATGAGGAGCTTTTGGGGGGGTGGTGTGAGCAGAAATGCCAGCAGCAGTGGCTTTTCCACTAGGCAACCCTGATGCCCTGTCAGCTGTCTCTTTGCAAAGAGAAGCTGCTGGCCGAGCTGGGAGAAGTTGACAGATGCGAGACTGATTTAAGGGTGGAGACAAGAGGGACGCAAAGTGTCCCTTGGTTTGTAACTTTTGAAGCCGGGACACGCAGATGAAGTGCCAAGCCACCAAGATAGGAAACCTGGTAAAAGGATGTCATTCAGCTCTGGACAGACTTAGAGGGAGGTGTCTTTGGGATCTCTTCCGGTGCTGCCTGCTGCATGTCTGCATTTGGTGCATTGGTCCTACTCTCCAACCTATGGGTCTGTCTTTCTGCCAAAGCCCTGCCTCTGTTCTTCCCATCCTTTGTGGGACCACTGTGGTCCATCCCAGAGATCTGGGCCCGAATCCAAGTCCTGTTTGCTTCCTCCCAGGCTCACCCAGTCTGCTTTCTCCCTCAGGTCTCCCCTCTCCCAGTCCCTCAGAGCCTCTCGTGGGCATGCAAGCATCAGGCTCCACAGTTCGGCCAGTGGGCCCAGCGCTGCTGGCTGAGTCCTCAGAAAGCCACTCGATCTTGGCCTACCTCTCCTCCGAAATCATCCTGTGGCCCTCACTGGTCTAGTCCTGCTGGACTCCCTTGTGCAGTGATGGCGAACCTTTTAGAGCTTTCAGTAATAAACAGCCAGCTGTAGCATACGAGCTGTAGGTTCACCCCCACTGCCCTAGCAGATTCCTGGTGCCCGCTCTTTGACCCGAGCACTTGAGTTTTGACAAATTGCACGTATTTTCCCACATGTGCTGCTGGGAAACCCTTACCTGTGTCCAGAAGGTTGGCCCTTTAAGGGTCATCTTTAAAGCAGCCATCGCCTCGGAACTCTCATCCTCTCGCTTCCCATGCCGCTTCATATGGACTCTTCTCCCCGCTCCCGGCACTTGCAGCCTGGCATCATGGCTTCTTGGGCGCCTGTGTCTTATCTCCGGGTAGAGCCACGCCCTGAGCTCACAGGGGCCACTCTGCAACTTGTCTTTGGGCCCCATCAGCCAGGACAGTCCCTGTCACTCCCTGGACAGTGTGCTGTTTTAGGTACTTAGAGGCACGGAATTCTGAGTTAGAATGGACCTCTGAGATGCCTTCAATATTTAATGATATTTAGATAGTGATGACTCACGTTCCCAGGTAGTGGGGCTAGTTTTCCTATTCGTGGATCTTCCTGTTCGGCCTGCTGAGTTGTCAGACCCTGAACGTGTCATTCAGGGAGAACGTGGTAAAGAGCTTGATTAGACTGTGGCACCTGTGGCCAGGAGTGGCTGCTTCTCCTTGCTGTCCCGTGTTGTGCTCTGTGCTGGGCTGAGACAGTCTGAGCTGTACAATTTCATCTGTATAGAAACAGAGAATGGTGGCACACACCTGTCATCCCAGCCCTTGAGAGGCTGAGGCAGGAGGATCGCAGCAAGTTCAAGGCCAGCCCGTACTACATAGTGAGACCCCGTCTCAAAAGTGAAAACAAAAAAAGGACCAGACAACAGCAGGGTTTCTTCTCACTTTTAATTCTTCTGCCTTTAAAAAATATCCCTGCAGGGCCGAGGATGTAGCTCAGTGGCACTGCGCCTGCCTCACAAGCACAAGGTCCTGAGTTCAATCTCTGGTACCAAAAAAAAATAAATATTCTAGCCTCCATGTTGGCATTAGACTATCAGACTTTTATGTATTGTATGTAAATTGACATTTAAGAGTATAATTCACAGGGCCGGGGATTTAGCCCAGTGGTTCCGTCGCCTGCCTTGCAAGCGCAAGGACCCGAGTTCGATCCCTGGTACCAAAAAAAAAAAAGAATATAATTCACAGATGCTCATAAATCTCCATGTGCTCTAAGGATAATAACAGACTACCTGATAGTATGTTTTTCCAAACTAGTCTGCAGCAAGGGGGAGGCAATACTGTATAATGTGGACCTGTGCATGTACACTTTAACTAAGTAGCATTTTTCTCTTCAGGCAGCCCTGTTTCAGTCATGTAGTGAGATGCCTCACTCCATGGCAGCAGCTACAAAGTGCTTCCTTCAAGCTATAAACAGAAAGAACTGTCAGATGCTAGCTAGAGCTGGATCTGCTAGATTTGCAGAGCACAATTACATCTTCCAAACACTTAGGTGTTCTTTGACATCATAATAATGATCACAATGACTTTCATTGTTTTCTGGCTACCAGTGACAGGCATCACGCCAGGTACTTTAAATCCATTATCTCAAATCATCCCTACTTTGCAAGTATAAGAGATAAGAGTAACATGCCTAAGTCATCCAGCTAATAAATGTCAAAACTCAGATTTGAGCCAATTTTGTCCATATTTAGAACTTGTCTCTAGTTGGGCGTGGTAGCACATGCCTGTCATCCTAGCTCTCGGGAGGCTGAGGCAGGAGGATCGCCATGAGTTTTAGGCCAGCCTGAACTACATAGTGAGACCCTGTCTCAAAACAAACAAAAGAGCCTGTATTTTTTCCCAAATAGCTATACTTACACTTTTTTGACTTTTTATTTTGAAATAATTATGAACTTGCAAAAATAGTACAGAGACGTCTCATGTACCTGTTGCCCAGTGCTCCCTAGCAACGGTATTGTTTTATCAGAGCCAGGAAGTTGTTGGCACAATATAGTTAATTAGACTCTGACCATGCTTGCCCACTTTTCCTATGTTTCTGTGCACAGTCTGTGACATAGGGGCCCAAGTAAGCACAAGACATGGGATTGTCACATCACCATAGAAGAGTTCCTTCATGGTCGCACCCTCCTCCCCTCAACCCTGACGACCACAACCATGTCTCCCTGAACTATCTCTGCATTGGTGCAGTCACATGACATCTGTCCTTTTGTGGTTGGCTTTATTTACTCAGCTTGATGGCCCTAAAGTTCTTCCGGGTTGCATAGATCCTCAGGGCGTTCATTTTTATTGCTGAGTAGTATTCCAGGGAATGGATGCATCGTAATCTTCGACTTTCTGAATTCCTAAATATCCCCTGAGCTATGTTTATATTCTATGAGGAAGTGTTTAATGTCTGTATTGTCTTTGAAAAGGAAGGATTTAAAATCAAAGAAATACTTTCTTTGTATCCCCTAAAAGGACATTTTTAAAGGGCAAAAACTCAAAAACCTTTAAAAAAATTTTTTTTAGCCGGGGATTTAGCTCAGTGGTTCCACTGCCTGCCTCGCAAGTGCAAGGATCTGAGTTTGATCCCCAGTACCAAACAACCAACCAACCAACAAAACAAAAAAAACAGTACACTTGGGCCAGAGATTTAGCTCAGTGGTGCCAGCGCCTGCCTCGAAAGCTCAAGGTCCCGAGTTTGATCCCCGGTACCAAAAAAAAAAAGAAAAATTTTATTGTCAAACTCATCTAATACAATATTAAAGAAATTTTTGGATTAAAAGTTATATATCCCATCATACCTTCATGCATATGAATATATATTTTAGGACAGTCTATTTTAGTGTATTTTGTATGCTGCTTTTTTCCACTTAAACTTGTTTGCCAGATACCACCGTTGTTAAGTAGCTATGTATTTCTTCCATCGAGGCAACCCCTCAAGTAGCCTCACACACATAGCTTTCTCATGCTCAATGATCACTCTTGATGTGTGCCCCTGGCCCTTGGCTTGGATGTCAACCCTGCCCCATGTTTACTGCGCATGTTACTGAAGGTTTTACAAACCTCCATTGGCAAATCAGGAAACAGGAATACTTTCCCTTCTCCCTCGAATGGTTGTAAGGATAAAATGAGACAGCGCATGCCCAGACCCTATGGCAAGCAGAACCTGGCACAGGCAAGGTCCTCTTATGTGCAGCCACCACCTGACTAACATGATTCCATCATGCCAACAGTCTTACGGGTTGCAGTCAGCATTGACTTGCAAACCCGGAGAAGCTTTGTACCCATGCTGCTTCCAGGCGCTTAAATTCTAGTGGCAAATACAAATGCATATAGTATGAAGCAGGTGGTGTGACAGAAACCTATCTCAAGCACCGGGGACCTTGGGAGAGGAGGTGGTTCATTGTGCCTGTTCTGATTGGGAAGCAAGGCTTGGTGAACAGGGAATAGCTTGAGCAGAGCAAAGGGTTGAGATCCAAGCCAGGGCCTGAGACACACACCAGGAGTCAGTTGTGTCACTCCTAACAACTTAGAGTAATCATTTAGCCCAAGAAGCTCTGTGCATGAGGAAGCTTGGGCAAGTGGCCTATTGTGGATGAAGTGTTTGAAGGATGGGGAAGGGTCTTGCTTAGCTGGAGAGCACGGTATTGTGGGAGAGACGCCATACAGAAGTGGGCTTCAGGCGATGTCACAGCCCTCTGGAATTATGGGCCTAGAGGAGTTCTCTCTGTCCCATAGGCACTGTGCAATGGCCAGTTCTCAGTGCATACTCGACTCCTCAAATGCTTGCTTTTTCATGTGTGATCTGTCCTGTATTTTTGTTCATAAAGAGTAAAGGGCTAAGACGGAAAAAAAAACCTTGAAAGCTTATGGTTATTTTACGTGTTTTTTGATGTTTTAATTACAGTGACAGAAATATTAACTTTTATGTTTTTGTCCATTACAGGATTCTGCTCTAATACTTGATGTTCCTCTGGGTGTGATCTCAAGAATTGAAAAAATGGGAGGCGCGACAAGTAGAGGAGAAAATTCCTATGGTCTAGATATTACTTGTAAAGTAAGAGATTCAATACTTTCTTACACAAAGAAAAAGGCACAGTAGTGTTGAATAATAGTAGAAAGTTAATGTGGGCTTAAAGCAATCAAAATCTCCTGTACAGAGCCAGGGATGTAGCTCAGTGGCCCTGCAGCTGCCTGGCAAGTGCAAGGTCTTGAGTTTGATCCCCGATTCCAAAAAAAAAAAAAAAATCTCCTGTACATCCGAGATCCTAGAAATGGTTCTCCTTTTATGCTTTGAGATTTCCCAAAGCACTGAGGGAGAGAGTTCCCATCCAAGGGACCCACGTGGTCACCACGAAAGAGGCCTTGAGGAACTGGTCAGCTTATTAGCTTGACTGAGTAGAAAGAAAACGTTATTGATAACATTTTTTAAACCTTTGTAGTTCTTGCTCCAGTCTGCTCTGGGTGACCCTTCATGTCATGTGTCACCAGCTACACACCTTCATACAATGGAAGGAATAGACTGCCTTCTGCGAACAGGATATGTCTTTATCTCTGACAACCTTTGTAGCTTTTGCTGAGTTTTTAGAGGTAGTGATCTAATATTTTGTTTGGGGATGATGATCAGGAGAAATTTAATGGTAATTAAATATAATCAGTTATATTAGTAACCATTGATTGAATATCTGTGTCCACCCAAACACATGCTAGGTGCTTTGCATCCCCCCAGCACAACCTTCAAAGATGGTCATATTGTAGATGGGGAGCCTGAGGCTCAGAGGGGTCACATTGCTGAGTTCACCCTACAAATGGCAGAGCCAGACTCCAAATCCAGTGAGGTAAACAGTAGGTCAGTCTTCTGGCAAGGGATCCTGCTTTCCTGGTGTTGGGTTTCAGGAGATGACTATCTGTAGCATCATGGCCAAGTCTAGAACAAGCTGCGAGGGATTTGGAGATCATCTGTCCTCCTAGTTCTCCAACCCAGATATGTATCAGGACAATCTGGGAAGCTTTTTAAAAATGTAGATCCCTGGGCTGGGGATTCAGCTCAGTGGTTCCAGCGCCCGCCTCAAAAATGTAGATCCCTGAGATCTACCCCCAGATCCTACTGTGAGATCATCTCTGGAGGCTGGAGCCCAGAAGGGTGGAACGCTTCCAAGTGTTTCAGGTGACAATGCCAAACATCTTGAAGGACCTAACAGCAAATATTTTAGGCTGGATGAGCCGTGTAAGATTTGTGTCACATGTTCTTTTTTGTGTTTTGGGTTGTCCACCTTTTTAAAATGTAAAGTAATGTTCTTGGCTTGGGAGCCATATACAAAAAGTGACCTTTGCTGACCCCTTGCCAGTCCAAGTCCTTCCTTCTGTGGATGGGGACATGAAGTCTTTGCCTACGGCTGCCCAAGGAGCCAAGGGAAGAGCCAGAGTTAGAAACTCTTGTCCTAGTCTTGTGGACTGTAATGTCACACAGTCTCTGCTTATGTTTGGATTATGAATCCAGTGAAGACACTCTGCCAGAAACCAAGAGGTTATATCATTATTAAACTTGGTCTGAAATTCCCCACTACATCCCGCCTCATCTTTTTGTTTTTGTTTTGATCTAAGCTACCTGAATTCACGCCTTATCTATTATCCCAGCTACTGCCTACACTTTAGACCTAGAAGTGTGGGTGTTTACGATGTTGGAAGGATTCTGCATTTCACATAAACAGATTTGTGGGAGTAATGTTTTAAAGTCCTCAAGGGAATGTGGCTGATAATTTTAGTGATTTTGAAGTGACGTTAATTCTAATGAAGCTTTTTAAAAAAAATCCCATTTGCTGTCTTATCAATAGGAAAAGTTGTATTTAAATATTAATCCCCCAAAATTAATAAGACAAAGCATGTTCTCACCTTTTGACTCTTAGAAGAAAAGGCTTAGCAACAACTCTCCAGGCCTAATTCTCAAGTATTACATATGTGTATTTCTTGGAATTAGCCTGCGTTCAAAGATGATGGCCTAGAACAATGTTGTAGCACAACTTTTAACTAAATGATCTCCCTGGAAACACTCTCCACTTTCTGTCACAGACCTGGGTCGATAGAGGGGCTAAGGCTCGGACCCTGTCTGTCTCGCCTCTGGCCATAGTGCAGGCAGTCCTGACACCCCTGCGTGTGTGGCCTTCAGCGAGCATGCCAAGGTTTCTGCTTGCCAGCAGCAGTGCCCACAGGTGCATAATAGTCCCAGAGGACGTGTCCAGCAGCAGGGGAGGAATTTGCTCTGAATGTGGGGTTGTTCCCGTGCAGGCCCCGTACCAGCCCCTGCTGGCCATAAAGGAGCAAATCCACACTGCCACAAAGCCTTCTGTCTCCTTCCCTTCCTCACTCCCCTTACTCGGTGTCGAGACAGTGCCCTACTTTGAAGTGAGCAGTGTTTTCCTGTTTAGAAATGGGTTCGGAGAGGGGCCTGGGGAAGTAGACCTGCTGGTAAACAGGGCTAGGAGGCTCTTCCCCCGAAGGGTGCTTCCCACGTGCCCTTCCCTGACTCTTCAGGTCTGCGGAGACCAGGTGGAATGCGGTTGTCGATGTGTGCTCCATTTCTGTCACAGATTTGGTGATCTGCTGCCTGTGAGTCATTTGCCTTTTCCACTGCAATTTTCTCCTTGGCAAGAAATAATTTTGTCTTTAATTGCATCTGTATCCAATGGCAAAAAGAAGTTGCTTGGATTACGTGTTCCTTGGCAGATGAAAAGCTTATTGGAATCCCTGATACATAAGCATAAATATTTGATGTAGAGATGGTCTCATTTCTGGCCAGGTGTTTAAGAGAAAGATGTTACAGTTATCATTGACTTGTGGCTGTTAGGAAGAAAGTTTCTCCCAGGTCCTTGAGCCCCAAGGCTCTGCAGCCATCCCATGTTGGGCCTGCAGTGGGTTGTAGACCCTTTGAACATGTCCCATCCCATTGAAATGATTTTCTTCTGAGCTCACCACTGCTCTGCATCCTGAACCAATGACTAACATCCCTGAATTCTTGGGACACAATGTCAACTGGTTGTTGGACTTAATTTACATGCTTTAAAAATGAAAAGCTGGACTGGGGACATGGCTTGATGACAGAGCACTTACCTGGCATATGCAAAGTGCTGGGTTTCATCCCCAGCACTGAAAAAAAAGAACGAAAGAAATGAAAGCAGCAGGCTTAGGACTGTGATTAGGTGGTAGAGCATGTTCCTTACGTGTGTGAGGCCCTGGGTTCCAGACCCAGTGAGTAGGACCTGTAGAGAGAGTCTCCCGTCTCAGGGCAGTCATCAGAGGCCGGGGCTCCACTGCACACTCCATTTGCCCTTTGGGGTGTCTTAAGGGGCAAAGCCTTTGCTGATCCTTTGGGCCAGAGACTTACGAAGCTGTCCAAGTACTTTGGAGGTAGTAAGTGAGGAAGTGCTCTGAACAGTGAGAAGATTGCGATGCCCAAGGGGACACAGACTAGGTCTGCTCACTCCCGAGGTGGCCCAGGCCCCAGCACGGTACTTGTCTCTCTGAAAGGAGAATTGAAAATGTATTACTAAGTCGAACTTTTTTTCAGTGCTTAGCTACCACTCAGCCACAGCACCATGTTTGATTGTTTTAAAGAGACAACCTAAAAAAATGTAGCTTTGAAAATAAGCTAGAATATACTTTTATCTATAATTGACATTTAAAGGAACTTGCTTTGTATTCAATTTAAAGAATCTTCCTCCCTGTTAAAGAGATGTGTATTGGAAGGTACCTTTAAGAGCTGGTTTTGGTCATTAATGTGTAGTTCCTAAAAATAAAGTTATACTACTCTGAGGTACTTTCATGTGGCTTATTTTGAACCTTGTGAAAGTAAACTTGGATAGTAAAAATAGATTGCTTGCGTTACTTGGATAAGAGTTTAAAATGCCATTTAGGGAGAGAACTTTTGCATTTTAATGATGTTTGAGAATGTTGACATCATATCTGATAGCAGGTACTCTTTTGAAAAGCTGTATGAATAAAATACTATTTGATAATTTAAAATATCGTGGAAACCATGAACATAGACACAGATGTGCAGGCATGGGTTGATTTCTTTCTTTTTATAAAATGCTATGTAGCTCTGTCTTGCCTTTAGCACTAGTTTTTGTTTTGTTTTGTCTTTGTTCGTTTGCTTTTTTTTTTGAGACAGGATCTCGCTTAGTTCAGGCTGGCCTGGAACTCACTATGTAGCCCAGGCTGGCCTGGAACTCACAGGAATCTTCCTGCCTCAGCCTCCCAAGTGCTGGAATTGCAGGCGTGTGCCATCACACTCAGCTCTAGCACTAGCTGTTTTGTCATATCTTTACCTTCATGGCTACAATGGGAATATTTTCAGGTGCTCCTAAAGTGGATATTTTAAAAGACCATATATGACAAAGTAATTTCCTTAGTCTAGCTTAATTGCCCTTTTAGGTAAGTGACTCGTCTACTCCCGAAGTTGAATAGAAGTTTTTTTGCTAATTAACGTGACTTTATTTGTAGACTGAACTGTCCCATTTCTCCTCTGCCCCCAGGATATGCGAAACCTGAGGTTCGCACTGAAACAGGAAGGCCACAGTAGGAGAGACATGTTCGAGACCCTCACACGCCACGCCTTTCCTCTGGCACACAGTCTGGTAAATTCCAGGGCTCTTCCTTGCGGCTGTCTTGGTGGAAACTGCCCGTGGGGCTGGATGCTCTCCATTCAGTCTGTGCTTCCTGATGATGCGTATGCAGGGCATGTATTAAGCCTGATTTAATCACTTCCAGAGGGAAGTGACAGATGGGGCACCCCAGATGACTGATTTTTGGTATCAGAACCCCTCGTGAACCTGTGAGTGTCACTGGGGCACCTTGTGCTCTGGCCCTGAGCATGCCCTTCACAATGCATGAGACAGGGAAAGGATGAGGTCAACTCCTGGAGTTTATTGCCCCTCACTTTGGCGCTAACCAATGAGCGATGCAGCTCAGGCTTACGTGGCTCTAGATATTGATGGGAACAGATCCTCTGATTAAGCCAATGCACTTCTGAAATACAGATGTGTTATGTAGATTCCACAGCCAGCAGCTACGTAGGATAGGTTTATTTTGGAAAAGAATGGCACTTTGGGGCTGAGGATGTAGCTCCTCAGTGGTAGAGCACCTGCGCAGCATGCACAAGGCCTTCAGTTCAATATCCAGTACCAGGGTGAAAAGAGAATGGTATTTCAAATGTCATTTGATAGCATTTAGTATATATTTATAGGATGTATCATGCATTTAATTAGTCATCCACTGTGGCTCATTCCAAAAGGTAATCCAGCAGCATGTGTACCTAAAACTTTTCCTTCCTCTTCACCAAACCTTTGAAGTGAGCTTCCTTTGGCCACATGGCTGAGCCAACCCTTCCATGAGTCTTGCTCTTCAGTCTTTCTTTATAGTCTGCCTTGGCCTTGACTTCCTTTTTCTGTCATGCCTTGCTTGCATCTTCTTACCTGATTGAGATAAAAGCCTACTAAGGAGAGAGCAAGGAAAACATTCTTTACAAAAGACACAACCACCTTGATTTCAGTAGAGGATAATTACACTGCATGCTAAAGTGAAGGGAGTGCATGCTGGTGAGAAGAGCTGCTTTGTATGGTCGCTTTTCTTCCTGTAGCTGTCTGTTAATATGTCCAGGGAGTTTGTTGGGTTTTGTTTTTTGAAATAAAAGTCTGAGATTTTTTTCTAGCGAATCACAGCCCTTCTCTCACCAGATTTCACCAGCAGTTGTTTCTGCCACGGGAAGGTCGTTGGTAGAAAGGAGGAGTTTTCCGTAGCAGCTGTGGAGATTAGGAGGGTATGAAAGTACTCATCTTGAATCTTGTGTTGATCACAGGTAGAAACTTAATGCTTCCATACAAATCCACAGATACTATATCTTTGAATCCGTGTTCAGCCTTTTCCGAGTTTCTGATTAAACATGTGATCCAAATAATATTTCTATAGTAAACATTTTTAAGTGACTGTGGACTGAAACCTCTACAAACTGTGTCAAGAGTTAGGCTAGCTTTCCTCTCAGATATTCTTTCTCTCACTTGCTTGGAGCTCAGACCAAATCTGGCAGCTCATTTCCATCTTCATTCTGTCTGATCTCTCCCTAGCATCCAGCACATTTAATTATGCTCTTGAAAATCCTGGCTTCTGTGTGCCTGTACCATCGTGATTGTCCCCTACCAGTCTTTTCATCCCTCTACTCTTCTCACCCCCTTTGCCTTAATGATTTCCTTTATGCCGGTGACTCCACCTATTCCTGCTGTGTAGATGACTTATAAGTCTAGCCCAGACAATGTCCTTGAATAAGTCTGTGTAACCTTCAAACTCCTCCCCCTGGAAAGTCCATGTGAATTACTGGGTCACTGGTACCCTAACCTCTTTGTAATTCACAAAACTTGCTCTTTCTTTTCTGTGTCCTGCAAGTTTGAGGGCCCCCAGTTATTCAGGTTCCACACTGAAGTCACCATTTTTATCTTCCCCCTGCCTTGTGTCCCATAGGCACATAGGTTCCACCTCCTAGAGGATCTATTTCTTAGTAACTCTCCACCCTTTCTTCCCATTTCCACTTGTGCTTCCCTTCTTCCAGTTTCCTCCCCTTCCAACTCACCCTATGCAATGCTGCCAGTTGGTTTTGTTTTTAATTTAAATGCAGTCATGGCACTGTGCCCCTCCCCCTAAAGAGGCCCTCCATGACTCTTCTAGCTTGTACCCTACACTATAGCTGTGCAGGGCTGCCCAGTGGTTCTCTGCCATACACGGCCCTTTCTCTTTGGCTTTTGCCATCGCCATTACCTGCAACATCCTTGTTGCTCTAATGCCCATCCTGAACACCCTCATCCTTCAGTATCTTGCTAAATCCCAGGTGTAGATCCGCTGTGGGGGCTCGTCTTACCTCTCTCTTTAGACTTAGCAGGTCCCTCTGTTTTAGCGGTTACCTCAGTTTGCCTTCTGTAATAATCATGTTGTAATTGCCTGCTGCCACTAATCCCTCCTGCCCATTGCACTGGGAGCATATCAAGGCAGGGATTACCATTTATCTGTTTCCCTAGCTTCAGCATCATGACTTCTGCACAGGAGGGATTGCGTTGTTGTTCTTGTTGTTTTGCAGTGCAGGGGATGGGTCATGGGGCTTCATGTTTGTTCGGAAGTGCTCTGCTTCTCAGCTACACCCCCAGCACCTCCCCGAGAGTTTTATATTGAACTCAGAAAGTGATGGAACAATCATTATATGGCAAGAGAGGGGATGAACGTTTCTGGATATTGTAGATCTAGTTCCAGAGTCTAGAACTCTGTGTTGCTGTCATTAGAGTCACCCATAGAGGACTTGATTTCTCGATGCTGTGGTGCTTGGCTATATATATTTTTTTCCATATCTATGCTGGGAATCCCTGCTTCTCACGTTAGGATGTCAATAAAGTAACAAACTAGAGAGAAATGTGAACTGAGTTACTCATACAAAGTTGTAGAAAATTGCATTCTCTTAAGTTTTAACCACTGAAAGTCATCCTTAAAAAATGTTTAAATCGGTCACTGAAACAACACTATAAAATGGGGATGAAACCAGGGCAGCTATTGACACTGCTTTTGAACATCAGGCCCTGGCAAGGTGTCTACAAGATGTTTCCTAAATTGAGTTCATTTCAGAGTCAGTGTTGGGCAGTGTCAGGTGGCAGTGAGTTCAGTTGAGTAGTATAGGATGGATGGTACCTAGCCCCATCCAAGGATGTGAGTGTCAGCTTTGAAAGCAGTGTGATGAAGACATGTGGACCTGACATAGGAGCATTGCAGACCAAGTCCCGGGGAAAGTCTCACAGGAGGGAGACTGGAAAAGCCTTTGTGGAATCAGTTGGTGTTCGTATTGGGCCTTGAAGGATGGATTATGGTTACCAGTGGGCAAGGAAGGTGGAGGAAGTGGAATTTCAGGCAGAGACAAGGGTGTGTATGAGGGTAGGCAGTGGTGCTGGCTGGAGTTGGGAGGAGATGTGGGGGCCTCTGCTGAGGGACCAGGCTAGGGTGGGGAGCTTGTGCCTCCAGAAATAATGGAGACCTGCTGAAGGTTTAGAAGTAAGTGAGGATTAAAGACAATATTGTACAGGACAGAGGGGAAAGGAGAGATGCATGGGACATCCAGGTGCGGACACAGGTGGAAAGAAAGGGTGGACAAGAGGCTGCACAGACCTGGGCAGGAGTTTGATCTGACAGGACACAGGAGAGGGATAGATTCGCCCTGGTTCTCAAGTTCCAGGCTTGAGTTGTAGGAAGGGCAGGGCACTGCCAACAGAGTGCAGAAGCCAGAAAAGGGGCTCATTTAGTAGCCAGGTGGAGGAGAGAAGGGAGGGAAGCCTTCTTTCATTACCTTTGCATCCTCAGTGTCTGCTTTGTGTGTTGAACTTTTGGGAATGCAGGAAAGTGATTTGAGTGCAGGGGGCAGAAGCCACTTTACAGAGGTTTAAAGGGAGAGCAGGTGGTTAAAAAAAGAAAAAGCAAAGTTAGCACCGTGTCCGGGGAAGAAGTTTTCCTCCTTTCGAATCTGAGAAAGGTGGGTGAGTGTATCTGTGGGCAGGGTGGAAGAAGTCTCGCCCCTTTCAAGGGAAGAGCAAGAAGAGATCCTTCCTAGAATGGGCTCCTGGAGAAGGCAGAGGGGGACGGGATCAAGTCTCATTTATAGGGCAGGTTTGGAAAGGAGAAGGGACAATTATTCCTCTGAGACAGGAGGGGAAAAGTTTCCAAACTGCCACAGTGGGGAATGTGTGAGTGTGCCAGAAAGGGATTTCCTGGAAGCATAATCTAAGCCTGATTGCATTGAACAATACAAAGGGCCCCTGCTTGAAAAAAAAATTCCATAATATTACTGAAACTGTGACAGGAGCTGCAGATGAACTCAGTGATTTTTATCACCATCCAAAGTCAGGAGCAAACTTGCTGTTTTGTCCGTGAAGTGGTGTCTGGAGGCCAGGAAGGCTGGACTGTGACTCCAGCTGTGGGGTGAATGGGCTCTGACCGTCACCCTTTTGGCTCCTCTTGGCTCCTTCCCCATTAGTATTTTCACCACTCTGTGTTGAAGTCAGAACTCACACTTGGAATTGAACTTGAGCTGTTGAGCAACAGAGTCTATCTCAAACCACCAGCTTGATTATTTCTGTACCGTGTCAATCTGGTACAATGTACATGTTTTTAGATAACATTTTCTACTTCTGCCAAAGCATTTCTTTTCTTGTTTTATCTTTGCTTTGCTTGCTAAACACTCGAAAGTGTACTGAATTCTCATAAATTGCATGTAACTCAATACTAGTTTTAGATAAATGATGCATTTTTATAAGAAATGTCACAATCTTTTTGATATTATGGCAGTTTTTTTTTAAGGCAGAAAACAAAATTGTATACAGATGAACCAGGGCTGATAGCACTACAGAAAAATAGTTTGTTAGGCTGATCATGTTCAGTGGCAAAGTTCCTTCATCGATTTCCTTTGTTTGCTCATTTTGTACTCTAATGGGACAATCAGAGATAATGTAAATTTTCAATGAGCATTTGTTCAACTGTCAATCCCAACCTATTTGTGAGTCATAAAATCAGGGTACTTGGTGGCAACCAGCACCTTAAAATGGAATAGAGTAGGAAACAGGAAAAGCATAACACGTAATATAGGTGAGTTTTCTTTCAGGTGTGTGTGAGGGAGGTGTTTACGGGGTCTTGGTGTTCGAGTGCATGCTTACCATTAAGGTCCAGAAAGTTTGGAAAGCAATCTATTTTAGGTAATAGAAGATACATGTAGAAGAAAGTGTATTCCAAGTTAATGTGAATTAATTAGTTATAATTAATTATAATAAAATCACTAAGCACAAATCCATCTTTACAGCTGTAGACACATGTGATCTTCTGGATTTTAAGTGAAGGTTTTGAGCTGACAAGGAGACTTGTGGGATGCAGACTCATATAAGGGGAGGCTGGAGCTAGAAGAAATGAGGTGCCAGGCTCTCAACAGCTGCTGATGGGGACAACAGGAGGGGACTTGTATGTAGAGCCCTTCCTTCGTGCGGTTACTAGCATAGGTCAGGGAGTCTGGTGGCCCATGTCTGAATCTGGCCCAGTCACTTCTCTGCTTGGTGACCTAGGAAGTCACATAATATTTATGTGCTTCAGTTCTCTCATCTGCATTGGGGATAATAATGGTCCCTACCCCATAGGGCTTCTATGAAGATTAAATGTAAAGTGCTTACCACAGTGCCTGGCATGTGACAAGTGCCCAGTAAATGTCAACAGTCCCATTCTTAGTGTGCCATTTTCCCAGCAGGTGTCAGGAATAAGGATGATTCCCCCAAGACTATTAATAAAGTAACTGTGATAATATGTGGAACACTTTAAGCCCTTAAAAGAAAGATGCTATATAAAGATGAGTAGTATTATTAACAAACCAATGGGTTATACTTTGATAAAGGCTTTGTCAAAAGTTTTTAATTTCAGAGTATTAAACCCATAAAGTATGTGAACTAGAAATGGGATATATGGGAAGCAGTGCTAAGTAATGGACAGAATTCTTCAGAAGTTTTTCTCCAGCTTTCTCTTCCCATTTCTTGACCCTGCTCATTCAGGGGGAACCTTTCTGGGGACATGCTCATTCCGGTTTGTGTTTCTGCATGTTCCATTGTCCTGTGACATTCTGGATCTTTAGCACTGCAGTATTTCTTACTTGTTATTTTAGGAGCTGAATAGCAGTCATGTAGTTGAAGTGTTTTTGTTTGGGACACTGGTAGATTGACCTTCTGTTAGTTGAAATAGGCACAAATGAGGGGACTTGATCTTGTGAGCTCTCATTTTGGGAGAGAAGCAGCTGGATCGCAGGACTCTTGCTGTAGAAAGTAGCAGCCTTCCCCAGATGGATGGCACGGTGCTATGACACCGCCTCTTCGAAGGATGGAGGCAGTGACTTCGGCAACTGCACAGCCACATGATGGGCGTCAGCCATATTGGTCATGGCCTTTGGTTTTCACAGTGTTTGCTGCTTATTTCTAAATATAATTTTAATTTTAACTAACACATAGTAATTGTACACATTGTATTTATGGGGTACAGTGTGACATTTCAGTATGCGTATTCATTGTGAAATGGTCACATCTGGGTCATTTGCTTTGTCTGACCTTGGTCACATCAAACTCTGCTGTATGTCTTAAGCCCTGGCCTATTTCTACCTCGTGTCCTCTCTTGTTCTACTCCAAGTGTGCTGACTTTTATGAAAGTAATCACATAAAAATTAGTAAAGGGGGTTATGCAGTCGTACATCTCTTTTAATCATTTGAATGAGAGGCATGAGTAATCCGGTGAATAGAAAATTAACATAGGGAGCGTCATTCCATGCCTTTGTTTTTCATGGAAATTTTAAATGAGGCCAAAAGCGAGTGGTCTCTTCCTTTCTAGGCTCATTACAGACTTAATAGATACAGGGAATTGAAATGAGTACTGCCTGCACACACATTCTTACTTTCCACATAGATGCAGCCTTAACACTGAAGTATGCCTGAGTTTTCTATTTTCTTTTGGCCAGGACTTTTCCTGTTTTCTTAAATAAGCAGTAACTTGGCTAATTGAGAAACTAAGCTTGCTTTTAAATCTCCTTCCTTCCTGCCTCCTCCAAGACTTGGCCCTCCATTCTCTTTGATCTCTCCCTCTCCACTGCCGTCTCTCTGTAAGCCTCTGGACGTGCTGGGTCCTTCTCCCCACTGCCCTTGTCCTGGAGCTGTCACCCCATCTGAGCTCCCCGGCAAGCGCAAGCTGACCCTGCTTGCCTACCACCAGCCACTCACTCCATAACTCACTGTGACCAGACTTCTGGCCTTCCTGTTCCAGTGGAACTGTTCCACGGGAGGAGACTCAGGACCTTACAAATAGGCCTTACCCTCTTCGTTTGACTCTAATCAGCCCTTCCTTTCAAAGTTGTGTTGTTTTCCTATTGAGCAGCTATCACAGCATCCTCATAATGTGTGGAAAAGGTAAAGAATACCAGTGGATGAACATCACTTTGGCTCCAGGCATGCAAGTGATGTCTTCCACTTTGTCTTCTATTTCCACTATGCCTGATCTGAGTTTTATTTGCGGAATCTTTCTTTCCATTGTTACATTTTTCAGTTTCACAGTGTTCTGTTTGGTTCACTTGACCATTTTTATTTGTAATCTCTTCCTCTTAAGTTTGCCATCCCTTATATTGCCTTAAACACATTAAAGCTATTTTACAACAGGTGGCCCATCATTCTAATACCCAAAGACCCTGTGGCCTTTTTCTACAAAGAGGCTGGCCCATGTTGCTTGGTTTCCTGTTGTGTTTTGAGATCATCACCTGGAAACTCCTGTTCCTTGGAACTTTTATCTGCAGGAGTTCTCCAGGGCCTGGCTTGAGGCAGTTTCACTGAGAGATTGGCATTATCCTTCCACTGGGCATTTTGAGGTGCTACCAGCTCAGGAGGGTTAGAAATGAATTCTCTACTTGATATTTTGGGAACCATCCAGGTTTTATACTTTTGGCCACCAACTACTTAAAGACTGACTTGTGGCTGCAAGTTCCCAGCTACTGTTCCCAACCGGGACTGGGGTGGAGATTTGTTTCCTCAGGTGAGTTCTCTTAGGTCTCCAAGGTGGTCATTCCCCCCAAGTGGCAGCACTCTGGGGGCCAGGCTTCCTTGAAGGGCACTTCCAATCTGACCCTATTTGGGGCAGGCCTAGGACTTCATGTCCTGTCACTCGAACCTCATGTGGCCATGAAGACCCAGTGTGGAGCGCCCTGAGAGGAGGCCCAGTGTGTTCTCCTGCCCTCTGCATTCCCATTTGCTGTAAGTGTTTGGCTTCTGCCTCACAGGTCTCCCTCATTAATACCGTAAAAAGTTTCTGGATGTGCTCAGCAGAAGCCTCGTGATGCTGTCCAGAATATCACGTTTCCATTCTCCCTCTTGTTTTGAACCTGAACTTGCTCCTTCTACTTCTCACTTCTTTTTGGGTTCCTCTGCTTGCTTTTGCCATCTAAGTGTAAGTTTTCTAGAAAAGTCTATCCCCTTCTCCTGCTTGCTCTCTGCTGCGTCTACCAGCATTGCCTGTCAGAGCACAAGCTCCACATGTGTAGCTTCTATTTCTCCATAGCAACCCCTAAGTGCTTGTTTCTCCCATTCTTCCTTGTTGTGTTCCTTAGTCGCGCTGAATGTCATCCTTCTCTTCTTCATTCACATTTTTTTCTTTTTTTAAGACAGGGTCTCGCCGTGTGGTCCAGGCTGGCATTGAACTCACTGAGTCCAAGCTGGCCTGGAACTTGCAGCAGTCCTCCTGTCTCACCCTCCTGAGTGCTGGGATTCCAGACCTGCACCACCACACCTGGCATAATTCACATTTAAAATGCAGGGCGTGGGAGTTTTCTCTGTTCCTCAATGGTTACCAAATCCACGGGGTTCTTGGTCCCCAGCCTGACTTGCTTCAGGACACCTCCCGCCCTCTCCCAGTGGTGCTTTTGCTGGTCTTCCTACCTCTGTTCTGCCTCCTCCACCACCACACACGTCAGTCTTGCGGGCACAGGCTCTGATCATCTTTCCCCTGCCCCGGAACCTCTTCTTCCCTGCCATGTCCCCTCAGGGTGGTCCCACCTGGCTCTATTTTGCAACCTCCCTACGTTCTTGTGACACCCTAAAGTATTTGCTGATGGCCACGTGTTTTCTGAGCGGGTTTTTGTTGCCATCATTGTTGTTATCCTGTCCACAGTCACCTTATCCTTCAGGGTATCATAGAAGCCATCCATTTCCCTTGGGGCTGTCAGGAAGTCACCGTGGCGTTCTCTGGGGCCTACTGTGCTTTCCCTGTCCCTCTCATGCCACTCACCACCTTCCTCGCCACGTGGTCCATGTTTGTGCCCTTTTTTGCCTCTCTCCTCTGGAGATTTCTGACTCCTCAAAGCAGCGGCCATGTCTGTCTTGGCTTTTCCTGTACTTGATACTTCCTCGTTCATAGTGGGCCCTCCATACATTTTGATTGAGCAAATATAGTAAGGTAAATAGTGTGAATAAATAGGAACCAGGCCATCAAGAATATTCTGCTGTTCAGAAAGAGCATTTATTGAATGGGCATTTACGTTTTAATTTACTTTTAAAACAGCTCTGACCTGCCCTTGAATGCAAATTGAGACAGTGTAAGGGTGTACAGTGTGAGCTGTCCTCCCGTGCACCAACCCTGGCCCGTGCACACAGCCACCAGTGTCTTCACTCCGTCCAGTGTGTGTCCACTTGGTGGCAGTTTAGGCCTGTGCAGGTCTAGTGTCCCTTACCCAAAGTGCTTGGGACCAGAAGGGTTTCAGATTTGGGCATTTTGGGAGGAAACATTTGTGTAGACTTTACAGGTTGAACATTCATGATCCAGAAATCCAAAATTTGAAATGATCCAAAATCCAAAACTTTTTGAGCACTGATTTGACTCAAAAAGTTTCGAATTTTGGATTTTCAGATTAAGGGCACTTGGCCAGTACAGGCAACTTCTTAATCATCTTTCCTCCTTTGACCCTAATGGTAGCATGCAGTATATACTCTCCTATACCTTACTTTCTCCTTCACCAGCAGGGACTGCCTAACAATGGGTTTCTTCCCTTGGCTTTTGACTACACAGTACTCTTTGATCTTATCATAATTTATTTATTCAATTCTTTATTGATAACTAGATTGTTTCTAGCTTTTGCTGTTGTGTAAACACCACAACGAATAGCCTTCCATATGCATCATCCTGTATGCATTCCTGTATATCTTAAACTAAATTCTTAGGAATAGAACTACTCTTAGTGCTAGATTTCCTTTGATAGCTGATGTTCTGGTTTTCACTCCCAGAGTGCTTGTTCCCAGGCAGCCTCTCTGGTGAATTACTTTCTATTGCTGTTATAACAAATTACTGAAGACTTGCCACCTCAAAAACCAGTGATCTCTCATATTCAAGTCCTGGAGATTAGGAGTCTAAAGTAAGTAGGGCCATATTCCTTCTGGAGGCCCTGGGTAGGTGTCGTAGTTAACTTTTCTCATTGCTGAGACAAAATACCCGACACCCAAAGTTAAAGGAGGAAAGGTTTAATTAGTGCACAGTTTGTAGAAGTTTCAGCCCATAATCAGCTGGCTCCAGGACAGGGTGGCATATGGCAGGGGGTCAGCAGTTCATGGTGGGCAGAAGGTAGCAAAGCAACAAGGGACAACCACAGCTCTTTCTAACCCTTGTATCTTATCTAGGCTACTTAGGGCAGGCAGCACTCACACCCTTAATCCTAGTGCCCTTGGTCCCAGCATTTCGCCAGGAATCAATCCCAACACCATACATTCCAGACCCAGCCACGTGTGAAAAGCCCCACCTATGCCTGCATGAGGCTTTGGGGGGACAGCTAGACCCAGCCGTAACAGTGGGGACTCAGTCCCGTGACTTTCCCAGCTTCTAAAGGCCGCCACATCCCTTGTTTTGTGGTCCTTTGCTGCTCTGACTCTGTCTCCTGCCTCCCTCTACTACTTGGAGGACCCTTGCAATTATATCAGGCACACCCAGATAATGCAGGGCGCTCTTCAACTGCAGCAATCTTAATTCCATCTGGAACCTTAATTCTTCGCCATTTGTGGTAACATAACAGGTTCCAGGAATTAGGACATGTTCATCCATGGGATGATTATTCTGCTTACCTTACCAACTTCATACATTTCCTAATTTTTAAAATCTTTGCCAGTATTAAAGATGAAAGCATAGCTTTGTGGTTTTATTTTATATTTCTCTTATTTGAGTGAAATTATTCAATTTCACTTCTTGTGTGAGCCATCTGTATTTCTATTTCTACATTCTCTATTTTCTACCTATTTTCCTTTGGGACTTTTGCCCTTTTTCTTATTAAGGGTAGATAGTCTTTATGTAATATCTATATTGACTTGTAGTATGAATTGCAAATATTTTCACATACACCTTTTGACCATACTTATGGTGCTTTTGCTGTGGGGATTTTTTTTTTTTAATTTATTTGGCGGTGGGAGGGAATCCCTAAAAACACCCCTAGGTGCATTGATTCACCAGGAGCACTTGACATGTGGTTTTACTCGTGGATATGATTTATTACAGCAAAAGGAAACAGACCAAAGCCAGCAAAGGGAAAGGTACTTAGGGCAAAGTCGGGGGAAACCACCCACAAACTACATAGTTCTCTTCCACAGGAGTCACGACAAAGGCACTTGGTTCCTCCAGCAACAGGTTATGCAACACATTCAAGATGCTGCCAGTTGGGGAAGCTTATTTGAGACTCATTGTCTAGGGTTTTTCTGGGGGCTGGTTTCTTAGGCACCCACTGCCTAACACATGGCAGAATTTCTGACTCCCAGAAGGAAAGCAAGGGATCAGTGGAAACCACATTATTTATACACTCAGGCACACAGTAAACCGCTTTTATCAGGAAAGGAGTGGTGGGAACCCCCCAATATCCACAGTCAAAGGTGCCTGCCAAGCTGCAGCCCCTCCTAAGGACAGCAGCCTCAGGCCTGTGATGTTAACTCTTTTCTTCATACTTTTCCTTTATAGTTCCTGGATTTTGTGTCCCAGTTAGTAAAATCTTCCTCAATCAAGACCATAAAAGAACTATCTCATGTTCTTCTGGTGCTTTGGTTTCTTTTTAAAGACTTAAATATTTGATCAATTTGGAATTTATTCAGGGTTAAAGTGTGCATATGGATCCACTCTTTCCTTCCCATGTTGTTTTAACACCATTCGTTGACTAGTCTGCTGATGCGGGATACACCTTCATCCCACTCTGAGTTCCTCTGTGTGTTTGCACTTATTTCTAAGTGTCCCTCTTCTTGCGTTGACCATGCTATTCGTGTTTTTACTACTGAAATTTTATAAGATGTTGCAGTGCTCTTCTTTTTCATTCCTTTCTTCCATTTTTGCTAGGAATTTACAGAATGCCTACATTATGACAAGGCTTGGGGATCAAGAGCTGATATTCAGTGCCTGTGCCCACGGAGTGCCAGGATCTGGGTGATGTGGACAAAGAGATGCACATGGTTCAGTAGTATATGGGACACCATGGGATCACGAAAGGAGGCTTCATAGAGGGCCCACATCCTGAACGATGATCAGGAGTGCTCCCCAGGAGGAAATGCACCTGCCACACTGAAGGAGCAGTCTGTGGCAGTGTAAACAGGCCACATGAACTGGACCATGTCCAAGACACAGTGTGCATGTGGCCGCCAGAGGTGGCGCTGCAGACCTAACCTGCCCCATCAAGAAGTTTCCTTTCATCTGAAGGGGAGGGAAGCCATGTTTTAAGCAAGAACAGGAATATGATTGGATTTCTCTTTCAACCAGATGGCAAGGGCTGCTGTGTGCAGGGGTGTAGGTGAGACAGCAAGTGGACATGAAGGGAGACCATTTCTAGGGATCTTTATTAGTCTCTTCCATGAAACGGGGCAGTGAGAGGGGCAGGAGGGGACGGATTTCAGAAAGATCTGGATGAGAAGCTGAGTAGAATTCAGTGACTGACTGGATCTAGTTATTAGAGGATACAGTGATGGGGAGGGAGAACCCAGACTGGACAACCAGGGCGATGGTGGGGCAGCAATTGAGCTGGGCAGACAGCGAGGAAGAGCTGGGGGGTTTCACTTGGGATCTGCTGAGTCACAGGTGTTTGTGGGAAACCAAGCATGAGAAGATGGTGAATGTTTAAATTTCCATTTTTTATTTCAGTAAAAGACACACTGCCATGAATCCCCCTCAGAATCTTCCCCCGGCTTCGAACACACTTAGCCCATTGTTCTTGCCACTTTCTGAAGCGGCTCTGGAAGTCCTCTTTCATGAGTGTCTTTAGTCACACTGTCTTAGGTGCCTTGATGACCTGAATCAATTCAAAACGTTTACATTTCGTGGCCATTTTGACTTTGGTGAAGAGGCAGAAGTCACACAGTGTCAGATTCAGTGAAGAAGGTGGATGAGGACACAGTCATGATTTTACAAGCTCCCTTTCTGTTGAATGGCACTCAGCAGCGGTATTTTCCAGTTTTGATCACACCTCACAAAGACACAAAAGAGGACTTTGAGAACTGCTTCAGAAAGTGGCAAGAGTGATGGGATAAGGGTGTTCTAATGGAGGAGGAGGAGTTTGAAGGAGGTTAATGGGAACTTGTCTTTTCCAGTAATAATTTTTTAAATTTAAACATTCATCATATATTTCGATCACCCTTATAGATGTTAAAGAGGCAGGTGACTCCGTAGACCCTGGGTTCTGGCCCGGGGAAAGTTTTATTTGGTGGGCCTGGATATGATCACTGGCCTTTTATGGAAGTGGCCAGAATTGCTAGGAGAACTATAATGAGAAGTGCAACAGATGAACCCTGAGAAATGTCAGCCTTAAATGATTATGATGGTGGAGGAGTTGAAAAGAGTATTCTTCTTCCAAAATGGTTTCAAATGACATTTCAAATGTGCTTTTATGGTACTTTCTTGAATAAATAAATATGTATATTTACATATAAAAGTAAGTGTGACCATGAATATTAAGCTATTTTTTTTTAGCATCTTTATTTTGAGAATTTAAAACTCCAGACAGGTAACAATTCCAAGTGTTGATATATTTCAACCTTTACAGAAAAAAAAATTATATATATGTATATATATATAACTCCCTCACTGATTCTTCCAATCATATCCAAATGCCCACCACACTTAGCCTCTTTCCCAGAGAGCTCATTTCTCCAATTAAACATGCTGTTTTCCTCAGGGATCTCCTGCACCCAAGTTTTCTTCACAATTCTTTCCCGGACAGGATCATGGCTCTAGCTGGAGACAGGGTGAACAGATGACAAAATAGCACCCAAGGCCTGGTTCACAAAGTCCATCATCCATTTTCAGCACCGAACAGCAAGATCTTCCTCAAGTCTTGTGTGTTAGCCCCCAGTGGGAGACAGCACCAGTGAAAGTTCGCAAGACTGCTGAGTTCAGTCAAGTATTTGACAGTAAATATATAGCACCGATAGAGGATGAAGGGCCTATGGCCCACACTTGCAAATCATCGCCTCCACAGTTAGCCTGGAGCTGGGGTTATAACTTCCAACACACAGATCAATACAGAGGGAGAAAATATGAAACCAGAAAATTTTGGCCACTTTATAAAATCTAGAGTGCCCTACGGCACAGATTTAGCCAATATTTAAGAAAAAAGCCATCAAAGCCTCAACCTTTGCTTACCATCTTTATTGAAGTTATACAAAAAGAATCCCCAAAAGTGAAAAACTACATTCTATACAAAACACTTTTCCCTGGGAGGAAGGTTCTGCTCCCTTTCTTAACACGCAGTGGTTTCAACTGCAGCTCCAGCCTCCACTGTCCCCTCCACTGTGGCCCGGCTGTCAGCCTGTTTCTCAGCCTTCTTTCTGACAAGGTGAGAAATATCAGTCACACAATTTGATGAGGATGCACCATCTGTTGTTCTTCTACTGGCAATCATGGAGACTGAAGAGCCCTCCCCTGCTAGGAGTGAAACCTGAAGTGTAGAGCTCTCTACCAGAGTAGCTTTCAGCACCCATTCAGCTATGTTTCCACCACTCTGGGACTCCTTTGCATCTTCTATCTTCTCTCTGATTTCAGGTAGCAGTTCCTTCCACTCCTCAATTTCTTTCTCATATTCAGTAGATGATCCTTCAGCTTCCTTTATCTGCTCGTTTAGTACAACCATTCTCTTCTCAATGACTTCAGTAGATTTGCTAAACTGCGCCACTGCCTCATCATACTGAGTGTTGTATCCATAGGCCAAGCCCAGCTTGTAGTGAGTCTCTGCAAGGAGATGGTCACGGGCTTCCAAGTACTGCTCCTGCAGGGTCAGGCAGGCCTGGAACTCCTCCACAGCCTGATGTTCTCAGATTCAACACTAACTTCTCCAAGTTTAAGATGTGCCTGTGCAACATAAAGCTGAGCTTCTTTTGTTTCTTGCCTTTTAAAAATTATCTTTGCTAAGTCCAGCATATCCCAGGCAAGCTCTAGGTTCCCAATGTCCTCCTCTTCACTTTCTTGAAGAGACTTGTTTTCAAGAATGGATTCATTTGGTGCTGCTTCAGCCTTGTCATTTTCTTTATCCTCCTCTTCTGAGCCTTCAGTTTCATCTGTGTTATCATTATTTTCTACTACAGATTCATCTTCTGTTTTTTCTCCTTCTTCCACATGTACACCTCCCAAGGCATTTCCCAAAACACCATTCTCCATTCTTGCCAATTCCAAAAGTGACTTCCCATAGAAAAAGAAGGCTTCTCCACACTCATTAGCTGTTTCTTCATACTTCTTACCTAAGAGGCTGGCTGCTTCCTGGAATGCATTGACAGCTGCTGGAATATTTCCCATCACCAGATGCTTCTGTCCCAACCCTAACAGCTTCTTAGCCTCATTATCCTCATGCAGACTTTCCACTTTATCTGAAGAGGTAGAAGGAGCAGGAGCATCTTCAATTGTTTCGGTGGAAACTGGCTCCGCGATGGCAGCTGTGGCTTTGGACTCTGTGGCCATCGCTCCCCTGAGGTGGTGAGCCAGTGGATGGAAATGAGCCTGTGAGGAAAATGGAGGGAATTTGGGGAACCAGAATCTTAACTCAGGAACAGAAAATGGCAGGTTGGACAATATTAAGCTATTTTGCTGAGGGTTATGGATTTAGTCAGTCAGTGGTAGAAATAGGGTCAGGTGAATTATTTACGTGAACAGAAGTGTAAGTGGTAATTTATATGTTGGCTGCTTTTGACCTATGAAACTTTTGTCAAGGTTTTAGAATAACTGCATGAAGCTAATTTAAATGAACTTGCTATATGATGTTGAAATACTTGCAATGAAAGCACTATCTTGCATTAAAGTGTTAAAATTACAGACTTGGGCAAATTTCAGAACCTCCTATAGTTCTTTAAAGTTTTAGGCCTTCCTTCAACTTAAAAAAAACAAACAACTATTTCTTACATGAAGTGATCTTGTTTAAGTGTAATTTAAAGTTAAAAATGGGGTAATTATACATTGTTATGCCCCTAAATGATAAAGAAGGAAGCCTTTAAAAGGTGAATGTGTTCAGTTTCAGGAATTAAATCAGAAAAAAAATCCACACTTAAATTCTCATTCAAATATAGCAAAATTCAATCAGAAAGAAGCAGTACGTCTACAGTCATGGGAGATGAACACACCCAATCTCACCCATACTCAAGCCTGGATAATATGTGAGTGGCAGAAAAGGCACAGAAAAGGCTTCCCTGAAATTTTAAGATTAGGTGTTCAGAAGTCCAAGTGTGGGCCGGGGATTTAGCTCAGTGGTTCCGCTGCCTGCCTCGAAAGCACAAGGACCCGAGTTTGATCCCTGGTACCAAAAATAAAAAGAAATGCAAGTGTGTTTGCTTGCTAAAAGGGGCTGATCTTCCTACAAATCGTGTCCATCGATGAGTGGGCTACTGTTTGAATGTTTTTTCTATTTGTTTGTTTGTTACTTTGAGACAGGTTCACGCTGTGTACCCTAGGCTGGCTTCGAACTGGGTAATCCTCCTGCCTCAGCCTCCCCAGTCCTAGGATAACAGGCATGTGCCCCCCGCAATACCAGGATGCATCAACGTTTTTTAAATGAACAAGGCCTATCAATTTATTCCCCTGAATACTGTAGAATTGATGCTTTTCTTTAGCAGTCTCCGGTTCAAAACAATGCTGAGTTTTTTCCAGTCTGGCTTTCAGACATTTGTTCTGCGTTCCCACTGCATGTAGTTAAGAAAGGGGACTTGTGAGTCAGGGACAGACACCTGTCCCTCCCATCAGAGGACACTTAGGAGCCAGTTGAAAAGTTATAGATTCGCTAAATTAAAAGAAATCCCAGTCTAGATACTTTAATTAAATCAGTGCATCTTTATATAGATGGCATTTAAAAATAATGGCTAATTACATGAAAATCTGTTGTCATTTTGAAGTTTTTCCCTCACAAGACACAACAATGCTAAATGTAGCTAAATTAAAACAAGTTCTATTCCCTGTGTCAGAGCTGTTTTTATCCTGAGTGTGAAATGAGAGATTTTTCATCTCAACTTTGTCCTTTAACATTTTTCAAATGTTACACTGTGCTATTTTTATCCTGGAAAAAATGCAGGGTTGCTTTTTTAAAAATCTCCATGCATTATGTATTTTTACTAGTTGAGACTGGAATTTATGAAATGCACAAATAACAACACAGACCAAAAATAAGAGAAGACTTGCTCATGAGGAAGCCAGGGCTGGATGCCATGGAGTATGTTTTCTGATGTCAGTCTCCTAGTGTTGCTACTGTGCTATGAGAGAGGCTGGCTGAAGGGCATGTGGAATCACCCTGTGTATTTCTTTGCAGCTACCTGTGAACCTGTTGTTACTACTGCAGATGACTTGAAATAAATGCAAATCACCCCCCCCCAATAACTTGACTAGAGCTTTCCCAAGGGTTTTGGTGGGGTCCCCAGTGGCCCTTCTAGGACCAGGCCGGTACGGCTGTCACCCTGGAGATTCTGGCTCGAAGGGCTCCCCACCGTCCGCCTGCAGCTAACGCCCCAAAGAACACCATCCCTGCCCTAAGACTCTGCTACGCTGGGGCTGAATCGTTCGTGAGCCTTCTGTAGGCCCAGGAATGAAATCAGCGCTTGGACGGTTCACGGAGTAGACTTTCCCATCACCCGCTGGGCAAACGAGCTCCCTGCTTGGCGCTTAGGATGGAAAATGCTCCACCGTGGCTCTCTCCGCCTGACTTCCATTTCCCAGACCGCCCGACCCGAGGTTCTGTCTAGCAGCGATCATTGCAACATCAACCAATAAAGCACTAAGACATTCAAAGCCTTAAAAACATTGCCTGAAAGAGAAAATAAATGGCATCTAAAACCCTTAAGACGTATAATCCACTAAGTTCAAGTTTGAGCAGTTTTCAGACAGGAGTTTTAATTGGGTTTATAACAGGTTACCACTTGTAGGGAACTTTGCACTTTTTGGGGGGTATCGGGGATCAAACTCAGGACCTTATGCTTGTGAGGCAGGCGTGGTACCACTGAGCTAAATCCCTGGCCCAACTTTGCACTTTTTAATAATAATGTGCGGATGAATGGGTTTGGTTAGTCTCATTTTAATACTTAGTGTTTGTTTTGCTTTTGTAGTAATCTTTCTTTACGTTTCTCCACTGAGACCTTATATTTTAAAATTCTTTGTTCTCTTATCTGAATCTGTAAAGAAAAATTAAAATATCCAGAAAGTAAGACCTAGTACATTCCACATTCAAAAATATCAGAATTACTTCTTTTAGAATACTTGCTTCAGCTGGGCATACTGGTACACACCTGTAATCCCAGCACTTGGGAGGCTGACACAGGAGGATTGCCTTGAGTATGAGGTCAGCCTGGGCTGCATAGTTCAAGGTCAGCTTGAACTACATAGTGTGACCCTGTCTCAAAAAAAAAAAAAGCTTGCTGCACTTGAGCTAAGTAGCTTATAGAAAACTCAGTCTTTAAAGAAAAGCACAGCATAAACACTCGCCAGTAATTTTTTAAAAAAATGTTTTCCCTTAATTGTAACTGAATTTATTTGGATGGTGAAAATTTTAGTTTAAACACCTGGTCTTTTCCACCCTCATCACCTATGTAATATCAGATTCATTGCTGTGTTATTTCATAATGAGAAATGTTTGAAAGTTAGGTGACTCATAAATTTTCCCAAAATATTTGGGGTTGAAACCCGACTCAGCTTCAAGAGCAAACTGTTTCTGTCACCACTTCGTTTTTAAAAGGCCACCGTGTTTTCTTGAGTTTCATGGGAAGGATGCAAATTACTAAAAGGAACCCAAATCACATAACACTCAGGAACTTATTTCAAGGAAGCAAGTTCTAGGTTTGCTTGTAAGGTCAGTGACTGTCACCTTCATCTGCTGCTGTCTGCAGCACAGTGCTCAGCGCCATTGAGTGCTTCCCTGTGCCAGATGTCATATCAGATGTTCAGAGTGATGGTCCTGTCGCCAGGGGAATGCTTCAGCATGTCCCGTGGATTTGAGCGAAGGACACCTACCATTTTAATGCTCTTTCACGCAAAGCTCCTCTGTCTGAGTTCAACTTCTTTCTTTCCCCAGCGGTACTGAATAATTGAGCATTCCCAGGGATTCAGTGTCAGGCCAGAGCCTTGGTGCGCTGCTTAGCGAGGTCAGTGTCATTCCTAATGCATGGCCAGTGGTGGCCACTGTGGAGGACACAGCACTCAGGCTCCCACTGCCCAGCGTTGAGACCCGCAGAGGGTGCGTGGAATGTTGGAGAAGACGGTATGCTCTGGCGTGTTCTTGATCGGTTTTTACTCTAAACCCCTTCAGATCCAGAAAGACGGCACAGCATGCTGTCCAAGATGCTTTCCCGACAGTTCCCTGTAATGCAGGGGAGTGAACATGGATTCAAAGTGCTGGGCTAGCGGAGGACAGTAGGTGCAGAGGGGTGGATCTACGGGGACAGCGCCTGAGCATGGGACCTCCAGAGGAAGCTCTGTGTTGTTATCCGGTCCACAAAGATGCGTTCTGCCTACCGTGGACCGAGTGCTCTCTATGGTAATTTTTGGGCATAGAGGATGTGAACAAGGCAAAGATCTGCCTGCATGGAGCCCGTGTTGCAGGCAGGGGCCAGTGGGGGCCAGTAGTGAATAAGTACACATATGACACATCAGATGGTCCTAAGTGATGGAGGGGACAGCAGGGGTGGCCTTGCGAGGGTAGCATGTTGGTTTTCTGTAAGGTGTTGAGGTGGCTACTGATGAAGGTTACTTTTTTATTTTAACTTTTCTTAGTCCATGCTTCCAGTATATAATCACATTCCTCGTGGGAAGCTGGTGCCTATGCAGGAGACACCTTCATTCTCTTTTCACCCCCAATTTCTCTCCCCCCAATCTCTTGGTCCCCTTCCCATGTGCACAAGATCGCTCTCACTGTTTACTATGACTTATCTTTTACTTTATTCATCCTCTGGATCTCTCACATAAGAGAAACGATGTGATATTTAAACTTGTGTATCTGATTTTGTTCACTTCACATGATGGTCTCAAGGTGCCTGCATTTCCCTACAAATGGCCCCAGAGATGTGCAGAAAGTGAAAAGGGAAGCTGTAAGAAGGAAGAACTACAGGCAGACACAAAGGCCCTGAGGCTGGTGTCCTTGGTGCTTTTAGGCCCAGGAAGTCAGTGTGGCTGGGGTGCAGTGCACAGGTGGACAGCAGAACCTTGGTGGCAGGCAGGTGACCAGATGGCCACCTTGACCATTGGAAGGACTTCTGCTTTTACCGTAAGCCAGACGGAAAGCCACTGGAGGGCTTTGGCAGGGGAATGCCTCAATGTAACTTATGTTGTGACACCATTACTCGGCCCTTGGAAGTGTAAAGACGAACAGAGGAGCAGTTAGAGGTCATACAAAGCTGGGTGGTAGCTGGGTGGTACAAAGACAACTCCCTGGTTTGTGGCTGTCACCTAGAAGGATGCGACCATCCTGGGCTTCACAAGGAGCCAGGGAAGAGCAGGACTGGGGAGGTGGGATGGCACCTTTGGGTTTGGGTGTGTTAACTTCAGCGTCCATCCCCAAAGGTACTGAGGGAGTCAGGGCTAGAGGGGGATGTGACACTTGGAGAGCTGTGTGCATCCGTAGACACTTGTGGTCACTAGGGTGCACATGGTATTTGGAGTTGGGAAATTCATCCATAATGCATTGTTTCAGAATGCACAGACAGAAGTTCATTATGAGTTTCCCTAATGTCCCATCTCTTTGATATAGACAAACATGTCATTGTACTCTTTGGAGTTGCACTGTTTAGTAGTCATTGTTGAATTTATTTTGTTTTCTTAGTGGCTTTTACCTGATCAATTGCAAATGCTGTTTAAAGTCAACAGACACATTTTGATCTGGAAATCTGATTGTTTTTCTTTGTAAGCACCATTTTAAAAAAACAAATTAAAAAAGTTGTTTGTAGCCATAGAAAATTGAGGTCTCAGAAGTAATTCTTCCTCAAGATAGAAGTTAGTGTAAGTCTGGTCTGAATTTTCCATGGTTGTTTATTTGTTATAAGTCTCAGTTTGGGTTGTAATTTCATGGTTGGCAAATCTGGCATGTTTGATTTTGTGAAAAACCAAAGGATGCACTATTAATAGACTGTTTCTTCATGCTGAACTTTAAATTCTTTTTTCCCTTCTCTAGCCACTATTTGCATTTTTAAATGAAGAGAAGTTTCATGTGGATGGGTGGACTGTTTATAACCCAGTTGAAGAGTACAGGAGGCAGGTAAGTCCGGTAGATGCTATTGCCTGGTTTATGTTGGACCTCCAACATGCATAGCAACAGAGCGTTGTCAGCCATGCTTCCTGAGAACCAGTAACACCATTGCTAAAAATCTTTTTAATGACAGTGGTATTCTCCACATTGTATCACCGTGAAACTTAGGAGCTCACTCTATAGCCAGGTTCTGAAGGCTAGGTGGTTAACTTCTGTTTCCTTCCTTACATAAGGAACATCAGTTTTGTGTTTAAGAACTAAAAGCCACTTGGGGTCTAGAAAAGGCAAAGCTTGTGTTCCTTACTTTTTAAGAGTGAATGTTGCTATTTATTTGTATGTTTGGGAGCCTAGATATTACTGCACTTACATTTAAATTATGTTCGTTCTGAATGGCAGAGCCAAATAAATTAGAACTGTTTTCCCATAATGATGTCTTCTCCGCAGAAGCTTGGATGAGTGTGTGTTGCAGTTGCCTTACTTCTGTCTTCTGTAAACTTCACCTACATGCATGTTTATTTGTTATAAAAAAAGGCAAGAGGCTTGATACAGCTTTACTGTTCAGGGACAAAGGTCCCTCGTGGCATTTTTGTGAAGATCATGGGCATATTATATACAAGAACCACATTTTGACCTGTGGTTGAGCCAAAGCTGTAAAACAACTGGAAGTTTCGCAATGGATTTTTCACAATTCTTTTTCTACAAAATTCTTGAAATAATTGGGAAACTTTGTTGAATGAGCTTTGAGCATTAAATCAAGCCCACTTGCTTTGTATGTAAAGGCTGCATATGTAAACCCACAAAGCTAGGCTTGAAGAAGCCTCTTCTAGCCACCCTTTCTACAGCCACGAGCCCAGGTTGATCTCCAGTTTCAGTTTTGCCCATTTGTAAGCACGTTTGCTGCTCTGGGATTTTGGTGTAGGAGTTTCACTCTAGAACACATGTGAGGTTGTATGTTTTGTTTCTTGCACAAACCAGCTTTGAGTTTTCAAAGCTTATATGCCTCTCATTTTCAATGTCCTCTATTCTGGATCAGCTACTGAGGTGGAAAAAAGATGATTCATTTTGCAGTGGCTGTGGTGGCACACACCTATAACCTTAGCATTCTGGGAGGCTGAGGCAGGAGGACTGCACTTTCCAGCCTGGCCTTGGCAGCTTAGTGACTTAGCAAGACCCTGTCTCAAAATTAAAAGTAAAATGGGGCTCAGTGCAGGGGCCCTGGGTTCAATCACCAGTACCACAAAAAAATAGTTTGCATGTTTTTGAGACCTCTGTAACATTATGCATTAATATATCTTATTTCTGGAACATTATTGACAATATTAAGACTTTCCTTTAGTGCCAAGCTTCTAGCTTGAAACCAAACGGTTCCTGTTTTTAAGATTGCATGTATATATGAACTGTCGAAGGTATTTTGTTTGAGATTGCCATTATTTTCAATCTTTTTTTCTTATAACTTTCTGATGGGCCTTAAAACTCTAATTGGACTCAGCATCAGACTCAGCTTCTGGTCCGTGGTACATAGGGCCAGACCTAAAGAAAAGGTACAATGTCTGTCCCCAAAGCACACACCCACCGAGCTCACTTCCGTGTGTATATTTGTGCGTCTGTGAGAATGGGGAGAGAATGTTCGACCACCCCAGGCCTTGTTCGTGCACAGTGGGGTTTGCTTCTTCGGCAACTTCTCCCACCCCCAGAGGGCAAGCGGCAGTGCCAAACTTGATTTAAAATCTCATCGGAGGTGGCGAAATGAGCCTCCCCAGAGGGGTTTTCCTTTCCATCCCCTCTGTGATTTTTCTCCATGAGCCTAGCCTCTTTCTTTCTGGGGGCAGACTAAAGATTCACTGTTCTGAGTGAAGAGAGGAATGTGCCTGAACTCTTCTACTGGCCAGTAGAGGCGGGTTAAAATTACACATGGCACCCAGGCATGGTGGTGCACACCTGTCATCCTAGCACTCAGGAGGCTGAGGCAGGAGGATCACCATGAGTTCCAGGCCAGCCTGGGCTACATAGTGAGTTCAAGGCCCACCTGGACTGCATAGCGAGACCCTGCCTCAATAAAAACAAAAATACACTTGATACTTGTCTTGGGGTGGAGGAGGTGCATGGGTGGGGGATGCACTTGGATTTATGTGTATTGTACATGTAGTGAAGAATATTGATATGAAGTAAAAGAAGATTTCCAAGAGCATCTGTATTTACAAAGATAGGTTAGAATTGTGGAAACCACCAGTGTTTTGTCTTGTGTTCTTATGTTGTCTGGATCCTGAATTTGACCCCCTGGTGACAAGCAGACAGCCACCATCACCTGTGGTCACAGGAATGTGCACCTAACACTAGAAAAAAGAGAGCCTGGACAGAGCCAGGGACAGGTCACAGGAGCTGACCTCGCCTTCTTGTCTCCCTGCAGGGCCTGCCCAACCACCACTGGAGAATAACTTTCATCAACAAGTGCTATGAGCTCTGTGACACGTACCCAGCCCTCCTGGTGGTTCCCTACCGCGCCTCAGACGAAGACCTCAGGAGAGTCGCCATCTTCAGATCCCGAAACCGAATCCCAGTGAGTACTTGAGGGAGGGCTTCACTAGCAGAGCAGCAGCCAGGGAGGGAGGACAGGCTCTCTGTGACTCTCACACTGTCCCGCATCCCGGCTGCCATGTCCTCTCCGTGTTATTAGGCTGAGTTTGTCCTCGTGACCTTTGCAAGCTGCCTCAGACCTTGTGCTCGTTCACAGAGTGCCCTTGTAGTTCTTAATATTTATGGACATGTCATATGCTATCTTCTGCATCTAATTTTGTTTGACTAAAAGTTGCAAGATCATTTTTTTCCTCTTAATTTTCATGGTCTGTCATAATAAGTACATTGGGTTTTATTTCAGAGTAGTAGATTTTTAAAAGCAGAAGTGGAAGAAATTAAGATTTAATGTCGTCTCTCCTTTAACTCGCATGTCTAGACATTCTTGTCCTTACAAGGATACTGGTAAGAAACTTTTGCACACTGCCACCTTAAGATGAGTTGAAGTTCTTCAAATTCTCTTGCTTCTCTGGTTATTAGTGTGTCTGCGCATATCTTCATGATATATATTGTAGCGGAAAGTATCCTCTTAGCTTGTTGAGTTGGAACGCGGTGCTCATGAAGCTAGGGTTCCAAGTTGCATTCTCTTGTGCACCATTTGGATGGGTTTTTCTGGGCCAGAGCCACAGTCATACCGCTGTCCTGGCCAGCTGCCCACGGGGAGCCTGGGTGAGGTTGGCATGGATTGGCTTTGTCTCCTGATTCATTTAGCATTTATTGAGCATCTACTGCATCAAAGTGTGTGTGTGTGTGTGTGTGTGTGTGTGTGTGTATGTATGTAAGAGAGAGAGAGAGAGAGAGAGGAAAGAAATGAAATAACTGTGCTCATGTCACTGGGTTCAGTCTGCCATCTTGGCCCAGTGATCTCCCTTGTTCTAACTGTGGAGCAAATAGCATTTTATCGGCCCTTCTTACTTTGTAATGGCCACACATTAATCTTCTGGAAAAGAGAAAAACTAAGGCTAATCTGTCCATCACCTGACTATATCCCTAATGATCTCCTAGTAGATAGTGTGAAGCCTGGCAGGTAGTGTGCTCCTCCCGGTACACCTTCCAGCCACCTGATTCTTGCTTGGCAGAGTCAGAGTTTGCCCCCAGGAAATGGATGTGCCTCTGAGGTGAAAGCATGAGTATTTTTATTTCAAATTAAAACACATAAAACACAACAATAATTGATGAGAAACATCATGTTATTTTGCACATCAATAAGATAGAAACTGTACTACAGTATCATGGGGTAATGAAATAATCCACATGCATCAATGTTTCTATTAATCAACACATACTCCTTTGTTCTCAAACAAGTTTGTCTTAATTTTATGGAAGTCTATCTCCAGTGTTTTAAAAATACTGAAAAGCAGAAAGGAGCCTGCCACCTAGTGAAGACCAGCATTACCATTTTGGTATATATCTTTCCAGAGTTTCTTCTGTGCTTTGATGTATTTATTCAGGAAATGAAATTATTTTATAATTTCTGTTTCTCTGTTTTGTATATCTAATAATACCTTTGGATCTTTGTGGGGGGCAAAGTCTCCCTTTGTAGTCCAGGCTGGCCCTGAACTCACCATGTAGCCCAGGCTGGCCTCGAACTCATGGTGATCCTCCTGCCTCAGCCTCCCAAGTGCTGGGATGACAGGCGTGTGCACCACGCCCAGCTAGTAATATCTTATTTCTTTCTTTATTCTTATTAGCCCATGTTTGCAATACACAGTGTTTGAGGAGTTGGTATGTGTCCATAACCCATTTTCATTCCCTTTTTCCCCCTCCCTCCATCTCTGGATCCCCTTCCCACTTGAGAAAGATCTGTCTCCCTGCTTCCTATTACCTCTCTTTTGTTTTGCTGAGCAGTGTCTTATGACCAACATTCTGCACTGATAAGTACGATCTGCTCATATGCCAGTATGTTGATGTAGCAAGAGTTCGCATTTTTCTGTTGTGAGACAGCTGGGTTCTTTTAATCTTTCTTTTCAGTTTTATTTTTTCCTAGTCTGTGTTTGCAGTTCTAGTGATGACACTCCTCGTGGGGAGTCAGTACATGGACAGAACCCATCTCCATTCTTTCTTGCTCCCCTTCCTTTCTGCAAAACGTCTCTTTCCCTGTTTCCTATTCCCTCTTTTATTTTGCTCTTTATTTCTATTTTGGGTTTCTTGTATAAGAGAAACCATACAATATTTAAACTTTTTAATCTTTTGCTGTTATATACAGTGCTGCGCTAGCGTCTTTCAGTGAGTAAATTTTTGTGTACATTATATGTGGCTTCTGGATAATAATTTAAACATGAATAACATAATGTAGCGGCATGTACTTTAAGAGGTCCCATAGTAGTTGATATTTTGAAGTGAGCATTGTTGCACCCATTCAGCTTTACAGTGGGCATCCTTTGAAAGTGTAGTTAGAATGCCCCCCAGAAGGGATTGAGGAGGTGAAACAAGCCATTTCCTAGCAGGACACCACAGAGAGGAAGGGGCAGGGAATGGAAAGCATTGGCAGAAGCCAGTGTCTTGCCAGTGATGTGATTTAAACTCGATGAGAGGCTTTCTCAAGGTGCTCTCCCTTCTTTTCCTCTCTATCAGTGCCAGGGCCCAGGAGGTGCTCGGGCTGCGGCAGGTCAGGGCAGGCTACTGCCATTCCCGGGGACCCCAGCTCTGAGCTTCAGACCGCTGGGCAGGGGCCACAGTGGTGTCCAGTTGGTGTTTGATGTGGTGAGGGAGTCAGACCCTGGCTCTGAGAATGAAGGAGTGTTCTTTATTATCATACCATCTTTCCTCCGACACCCACTGTCTCATCACGAGGTGGGGAGGTGACTTGGTTTTACATGAAGCGAGCCCACATGCTCATGCTTCTGTCCCTCTTGGGTCTGTGTGTCATCAGTGTGGCCTGACCTTCCGAGCTGCCGGGCCTGTCATTTTAGAAGCAGAGGCAAGTGCGCACTTATTGCCTGGGACGCTCTTCCTCCTTCTTCCCTGCAGCCCACTCAGGCCAGGGAGTCAGGTGCCTGGGCTCAGAGGCACGCTTGACAGCTCTGCCTGTTTTTGTCATGTGTACAGACATGTACAATGTGTATGGACACACATGCACACACCCACGTGTAGCATTTATTTACTTATTTATTTTGAGACTATGTAGCCCAGGCTGGCCTCAAACTCATGGTGATCCTCCTGCCTCAGCCTCCTGAGTGCTGGGATTTACAGGTGTGCACCACCACACCCAGCAACTGTGGCATTTATTTTTAAGTGCGCCATAGTAATTGTACATATTTATAGGGTACGGTGCACCATTTCACAAAGTGTCTACAACACATCCTGAAAACATCAGGCTAAGTGACACAAGCATCACCCATAGATATTTCTCTCCCCTTTGTGTTGGGAACATTGGAAATCCTCTCCAGCAGCTCTTCTGAAGTGTTCAGTGAATTGTCATCCTGTGACAATAACTGTCGCACTGTGCTAGAGAGTGGAAGAAGCTGGGCTTCCATGTTTTTCAACAGCTTTCTTGCAGTCTGCGTCATACACTAAGCAGGTCCCTGTCTCAGGAAGTCCTGCCAGGAAAGCCGGGAATCAGTGGCAGACTTGTGAATAAAATGCCAAGGAAAGGCTCGACCAGTGCTTCTGGGCTCCATTCTGCAAGCTGCCCCGTGGACACTTGCAGCTCTCTGGCTGCTCCAAGACCTTTGCTTCCCTGCATTAGATTCTAGACTTGAGACTGCTTGGAAAATGACCAGAGATGACTTCCGTTCCTCTCGCTTTTGACCGAAGTTGTTTCCGTAAGACAGTGAGCCCAGTGCGAGCTATGGGATTCACATCAGAATGCTTCTGTTTCCTTTAAGTGAAACAGCCTTTTTTGAAGTAAGCATTTCATCTCTGTTAGATAGGGTGCTGCCACAGCAGCTGGTTGATCAGCTGTTCCTGTGAGTCCTAAGTGTTTCTGGGCAGTCCACATTGGTGAAATTGCAAGTTGAGTGAGTCAGAGTTGCTTCTTCATCATTAGCAGTGCTTTATTTTAGGTCCAAACTTTTTTTTTTTGGTTCTGGGGATCAAACTCAGGTCCTTGCGCTTGCGAGGCAGGCAGAGGAACTACTGAGTTAAATTCCCAGCCCTCTAGCAGTGCTTTATTTTCTAGCTTTAATTGTTTTGGTTTTGGTTTTTTGAGACATGGTCTCACTATGTAGTTCAAGCTGGCCTTGAGCTCACAGTGTAGCCTGGGTTGTCCTCAAATTCACAGCGATCCTTCTGCCTCAGCCTCCCGAGTGCTGGGATGATAGGTGTGTACCACCACACCTTGCTTTATTTCCTTGAGACTTGGTTTCTTAAACTTTCTGAACTAATTGTAGGTGCTGTCATGGATTCATCCTGAAAACAAAACAGTCATCATGCGGTGCAGTCAGCCTCTTGTTGGTATGAGTGGAAAACGAAATAAAGATGATGAGAAATATCTCGACCTCATCAGGGAGACTAATAGACAGATTTCTAAACTTACCATCTATGATGCAAGACCCAGTGTGAATGCGGTGGCCAACAAGGTAAGTATATTCAGTGACATAATAGAAACCTAGTTTATATATGGTGTGATGTATTTTCTGTGAATGCTTTTGCCAAGGTTTATCAATACCTGGGTATTTATTCATTAATTAGAGAAAGGGGTCTCAATATGTTGCCCAGGCTGGTCTCAAACTCCTGGCCTCAAGCAATTCTCCTCCCTCAACCTCTCAGATAGCTGGAACTATGGGTACATGGGCTTAAATTAATAGTTAAGGAAACTAGTTTTCTTAAGGAGCAAGTAGTTTTGGTTTTCTGAGACAGGGTCTCTGTGTTCAGGCTGGCTTTGAACTCATATTGATCCTCCTGCCTCAGCCTCCTGAGTGCTGAGATTACAAGCATGTGCTACCACACCCGGCTAAACAGAAAGTAGTTTTCATTTTTAAAAAACTTATATTAAGGGCCGGGGATTTAGCTCAGTGGTTCTGCCGCCACCTGGCTTGCAAGCCCAAGGACCCGAGTTTGATCCCCATTTGATCCCCGGTAACAAACAAACAAAAAAAAACTTACATTAAAATCAAATGAAAATAAACAAGGTAAACAGATATGCTTCGAACTGCAGCAAACTTGGATTTTGTCCAGAATCTTAGGCAAAAGTGAGAATCTCTTTGAGGTCTTTTGGCTGGGGAAGATCACTCTCATGGTATGCACTAGGAATTGTGTAAGAAACTGTGAGAAGCTACAGTTACTAAATCTGAAATTTGTAGCTTTAGGTAGACGTTCCCTCCCCCATAGCCGTATCCACTCAGAATGTGTATTCTCATTTGCTTGAGATTTTAAAACATGTGTAGATCTATGTGTGTGAATTTTCCAGTGAGACACACATACACACACACACAAATTTAGTGCTTTCTGAGAAGTCTGTGTCAGTTGTCATTTTGCCTTCTTAACCACTTGAAATTTATTAGTGTCATCACTGTGAACACCCATGACTGTATGGTGTCACCTTCCAAAGCTGGTGCAGGCAGAAGGCCAATTGGCCCAGACTGATACAGTTTTACCTCCAGTGTCTCCTGTTTGTATTTTTGCTTCTTTCACCCTTGCCAGCTGTGGCTCCCGCATGCTCACAGCAGGTCTGGCCCCAGGTTGCTCAGTCCCATTCTGCCTTGCAGATTTATGGCTTCTTGCCAGCTGTGGGCTTCAATTCCATCATCCCGAATACTTGGCTTATCCCAAGGTTATTTATCTGACATCCTTAATTATTGAGAGCACACAATGAGAACCCGAAAGCAAAGAAGTCCTTCAGTGGCCCAGAGAGCTGCTGCCACTGCTTCTCAAGTGGCATCTGTGTGACATCTGGCTGCACTAGGGCATGTCACACTGTGGGCACGCATGGGGCACGTGGGTCATCTGTCCCACACATTTAACTCGCTCCCCCTCCTAGCCCCACGCATGTTCTTAGAGCAGCTATTTGTTACCACAGTTGGCTTGGGTTTAGGGATAATTTTGAACTTAAATGTAAAACAATCAGGAAGTTAAAAGGATGAGTCCATTAGGAATTATAAGTAAAACATTTCGGAAATTAAATCCAAATAGCTTCTTGGATTATCCTTAATTTTTTATATTTCTGTTCCTATTATCCTTCATATATAATTCAGAGTGAATACACGCATAAAACACAGCATTTCCATGTACAGCTCTAGGCCTGAAATAGGATATAACATTAAAATGAAGTATTTAGAAAGAATATTTTAAAATATTAAAATGTGTGAAATGAATACCTTAATTATATTAACCCTAAAGCTCATTATAAGCAGCAGAATTTTTGAATGCCTTTTTAACAGTCAGGAAATAAGTCTGTTTCTAGTCCTTGAAGGAACTGGGGAAAGGAAAAAAGCCCGAGCTTTAAAGAGCTCTGGGTCATTCTTTGAGAGACCCAATTCGGGTTCCCTCCTCCCCAGATGGATCTCCCTGCTCGTTATCTATATCCATGGCAATAGACCCTGGGACCTTTTCATCATCGTACTAGGTAATTTAGGCTGTTTCTTTTTGTCATGGAAAGGAAAGCTGAAGAGAAGACTTCAGAAGTAACCAGAGACAGAGAATTTGAACTTTGGGGAACTCAGTCTTTGCTTGACTGATTTTTACCGTTTCCCACTTCTCTTCTCTTTGGCCCTAATTGTTCCTCCCTTGTGGGTATTTAGAGATCTACAATCCCAGATGTAACCAGCAACATCACATTTTAAATTAAACAAACAAAACTGGGGTCAGGAAGATCTAGCATCGAGCTGCTTCTATTTTTGTAGCAGTACTATGATGAATTAAAGGGCAATTGTATTGTCTGTTTTGACTAGAAACGTTAGCAATGAGTAAAAAGTGTGCACCCCCCCATATCATTTTCAGTTACCTGGGAAAGGAACTCCCAGTGTCAAGAATCTCTTTGCAAATCATAATTGTTTAAGAACCCCACGTGCAGAGCAGCAAGTTATCTGTCTGTGCAAAGGTGACAGGTGTCGTCGCATTGGAGGCTTTCAGGTCTAGCGAAACGCAGGGTGGCCCTTTCCTCCAGGCCCTGTGGTTACAGTTGCAGAAGTGACTGCCAGGAGGGCAGGAGCAGTCCTGGGACACAAGTGGCCAAGTGAAGGGGAAGGTGTCCCATCTGCCTGGTTGGTTACGGCTCAAAGCTTCTTAAGAATAGCAAAGTGTTCACGGTCTTCTTACCACTGAAGCTATTTTGTCCCAGTGCTGAAGAAATGTGTTTGCCTAAATATGTACCCTCCCCTAGAATCTGTGCAGAGCAAGGCCTCTGGCTTGTCACAGGGGTCTCTGGACTGAAGTTCAGGTGCAGGAAACTTTCAGTGTGACCGAATCCAGAAAAACCCATGGTGGCTTTGACCTTCCAGTCCTGGCTCCAAGCATACATTCCTTGTGCAGTCATAAAGAGAAAGCAAAGAGGCACATTGTAGCGATGGCACAGTTGTCTGGGGCTTTCACTTTCCTCCCCAGTGCCAGGCAGGTGTTTCCCTGTGCTCTTCCTACGGGCAGTCGGTACTTAGCCTGATGTGGCTTTCAGCACAAGTCTCAGAACTGGGTGAGTTTTTCTTAAAGGGACAGAGGCCACATGTCCTGTGCCATTTCAGAGCCTTCAACATGTTCCTAACAACTTGAACCTCCCAGTGGCAGCTCCCACTGTCCCCACCAGCGGCACCTCAGTGCTGTCACAGAAGCGGCGTCTGAGTCACCCTTTGCGTTCTGCTTTCACTTTATTTTCTCTGCAAATGCACCTATCCCAAAGGAGTAAAAATATCCATGAAAAGGGACTTTGAAGTCTGTGTTACTCATTCCCTGGTCCAGAGTTCCTTTGATTAAATATTATTTGTGTTGCACTTAACTTAAATGCAATTAGGTAACCCTTCTTTGAGTTTTGTCTTTGGCTCTGTTGATATGGTGTATTACAGTGGAGCAGCTTGTACCACTGGTGTTATCAATAGATCTAATCACTTCTATTGGTCTTTTTACTAATAAAATTAATAGAAAGCTGCCCAATGGGACAGTCACACACATACCACTGGTGGTTTAAACCACCCGACAGCAGGACATACAAATTATGGTCCCATCATGAACATGTTAAGCAGAGTGCCACCAGGTCCCTAACCCACACTGTAGTGCCTCATTTTGTCAGTATGGAAGACAGGTGCTCTTCAGCATGCTATGGAGGTGACCCAAAACCTTCCCTGGTACTGCAGTGGGTGGCAGCCACCTGTTCCCTCTCAGAACCCTATATTCGTGGCGGGCTATGTGCAGTGCTCTGTCCCTGGTGTGTGCAGAGCAGGAAAATCTGTGTGATGTAATAGAAAAGGTTTGGGACTGGAAGTCAGATTAAACTGAAATTCTGCTCATTACCTGCATGACTTCGGTAGTGATTAAATAGCATCTCCAGGTCTGTTTTCTTGTCTGCAAAATGAAGATAGCAATACCTATCTCGTCACATCTGTGTAAAAGAGAAGCTTTCATATAGCAAGAATCACAGTACCTGAGACAGTAATAATGGCTAATGGTTAGTCCTGCAAGACCCAGGGAGTAGCATCCACCGTTTTAGAGAGAGGACGTCAGGGCTCAGGTTAAGTGCCTTGCCCTGGATCACACGGGGAGGGGAGGCTGAAGCTGAGCTGTTGGCTGGGTCTGTCTGATCCAGAGCTTGTCCTGTGTGAGCGCTGTAACAAAGCCAGGGTGCCTGCTGCCACCTGAACTGGGATGCCTCTGTGCCCCCTGCCCCAAAGGTGCTGTTCTAGCTACAGAACTAATGGAGGATGAGGACCTTTCTGAGCTCCTCTTGCCCTTTGATCCAGTCGAAAAGCCAGTAATTATAGAGCATTTTAAAAAGGATTTTTGTCTCCTGAACAGAGTCCCCAGCAAACTGCTAGCCTTCCACCCAAGCCAGATCAACTATTTATTTAAGTTGGAAGGATTTGAATGAGATTTGGAGGACAAATAACTTGAAATATTTGGGTAAGTTACTAATGAAATAGAAAACCCAACTTTGTTTATGTATCTTCTTGTCTCATAGGCAACAGGAGGAGGATATGAAAGTGATGATGCATATCACAATGCTGAACTGTCCTTCTTAGACATTCATAATATTCATGTTATGCGGGAATCTTTAAAAAAAGTGAAAGACATTGTTTATCCTAATGTAGAAGAATCTCATTGGTTGTCCAGTTTGGAGTCTACTCATTGGTTAGAACACATCAAGGCAAGTATACTTTTAAAAAATATTTGCACATATAAAACCAAATGCTTATTTAGTGGAATAGGGACTTTTCCTTATATATTTAAAAATTGAAAACTAAAAGAAAAACTCTGTAGTAGAAGACTCTACAGTTGGCAGTTTTGCACTTTTTTTATAATGTGCTTACCTAAATTAATGAGTTCACATCATCACTCCAGCTTATTTTTAGAGTTTGTAGAGATTTCTTTTTCATTCTTGTCAATAGCAAATAGTTCGATCTTCTATGGAGGTTTATTTAGAAGTAGACAATTTATTATCTTGCCATTATTGGGTGAAGCCCCCACGGACCTAGACAGAGGAAGGTGTCTTGAAACTAAACTCACACTGAGTCATTTTAAAGAGTGGGCTTTGTGTTTTTACTGTGGTTAATCCTTCTCCTGAAAGAAGCATCTCAAATCCTCTACTGTTTTAAAAGGAGAAGTACGTGAAGCTATCTGAGGGAACCAGCACCTTTAGAAACCGTTTAGTTCTGTAAACCATCAAAAGGCCTACTTTAAATAGGTGAACTATTGAGACAAGTTAAACCCTACTGAAATTTTATTTTCTAACTCGGGTATAGTTTAGTTCTAAAATGTCCTCTAAAATTGGTGCTCAGAGGTAGGGCTTTTGGAAGGTGCTTAGATCATGAGAGTCCTACACTATTGATGAGTTCATAGCTGAGGGTCTTGTTAGGAGGTGGGGCCTGGTCAGTAAAGGTAGGTCCCTGAGGGTGTGAGCTGGAAGGATGTTTTTGTTTTAAATTTTATTATTAGTCCATGTTGGCAGTGCAGAGTGTTTACATTCATCCTAGGGAGTAGGTACATGGACTTAACATATCTTAATTCTTTTGATTCCCCTCCCTGCCTTCCCGTTCCTTCATCTCTTCCCATTTGCAAAAGATCTGCCTCCCTGTTTCTTACTGTCTTTTATTTTGTTTATTTTAAAATTATTTATACTTTGGGTTTCTCATATAAGAGAAATTACATAGTATTTAAGACGTATGTCTGATTTATTTCACTTAACGTTGTGGCCTCAAGGTGTATCCATTTTCCTACAGATGACTCAAATTCATCCTTCTTTATGGCAGAGTAGCACTCCATTGTATGTAAATACCACATTTTCTTTACCCATTCATCTGTTGATGGACACTTCCAATCTTTAGCTATTATGAGTTGTGCTGTGCTATAAACATGGGTATGCATGCATCACTGTAATATGACATCTTTAGCTCTTTTGAGAAGATACCAAGAAGGGGAATAGCCAGGTCAAATGGAATTTCTAGTTTCAGTTTTTTGAGGAATCTCCATACTGATTTCACTAGTGATTGTACGAGTTTACATTCCTACCAACAGTGTAGAAGTGTTTCTTTTTCCTTTGAAGCCTTGTCAATATTTATCGTTATTTGGATGGTGGTCATTCTTTCTGAAGTAAGATAGAATCTCAATATTGTTTTAATTTTCATTTTTCTGATGGCTGGAGATGTTGAGCATTTTTTTCATGTATTTATTGGCCATTTGTACTTTTTCTGAGACGTGTCTATCTCAGTTGTCCATTTTTTGATTGGGTATTTTATTTTGGGGAGTCTTTTTTTTTTAGGTTTTGGTAAATTCTTGATATTAGACCTCTGAAGAGTAACTGGAAAACATTTTTTCCCATTCTGTGTTGTCTCATCACTCCATTGATTATTTCCTTTGCTGTCCAGAAGCTTTTTAATTTGATATGATCTCATTTGTTGATTCTTGGTGCTATGTCTTGTGCAACTGGGGTTCTGTTTAGAAAGTCCTTTCCTGTACCTTATGTCTTAAAGTTTTACCTAGTTTATCTTCCAGCAGATTGTTTCAGTTTTAATATCTATGTCTTTCTCCATTTTATTTTATTTTGGTGCATTGTGATAGATATGGGTCTAGATTCAATCTTCTGAATATGTATAACCAGTTTTCCAACTCCATTTGTGGAAGTATTTATCTTTCCTCCAGCATATGTTTTTGGCCCCTTTTCAAAAATCAGATGCCTTAATGTGCTGGGGATTGTTTCTTCATCTTGTCTTCTATTCCATTGTTCTGAATGTCTGTTTTATGCCAGTATCATGCTGTTTTTATCACTGTAGCTTTGTGGTATAACTTGAAATCTGGGATTGTAATCAATTGCAAAAGAAACCACAGAAATTTTGCAAATGTCTGGACATTAAATAACACACTCCTGAACACTCAGTAGGTCACAGATGAACTCAAGGAAGAAATAAAGCAATTCCTAGAATCAAATGATAAAGCCAGTACCACATACCAGAACCTGTGGGACACAATGAAAGCGATCCTAAGAGAGAAGTTTATAGCTGTGAACTCACAGTTTATAGCTCACATTAGAAAAACAGAGCAAGCTCAAATAAATAACCAAATGATACCCCTCAAGTTTCTAGAAAACTAAGGACAGTCTAAACCAAACCTAGTACAAAGAAGGAAATCATAAAGATCACAGAAAATATTAATGAAATTGAGACTAAAAAAAATGTGAAGAAACAATGAATTGAAAAGCTGGTTCTTTGAAAGTATAAACAAAATAGACAAACCCTTAGCCAAACTTGCCAAAAGAAGGGACGAAAAGACCCATATCAGTGCAATTAGAAGTGAAAAAGGCAAAATCAAAAAAAAAAAAAAAGGCAAAATCACTACCGACATTGCCAAAATCTAGAAGATCATTAGTAACTATTATGAAAAATTATACTCCAACAAATTGGAGAATATTGAAGAAATGGGCAGATTCCTAGATACATATGAATTACCAAAACTAAAGAAAGAAGACGTAAAAATCCTGAACAGTCCAATAACAGACAGTGAAATTGAGGCAGTAATGGAAGAATGCATTCGTGTTTCTGGCGCCTTCCCTTCTCTCTCTACTTTCTGGTTGCCATGGGTTGAGCAGCTTTCCTTCACCATGTCCTTCCACCATGCTGTTTCTGCCTTGGAGCCAGGCTACCATGGACTGAACTCTGAAACTGTGAACCAAATGGACTCTTTTAAGTTTTATGTCGGGTATTTGGTCCTAGCAACAACAAAAAAATAATCTGACCAATACAAACTTGATAGGAATTGTGTTTTATTTTACCTTTTATTTTTTTTTATACTTTATCATCCTCAAAACTAAATGGCAAGAATAAATTTAATCATGACAAGTAAGTATAATCAGGTATCCTAGATGAGATTCTGGATAAATGACAGGTAAAAACTAAGGAACTCTGAGTAAAATATGGACTTTTAAAATAAGTTAATAAGTTTGTTAATAAGTTAATGTATCAGGGGCTGGGGATTTAGCTCAGTGGTTCCGCTATCTGCCTCGCAAGTGCAAGGTCCCGAGTGCGATCTCCGGTACACCCCCCCAAAAAAAATCCTCAAATAAGTTAATGCATCAATATTGGTTCATTATTTGTGACAAATATACCATATGATGTGACATATCATAGTTTTGGCAAATGTACCATAAAATGTCAATAAGAGTTGAGTATATGGAAACTTTCTCTAGTAGTACCTTTACAGGTTTTCTGTGCATCTCAAAACTATCCTAAAATATTTTTAAAATTTAGACAAAGGCTTGCCTCCTTTTTTGGTGCACAAATGATAGACCCTGTGAATAGAAACAACCTTTAAGGGGGTTCATTTATGGTTAAAGAGATGATATATGTGTGTGTGTGTGTGTGTGTGTGTTAAAAAAAGAAAAAGCAGAGTATTCTAAAGTACCATGTGTTCAGTACCAAGTGGAGCTTCTCAGCAAAGTCAGTGAAAGGAACAGGCCCCTTGGGAGCCAGTGAGACTTGATCTGGTCCTTGAAGCAAGCAGAGATGGGATAATCTGTTCTAGAGAAAGAGGCCAGCTGAGACAGAGCCCAGAAACAGGCATGGGTGAGAGTGTGTTAGCAAAGAGTGGGGATTTCTATAGATGCAGGTTGCTGTAGAGCTCTGGGGGAAGCAGGCAGTCAGGGGTCCTGACTGCCAAGTTAGGCTGTGGGAAGTCTCAGAAGTTTGGGATTAAGATACTAGAGAAAAATGTTCTAGCAACTGCTTACAGAATGGATAAGAGAGGGAAGAATGTGAAGACAGAGAAAGCAGAACCATCTCAGGAGTGAAAACATGGGGATAGAAATGGTCAGTGTGGGGATGAGGGATCTACAAAAGACACAGACACAAGATGTGGCCAAGAATGGGCCTGCAGTACTTGTGGACAAGCTGGATGCAAGATCTAAACAAGCGGAAGACGATACCAAGAGAGTGAGCCTAGCTAACTGAAAAGATGATGGGTAACCTTACAGATGATGAAGGGCAGCCTTGACCAGGATCTTGGCCTAGAGAAACACCATGCATTTGGCATAGGTGGATGCCCTTGGGAGCATCCAATAAGCAGTTTTTCCTGCACAATGGAACTCAAAATAGATGTTTAGGGCTGAGGTGTCTGTTTGGGAATTAGCTATTGGGCAACATATGGAGGTTGAGCACTTGAATATGGATTCTGAGAGAGAGGACATATGGGGAGAAGATTAAAGAACTGAATGTGAATGGGGCTTTGGCCATGTTTGTATCCAGGACAGTAGGCGAGAAGTGGAGCTTAGTGGGCCACATGCAAGAGAGACCTGGGAGATATGAAGAAGCTATTGGGATGCCAAGAAAGGGCCTAAGAAATAGCCATTGGTACTTGGAAGTAGAGTATTAGGGAGATGCTTGATGACTTTGGAGGTGGACCTCCATGAGTGTCTAGTGATGAGGTAAGGAAATAGAAGTAGTGAATGTTGATACTATTTGGAAAAGCCGGATAGTTAAAAGAACAGAGAGGAGAGGATCATATGGTTGTCAGAAGGGCTTTTCAGACCTGGGAAAGTCTGAGCCTATTTTGCAGACAAAGAGAAAAGATTCAGTTTAGGCATTTTTTAAAGGAAATAGTCACACAGGTCTGAAAAGCCCTGTTTACTAGAATGTTTATAGTAGTGGATAAACATTGGGAACAATCTAAGCATTGGGAACAATCTACAATTCTTGTAGATCTACATGAAACAATCTATAATAAAATACTATAAGATCATTAAAAAACTGTGTAATGCGGTATCTGAGAACATGAGGAAATGCTCATTGCATAAAAGTGCAGAGGGCTTCCAAAGCCCTCAGTTACAGGCCTATCTTTATAGGTGTGGATACAGAGAAGTTTATAAATATGTCTCCCAACATGTTAACACTTAGTTCTGAATAATAGGACCCCGAGAATTATTTTCTCCTTTGTCCTTTGGTTTTTTTCTGTTTTTCCATCAAATATGTATTACTTCAGTAAATAAGGGAGAAAGAGTTTTTGAAAGAGAGAGCACAGTACAGGTACAAGTGTTATTGGCAAGGTGGTTCATCTCCAGCTCTGAGCTAGTGAAGGAAGAGACTGGTGGAAAGTAGGTCTTGTTAGGGGCTCAAGTGTCTGAGGAAATTAGGAGGAAAGGCTGTCACATGGAAGTTAGGACCTTAGAAACATGAACATTGTGAAAAGTCAAGTTTTAGTTTTATCCATTCTGAGGGTGATGCACAACAAATGAAAGAAACTGCCACTACTGTCACTGTCCTCTGACGAGTCCAGAGATGTGAGGCGGCCGGGAGCCAAATGGATATGTGTAACCCCATGTGACCCAGAGCTCCTCGGACAGTCTAGACAGTGGAGCAAAGATGGCGGCATCTTTGGGCAGGGCCCTGCTGACTGGGTGGGAGACATGGATTGTGTTCCCTCCGGAAGCTCCAGGAAAGCATCTGTTCCTGCCTCTTCCAGCTTCTCATGGCCACTGGCATTCCTTGGCCTGTGGCCACATTGCTCCAGCTTCTGCCTTTGCAGTCACATTGCCTTCTTTTCTGTCTGTGTGAAGTCTCCCTGTCTTCCTCTCATCGGGATTCATGAAATTTAGGGTTCACTGAATAATCCAGAATCATCTCCCCATCGCATCCCCACACCTCCAAAGACCCTATTCCCATGGAAGGTAGTATCCCCAGGTTCCAGGGCTTGAGACCTGAACATCTTTGGTAACCTTATCCTACTCTGTCATACAGCCCCGTTAGGGCTTGGTCATCACTAGCCCACACTACAGCAAAATAGTCCTAGCACTCAGTGCCTGACACCAGGCCAGGCCTTTTGTAGTGAGAAGACCACCATCCTTGCCGTGCCTCCCAAACTCTCATGCAGTCCACTGGCAGAGCTGAGACAAGGTGGAAGGAAGGCGCAGTGGTGTCCAGAGCTTACATTTCCACTTTGTCCTTTTTAGTGCTCTTCCCTGGTAGTCCTCCTCCTGACCTGTTACTAAGCTGCTTGGAGGGGAGCTGTTCAGTAGCTAGTGTCCTTCACGGGGATTGTGTTTTAGTGCAAGACAGACTGGTGGAGGTATCGACCTCTCCTTGCAGTAGAGAGAAGCAAACTATAGGTCCAAGGATAAGGTAGCCAAAGGGGGTCAGGAAGTTTCACATTCAGGCTTCCAGCCCCACAGCCAGTCCCCTTAACCATCCCCACATGGACTGCTCGATGACTCTTGTTTCTTCTCATCACTCACAAGTCTGTCAGATCATTGACGTTTCCAGTGATGCATTTTTTAAAGCCTGATTTATGTCCATTAGAGAATTACAGCTGTTCCTGTCAGAAACGATTGTGGGAATTCATCCTTAATTGGAAACCATCTAATATTTTAAGAACATAATTGACTAAGATTGAGTCCCTTCTTATTGTGAGAGGAGTATCAGGGGTGGTACTTCTCTGTAAAGATCTGTAAAGATGGATTAGAACCCCAGGTTCATTAGGTTGACCTTGAGTGACCTAGCATATTACAATGCCTCTCAACAGCCCTTCCTTCACAAGTACTGCAAAGTAGTTGTCAACAATTGCAACAATACTTGAAATACTTGAAGAAACAAATTGCACTAGTCATTTAGGAATAATGAGTTTTCTGCAAGTGATTGATGGCCTGTCATCCTTAAGTCCCCTAACCTTTCCTCATCAGTTCTACCTTGCCCACTGTTTATGTAAATCACTAAAGTTACATTTCTTTAAAATTACTCTGTATGTCAGATCTTTCACATGGCCTTTTCCTACAATTCATTTAAATAACTGAGCATTTCAATTTCCTTGAATTAGTTGAAATAACTTTATGTCTATATATGGCTGTCAGAACTTTGGGAGCACCACGGAATAAGTCTTTTTAAAATCAACTTAATAGGATGTAAAATCAGCATTTAAAAATCAATAGCTTTTCTATACACTAGTAATGAACACACTGAGAAAGAAATTAGGAAAACAGTTCCATTCACAATACCTTAAAAAAAGTAAAATACCTTGGAATCAACCTAACCAGAGAGGTGAAAGACCTCTACCATGCAAATTTCAGAACACTGAAGAAAGAAAGTGAAGAAGACATGAGAAGGTGGAAAGACCTCCAGGTTCAGGGATTGGCAGAATTAATATTGTTAAAAAGGTCACGTTACCAAAAGTGATATACAGATTCATTGTAATCCCCATCACAATGCCAATGGCATTCTTCACAGAACTAGAACAAACAGTCCTAAAATTGACAAAGAAGCACAAAAGACCCAGGACAGCCAAAGCAATCCTAAGCAAAAAAGATAAGGTTGGAGGGACCACGATACCTAATTTCAAATTATACCACAAAACCATAGTAACAAACAGCATGGTATTGGCACAAAAATAGACATGCGGTTCAGTGAAATAGAATAGAGGACACAGAAACAAACTCACACAACTACAGCCATCTGATTGGAGCCAAAAACATACATTGGAGGAAAGACAACCTCTTTAACAGATGATGTGGGGGGAAATAGATATCCATGTGTAGAAGATTAAAACTAGATCCCTAACTCTCACCCTGTGCAAAAAAAATCAAAGTGACTCATGTAATGGTACAAGATCCCAATGATGAATGTAACTGTATTGTATACCTAAAATGTACCAATAAAGTTAATGGGGAAAAAAAAATCAAAGTGGATCACAGGGCTGAAACTTTGAAACTGCTAAAAGAAAAGTTTGGGGAAACACTAGAAGCCATAGGCACAGGCAAAGACTTCCCGAACAGGACTCCAGTAGCACAGGAAATAATAATGAGAATCAACAAATTAGACTACATCAAATTATAAAGTTTCTGCACAGCAAGGGAAACAACTAACACAGTGAAGAGTCAGCCTATAGAATGGGAGAAATCCTTTGCCAGCTACTCTTCTGACAGAGGATTAGTATCTAGAATATATAAAGAACTCCAGAAACTTAACACCAAAAATCCAATAGCCCAATCAGTAAGTGGCCAAATGAATTGAACAGACACTGCTGAAAAGAACTACAAATGGCCAATAAGTGTATGAAAAATGTTCAACATTTTTAGCCATTAAGGAAATACAAATCAAAATTACATTAAGATTCCATGTCACCCCAGTCAGAATGGCTATCATTAAGAAAACAAAAGCAATACAACCAAAACTAAAAATAGAGCTACCATTTGATGGTCCAGCTGTACCACTCATGGCATATACCTGTTACGGCTTATGTCTAGATGTCCACCTCCAAAGCCTCATGTGCTCATAGGTAGGAGTTTGGGGAGGTGGCTAGATCTAGGGTGTGTGATACTGGGATTAAGGGTGTGTGATTACTGAATTAATCCACTGATTGGTTTAGCATAGTTCTGGGTGCAGAAAATGGGAATACCCACCCTGGGTATAGGTGGTACCACCCCAAAGGTGGGTAGCATGAATGGATAGAAAGGAACAGAAAGAAGCTGCCTCACTGCTTGCTGCCATCTGCTTGCCATGCTATGAACTATTTCTCCTCTGCGGTGCCCCTCTGCCATGCCACCCTGCCTTGGCGCCAGCTGACTATGGACTGAAACCTCTACAAACTGTGAGCTGAAGTAAACCTTTCCTCCTTTAACTTTGGGTGTTGGGTATTTTGTCTCAGCAACGAGAAAAGTAACTAGGACAAATTTCCAAAAGAACTAAAGTCTACATAGTACAAGGCTGCATGCATACCCGCGTTTATTGTGGCACAGTTCACAGTGGCCAAGATTTGGAACCAACCTAGGTGCCCATCAACAGATAAATAGGTAAAGAAAATGTGGTGTATACATATAATGGAGAATGAAATAAAGAATGAAATTTTGTCATTTGCAGGAAAATGGGTGGATCTCTAAATTGTTTTGAGCAAAATAAGCCAGACTTAGACAAATATGGCATGTACTCCCTAATATGTGGAATCTAAGACAAGAAAGTAGAAAGAAAGACTATTGTTAGATAAGAGGAAGGGATTAAGGGGGAGAGGGTGTGTGAGGGAGGATAATAGAGAGGATGCATATGATCAAAATATATTATGCACTTTGAACTTCCCCAAAAATGTAGAACTAGAGAGGGCAGGTCAAAGGGAGTGATAGGACATGCAAATGATCAAAGTACATTCTGTGCATGTGTGAAGCTGCCAAAATGAAACCCATTAATCTGTGTAACCAATATGCACTAATAAAAAAGGTGTAAAAAATCAACTCAAAATGATAGACTCTATGCAAACTACTGATAAGCACATAAAAAGATGAAACCCTCATATACTTCTGGTGGGAATGCGAGTTGGTACAACCATTTTTAGAATTAGGTTGTAATAAAAATGCTATGTCTCTTCAAATATATTTCTGCAAAAATTCACAGCAGCGTTATTGGTTATAAGCAAGTGTTCAAAACAACCAAATGTCTATCATCTGATGAAATCTAGATCCTAAATGAATGAAGCCAAATATAAAAGGCCACATATTGTTTGATTCCATGTATATAAAATTTCTAATAAAGACAAAACTGTAGCTACTGGAAATAAATCAGTGACTGCCTGGGCTACAGGGATGGGGGCATGACTTCGGATAGTGTAAAGAAACTTCTTGGGGGATAGAGTGTTCTACAGTTGGATTGTGGTGATGGTTGCATAGTTGTATAAATTCACTAAATCATCAAAGTGTATACTTACCACGCATAAATGCTGTGGTTTGTGAAGCATACCTCTGTAAGGACCTGGATCACCAAAAGCAATACTTCACATACATAAATTCAGTGGTACTTCTAAGTCTCACATTTTTACTAGGTTATCATTTTGCCTTTAGGATAAATACTCTGCTGTTTGTGAGCCAAATAAGAGCACATATTTTGTCAATTTAAAAACCAAGATGTGACTTCCATTGTACCATACCTTTAAGGTCTGGACTAGACTTGTTCAGCCAGTGATTTCTCTGATTTGATCACTATTACAGGTCAGATATTATCCCCTCATGTTGAAGTTCTGGCCTCCAGTACCCCAGAATGTGACATTATTTGGAGATGAGGTCTTTGCAGATGGAATGAGTTAAGGCTTAGGGAGTAAGTCCTTGCTTCAATATGACTGATGTCTTTACTAAAAGGGAACATTTGGTCGCAGACAGGCACAGGGAGCATGCTATGTGAAGACAGGATGCTGCCATGAAACCCAGCTGCTGGGAGAGGGGCTGCAGCAGGCTCCTGCAGGAGCATGATTCCACCAACGCCTTGATCTTGGACTTCTGCCTCCGGAGTTTCTGTTATGAAAACCACCCAGCTTGGGGGCCGGGGATTTAGCTCAGTGGTGCCACCGCCTGCCTCACAAGCATAAGGTCCCGTGTTCGATCCCCGGTACCAAAAAAACAAAAACAAAAACCACCCAGCTTGTACTTGGTTATGGCAGCCCTAGCACACTACTGCAGTCACATCCACGAAGGTGTTTGGCCTTGTTTTTAAAATCTGAGCACATCCAAATGTGGTGTGTGTGGACAGGGGAAGATGAACAGGCCCCATGGTTCCTGGTGTTCCATTCTCCTCTCTCTCTCTCTGTTCTAGTTGCTGATTGATATTTTAAAGCAGGATTTTGCTAGAGTTAAAAAGCACACATTTGACTGCAAGCAGGCCTTGAGTGCTCCCTCCTGACGCACACGTTTTTCTCTGCAGCTGGTGCTGACAGGAGCCATTCAAGTTGCAGACAAAGTTTCTTCTGGGAAGAGCTCCGTGCTCGTGCACTGCAGTGACGGCTGGGACAGAACCGCTCAGCTGACCTCCCTGGCCATGCTGATGTTGGACAGCTTCTACAGGAGCATTGAAGGCTTTGAAATCCTGGTACAAAAAGAGTGGATAAGTTTTGGACATAAATTTGGATCTGTAAGTAAACAATAAAGTTATTTTTAAAAAGCCAGGTCACTTCCATTTGGGGTTTAAAAAACTAATTTTTGCACCACATAGTACTAAAATGAAAATCCGCAGAGAGTAAATGAAAATCACTTTACAGGTGTGCTGTCTTGGGTGCTGAAAATCTTGAGAGATCTGTGTTTCACTTGACAGTAGTAATACAGACTCTTCCCAGAAATGCTTACACTGAAATTGCATAACAGGAAGAAGATAGGATGATAATTTTCTCTAAACTAATATTTTAGCTACTAGGCCAAATGTATTTTATAGAAATGTTAGGACTTTTGATTGAAGTTTTATATTATCATTACCAGGGCCCGGGATTTAGCTCAGTGGTTTCGCCGCCTACTGCGGAAGCGCAAGGACCCGAGTTCGATCCCCAGTACCAAAAAAAAAAAAAGTATATTATTATTACCAGATACATGATTTTTACATTGTTGACACAACCTGTTAAAATTCACCTTGTCAGGTCTTATTTCCAGATGCCCCTTGAATGAGTGTTTTTAACCAGTTCCCCGGTGATCCATAGATCACTTTCGGAAACACTGCTGTGTCATCTTTTAGCCTTCATCCAAATTTCATATCTAGTGCAGATGCATTCTCAAGCAGGAAGAATCATTGCTTAGTAAATGAATGCATTGTGAGATTTGGGTTTTGTCTTTTTTTAAGAGAAAAATAACTTTTAATTCTAATAATGATACTTTGACATGATTATAAGTCTTAAATCTTTGGAGTTGGTCTATTCATGACTGTAAGAACTTCTTTAGATATATTGGAATACACTGTCCAGAGCAATCTAGGCCATTCTACCTGCAGCTGTGCAGGACTTGTACCAAATTCTAATCTATGAAATCATTGTGTCAACCACAGAGGATGGATGCTTTGCCAATTTTTATTTGTATTTTATAGAAGTTTATATGTTTAATTTCCATTATTATAAAACCTACTGTTATTTATGTATATTTCCGTGGAAACATACCCTCTTTACTGTCCAAGAACTTTACCATCTAGAAAGCAGATTTCAGAGTTGTATTGTCACATTTTGTGGATTATATACTTTCTTGGTTTTGTACCCATGAATTAATACAAATCATCTTCACCAATTCATTTCAGAGAATAGGTCATGGTGATAAAAACCACGCCGATGCTGACCGATCTCCTATTTTTCTCCAGTTTATTGATTGTGTATGGCAGATGTCAAAACAGGTAAGGAATATATGGAATGAAAATACACTCGACCCAATGGTTAGATTAAATATTTTGTTATAATATCTGGGATTTGGCCCCAGAATGATGCAGAGCAGAGATTGAGATGCAATAAGATTGGCCATAGTTGTTGAATCCAAGGGATGGGTACATAGGGGTTCAGTTTGTTTTTATTGCTGCTACTATTACTATGTCTGGAATTCTCCATAATAAAGTTTGAAAAATTAAATTGTTAACTGCATTATCTCTACTAATGGAAGATCAATGGAACTGAAAATACCAAGTTGTCTTTTGTACACATTCTACACTGGCATTTGTATATAGGCATGTCTGCTAACTTATAATACCCTAAATAATTAAACTACCCAGGGAAACCCAGAAAATTGGACTTTGCCCACCTTTTTGTCTTTATTCATTTATCTGACCCTTATCTAAACTTCTCAGTCCTATAAAGTGGCACAAAATGAGCACAAGCCTTTGCTGTCCTTCCCAGAGCACACAGTATGGCCACGTTTTGTCACTCCTACCACATGTCTTTGCAGTTCTAGAGAGATTAGTCTCACTCTTTTATGCTTACTTGCTTTTGTTTGTTTAGTTCCCTACAGCTTTTGAATTTAATGAACGCTTTTTGATTGCAATTTTGGATCATCTGTATAGCTGCCGATTTGGTACTTTCCTATTCAACTGTGAATCTGCTCGAGAAAGACAGGTGAGTAAAAATGCTAATGTCCTTTGTAAAGAGTCGCCAAAGTGTATCTAGTTTGCTGTGCTGTGCGATAAGAATATGATTGCTCATAAGACATCAGCTTTACCTCAAGGAGCAGGATGACTTTGAAAGTATGTTACTTCTCCCTACTGAAACTCCATAAAAATGTCAGTAAAGGGAATTTTCTAAAGGACATGAACCCGTAAGGATAGAGAAAAGGAGAAAGGAGACAGTACCAAACTTTTAGAAACTGGAAAGCCAGGAGATAAGTGGGAAATAACTGAGCTTGGGAAAAGTAAATCTCAAACCCACTGTGTACATAACGTGGAAGCCAAGAACCAGCCCACCTTGCACTGCAGGCCCTCCGGGATGCACTCTGCCAGGGAGAGATCTGGGACAGAAGGGGACGATAACTGAAGTTCTGTTTCTTTCAAATGAGCTGCGCAGGTCTGCTCCTTCCCTCTCTGCACCTAAGGACTCGGCCACGGGCCCCTTCCTGATAGGCTGGATGGAGAAGTGCTGCCCTGTGCCAGCCCTAGCTCTCTCCCCACTCACTTCCAGCATTCTGGAACCAGGTCCTTATTGTCCAGCTAGGGATGAAAAGAAGCATCTCTGGCAGTGGGGATGGTGACCCTCAGAAATGGCCAGTGGGGATGGACAGTGGTGCAAAACAGCTTGGTGGTTCCTCAGGAAGCAAAATAAAGACCCAGGTTATCATGTGACCCAGAAATTTCACTCCAGGCATGTACTCAGAAGAACTGAAAACAGGTTGAAACAAAAGCTTGCACATGTGTGTCTTCACAGTAGACAAAGGATGGGAACCCAGATGTCTGTCAAGGAGATGGATGACCAAACAAACTGGTCTATCCATGTCCATATGATGGAGTAGTATTCAGCCATAAAAAGAACTGACACACACTACAGTGTGAATAAACCTTGAAATCATTATTCCCAAAGAAAGCAGCTAGGTACAGAAGGCCACATACTGTACAATTCCATCTACGTGAAATATCCAGAACAGGCAAATCTGTAGGGACAGAAGGCAGATTGGTTTTCAGGGTCTGGAGAAGGGAGAATGGGTAGCATCTGATTAAGGTGTGGAATTTCTGATGGAAAAAGAGTGTTGAAAACAGAGAGGTGGTGACTACATAGCATTGTGAATAGATTAAAAGCTGCTCAAGTCTATAGTGTTCAAATGAAAACTTTTGTAATATGTGAATTTTACCTCAATTAAAAAAATATCTCTGGAGACACTGAGTTTTATAACAAGAAGGACCTAAAGGTACCAGCAAGTAAGGTATTCCCCATAATGACACCCACAGACGATAAGATTTATGATTTCAGAGCTCCCAAGAAATTCTTCACTTCCCTGCTCTTGAATAATAGCAGACAGCCAAGATGGAGAAAAACGTACCATGTAGGGATAGAGACATAGACAAAATACCACCATCCAGCAGCCCAAGAAAGATAAAAATACTGGCACCACAAATTAGATATTATTTGGAAAGAACATTGAGAGATCAGAAATGAACTTTGAAACTAAAAAACTCAGAAGAGTTGCAAGGTAAAGTTGAAAATATTGGCCGGGGATGTAGCTCAGTGGCGTAGTGCCTGCCTGGCAAGTGCAAGGTCCTGAGTTTGATCCCCGGTACCAAAAAAAAAAAAAAAAAAAAGTTGAAAATAGCTCACAGAAAGCAGTGAATACAAACAGAGAAAATGAAGAGAAGGAAATTAGGAGACTGGTCCAAGAGGTCCAATATCCAAATAATAGGAGTCATACAGAGAAGAAGTAGGGAAACCAGAAGGCAGGAAATCACAAATAATTTGAGAGTATTTCTCAGAATTGAAGTACATGAGTTTCCATATTAGAAGGCTTGTTAAGTGTCAAGCAGGGTAGATGAAAATATTATTTTTGTGAAGTTTCTGATCACCAGGGCCAAAGAGAAGATCCCATAAGTTCCGAAGAGAAAAGGAATGGGTTATAGGTTGAGCATCCCTAATCCAAAAATTCAAAATGGTCCAGAATCCAAAATTGTTGAGCATGGACATAAAACAAGTAGAAAATTTTACACCTGACTTCATGTGACAGGTCAGAGTCAAAACATGGGCACGTTAAAATGCTGTATAATGTTACCTTTAGGTTATGTGTGTAAGGTATATAGGAATCATCAATGAATTTTACATTTAGCCTTGGGTCCCCTCCCCAAGAAATCTCATTATGTGTATATAAATGTGCTCAAATCTGAAAACACCTAAATCCAGAACACTTCTGGTCCCATGCATTTTGGGTAAGAGATATTCAACCTATATATGCAAAGAAACAGAAATAAGGAAGACTTTCTTCAGTAGCAATATTGGAAGTTAGAAGTTAGTAGAGCAGTGCATTCAGAATTTTAAATGAAAATGTCTGCCACCTAGCTTTCTATAGTGTTATGGTTGAGATCTAAAATGCCCCCCAAAAGTCTCATGTGTTTGGAGGTAGGGCCCGGTTTGAAGAAGTGGGTCACTGAGGGTTGTGGTCTGGAAGGGTGTATTCTTTTTTTCCTTTTTTTTTTTTTGTACTGGGGATCAAACTCAGGACCTTGTGCTTGTGAGGCAGGTGTGGTGTGGAAGGTGTATTCTTATCCCTGGCTCCTCCCTTCTCCCTCTGCTTCCTGGGTGTCATGGGGTAAGCAGCTTTCCTCCACCATGTCCTTCCACCCTGCTCTTACTGCCTTGGAGCCAGCCAGCCATGAACCAAACCCTGGAAACTGTGAGCCACGTTAAACCTTTCCTTCTTTAAGTTGTGGGTGTTGAGTATTGTGTCCCAGTGGCAGGAAAGTGACTAATACATACAGCAACCAAATTGTCAACCAAATTTGAAGATAGAACAAAGATATTCTCAGAATCGCATGGTATCAAGGATGCCTCCCATGTCTCACCCTTTCTCTGGAAGCAACTGAAGTATGCACTCCTTGAAAAAAGGAAGACTGCCTAGGGCAGTGGTGGCATACCCATGGCACATGTGGCACAGCAGGCTGTTTGTATCATTGAAAGCTCTAAAAGGTTCACCATCACTGGCCTAGAGCAAGGCAGAGGGCGCCTATGGAGTGACACGGAAAAGAGACTCTAGAGGAGAACTGACCACAAAGCTCAGAGCAACTGGTACAGGTTGGAGTCCCTCTGAAGATAAAACCCAGAGTACCCCATGTGCCTAATCGTCTTAGGGGCAAGTGACATATGGAAGGGAGAGTTTGAGTTTGAGTCAGTAAGTGCCAAGAAAAGTAAACAAACAAGACCGTTGTGAAATCAAGTGGAAATGAAAAATGTGTGCAGGAAAAGGAAAGTAATTTTTGAATGGGGACTGCATGCCCCAGCTGTAAATAGCATTTGCTCAGTCATTAGAATCTGACTGCTAAGAGCGAATCTAATCAAAGCTATGCTATGTATTGGTGATAATGTGGCAGGAAAAATATAGAAAGCATGCGAGTGTGGCAGGAGTGGGAAAAAAACACACTCTCCTTGTGACAGCGTCAGAAGTTAATGCCTATAACTAGGGGTAACAATAAAAGCATGTTATTCAGAGAGATGGAGAGAAGTACCCAATAAACCACTTAAAAACAAAAATTGATGCAGCCATTATGGAAGATAGTGTGGAGCTTCCTCAGCAAATTAAAAATAGATCCACCGTATGACCCAGCAATCCCACTCCTGGGTAGATACCCACAGGAAATGAAAACAGTCTGTGGAAGAGACATGTGTGTTCCCGTATTCATTGCAACACTATTTGTGGTAGCCAAGAAATGGAAACAACCTGAATAGTATTCAGGTATAAAAAAGACGAAATCCCAGTTTTCAGCAACATGGATCAAAATGGAGTCCATCGTGTTAAGTGAAATAAGGCAGGCACAGGAAGACTCCTATGTGGAATCTAAACAGTGGATTCCATGGAAGTTGAGAGTAGAATGGTGATTACTGACGCTGGGAGAGTAGGCTGGAAGGGAGATGAAGAAAGGTTGATCGGGGGTACTGTGTCACAAGTCATAGATAGGACAAGAAGTTCTGGTGTGCTGTTGCCCAGAAGGGTGACTGAGAATAACTGTTTTTCAGAAACCTGCTTGTGTGATTATGTCACAGTATATGTGTATATCAAAACAGCGTAGTTTCGTCGCCTGCTGCGCAAGCACAAGGACCCAAGTTCAATCCCCAGTACCAAAAAAACAAAAAAACATCGTGTTGCCCAGGCACACCCGTAGGCCCAGCTACTGGGAAGGCTGAGGCACAAGGATCACTGGAGTCCAGGAGTTCAGGGCTAACCTGGACATCGTAGCCAGACCCTATCTGCAATCAATCAGTCACTCAGTCCATGAACTATAAATAAATCATGTTGTACACCTTAGACAGAAGGATGTTTGCATGTAAGTCACACTTCAGTAAAGCTGGAAAAAAACGCAGTTGCTTCTGGGGAGAGGTGAGAGATTGATTTTTTTTTCCACAACAACATAGTTAAACTGTTTAAAACTGTGTACACATAAAAATAAACAAGAACACATAAACACAATGTGACCCAGATTTTTACATGGGAAAGGTACCTGTTTTAGGAAGATTCAAAGGAAGGCAAAAGGATGCTATCATTAGTATTGTTTGTGTTAATGAACATTTGTTAAAGAAGTTTCTTTATTCACTTATTTTGAGTGTTCTTTTTAGCTTTCGATTTTTAGTTTATTGCTATTTCCTTATTGAAGTCATTACTAGGAACAGTTTCAAATTTCACCATTGATAATTTTAATTCTTGTATTTTTTTTATTTCCAAGCTTCATTGTTTTCTTCAGTTTATAGTCAAAATCCAGTAAAGAGCTCTAATTCAAAAGCGGTGAAAATATGACTATTTTTATGAGATAATGGATACCGAGTTAAAAAGTGAAGACTGTGCAGTTAGTTATCCAGATGTTTGCTAAGATCTTGATGTTGATATGATGTAGATTAAGCATCTGGATGTTTGATTAAAATAACTTTATGTCCAAATGCCTGCTGTCGAGGAGACACTGGCTAAGATTTCATCATTCTGCAAGAAATAGACAAATTTTTAAAAGTCAGTGGGTCCTTGTGATTATTTTTCTTTTTGCTGAATTAAAAAGAACGTGCTGCCCATCTGTTCGTAAGTGTTTTGCCTAGCCAGGAATAGTCTCTTTAGGTCAGCAAATTGCATTTAATAGTGTGGCGTCCTGCTCCCGTCTCCTGGCAGAAACAGTGGCTAGGCCATTACCTATGCAAACATCGGTAAGTGTCTGGGAGCTTTTAGGGGCAATGGAAGTGTGCACGATTCCACTTGGTTCTGAACTGTATTGCCGTGGGCTGCAGAAAGGTTTGTGCATTGACAAGTTTACTTAGGCTTCCCGCTTTCTCTCCCTTTCTCTTTAGAAAGTCCCAGAAAGAACAGTTTCGTTATGGTCAATGATCAACAGCAACAAAGACAAATTCAAAAACCCCTTCTATACGAAAGAAATCAATCGAGTTTTATATCCAGTTGCCAGTATGCGTCACTTGGAACTCTGGGTGAATTACTATATTAGATGGAACCCCAGAATCAAGCAACAAGTAAGTGAAATAAATAGCACTGGTAATATACAGCCAGAGCACCTGAATGCTTATTTCTGGATTTAGCATTATTTAGTGTGTTTTTTCAAGCATGAAGAGAAATATCAGAGTCAGATAGTTGTTTTTAAACTCAACTTGAACATTGTTTTAAATTACTGAGCCGTGTATTTTGAACTTAAATTCCTCTGCCACTGTGAATGCTATAATTGTTATTGTTTTTGTTTTACATCACTGGAAATTAAACCTAGGGCCTCACACATGCTAGGCAAGCACTCTAGCGCTGCACTACAGTCCCAGCCCTTTCTTTATTTTTTATTTTCACACAAACTCACAGAGTTGCCCAGGCTGGGCTCCAACTTATGCTCATCCTGCCTTAGCCTCCTGAGGAGCTGGGATTACAGGTGTGCGCCACCGCACCTGGCTGCCGCAATGTTTCACTGTAACATACTCTGGTTTAAAGCTCTAGAAAATGTCTGCATTTTCGTAGCCAGAGGTTTCCTGTAATCCCTTGAAGTGGCTACTTATCATAGGGTACATCACATCCATCATCAGAATGTTCTTTACATCAGCTGGACTCTGATGATCTTGGTAAGGGGAAAAAACACTTTTTACTCTCTGGTTCAGGTGTATGTATTAGGTCAGCTAGCTTTAAATATGTGGTGTGGGGCCTTGGGGGGGGTACCGGGGATTGGACCCAGGACCTCTGTACTAAGCTACAACCCTAGCCCCTTTTAAATTTTGTTTTGTTTTGTTTTGACACAGGGGCTTACTAAGTTGCCCAGGCAAGACTTGAGCTTGTGATCCTCCTGCCTTAGCCTTCCAAAGTGCTGGGATGACAGGCGTGCACCACTGTTTCCAGCTTTAGTGATTTTTACTGAGGATTTCTGTCTGAAATAAAGACACTGGGCCTGTCAATGGGTATCAGAATCAGCTGGCAACTTGTCAGTCAAAAGTGCCAACAAAGGTTTTTGAGTTGAAAGGCTCCATGTTTTAGTACAGATCCCTGGGGCTTCCATTCTCCCACCCACACTGCATCCAAAACCAGAAGACAAAACAGCCCATTTGTGCTGGCCCAGAACTGCTTTCTCTTACTGGGCTGTTCCAAGCATTATAAATGCCCAGTCTCATACCCAGTCTCCTCAGCGGCCTCTTACGAAGGCTTGCACATTGCCCTGCAGTTTGGGTGCCCCAGCACCTGTTCTCACGGTCCAGCCCCGGCTCCAGTCCTGCTGGCAGTGGCTGGCAGCGAAGGTCTAGAGCTGCTACCCATCCCCGGATTGCTTATTCTGCTCATACACTGGCCCCTCCTTGCTGGGGAGATGCCTGCTTCAGGCTGGCACCCGAATTTCAAAGTCCCTGCCACTCTTATGAAAGGCTTTTGCAATTTGGTAATGTTTGAAATGTGACAGGGTCCAAGGCTTCAGAACGTTTACTTGTTTCATTTGGGACTTGAGCAGCACGTTGAGAGAATTTACTTAGCAGTTGTTCTGGTATTTAGAATCTCAAGTTAAAAGTACATGGGGGACCAGGGATTTAGCTCAGTGGTGCCGATGCCTGCCTTGCAAGCGCAAGGTCCCAAGTTCGATCTCTGGCACACACACACAAAAAAAGTACTTGGGACTTTGCCCAGGGTTCTAACTGCTCTTATGGAAGACATGCGCTTTTTCTAATTAAAAATACTTTCTAAATGAGCACGCACTGTATATGTCCTATAAAATAAGCCTTTTCTGTCCTTATTGTGGCTTTAAAAATCCTTGGCATTTCTCAAGTATTGACAGTTTCTGTACAGATTCTGCAATCTCTCACCCATTTGTGCTTGGAGAGATTCTTGAAATTCTAGGAATTTACAGCAGTTCATTCCTGAATATAGAAAGGTAACAATGGTAATTATGTGACAAATCAAGTTTATTTTTTGATTTTGGGGGGGTTGTGTTTGGTTTTTGTGGGTTTTGTTTTTGCCAACAAAGTCAAGTTCAAAGGAAAAACTTACTATGATATGTTTATCTCCCTTATCCTCATAGTGCTTGTATTGATTTATTTATTTACTTTTTTTTTTATATAGTTGGGCGCACTAGTGTTTGGTGCATAGATATTTATGATTGTCATCTCTTCCTTTTTGGGTACCAGGGATCAAACTCAGGACCTTGCGCTTGCGAGGCTGGCGGCAGCACCGCTGAGCTAAATCCCCAGCCCTACTTACATATTTCTTGAGACAGGGTCTCTCTGTGTAGTTCAGGCTGGCCTGGAACTCACTGTGATCCCCCTGCCTCAGCCTCCTGAGTGTTCGGGTGACAAGCATGTGTCGCCATGCCCAGCTCTCCCACAGGGTTCACCAACATGAAACGGGTCGAGATAGGAATACCCATCTGCTAGTAGAGGTTTTTACTTTGACAAAGTCATTGCTCTATATTATGATCCATCCATTGGCATTGCCTCAAAAAAGAAAATATCTCCTGTATGTCTTCTAAATATGAAGTGTCCTAAGCACACCCATGCACTTCATGGTGTCATCTACTGGGGTGATACAGAGATTAGGAAGAGGTGGTTGCTGGGCATGGTGGTGTACACCCTGGGAGGCTGAGGCAAGAGGCTCACAAGTTCAAGGCCAGCCTGGACAGCTTAGTGAGAGCATGTCTCAAAAAATGAAAAGGGTTGGATATATAGCTCAGTGTGAAGGCTCTGGGTTGAGCCCTGGCTGGTACTGCCAATAGGAAAGAAGAAAAATGAAGGAAAAGAAGGAGAGAGGCAGAGAAACAAGGAAGAAAAAAGACAGGAAAAGAAAGGAAAGGTGGCTCCTGCTCACATGGAACCCGCGGGCTGGCGGGGGCAGGCAGGAACATAAGCCAATGATTGTAATACACAGGGACTGATCCCATAATAGAGGTGTGAATTAACTACATTAAGTTTTCTTTTTTTGTTTGTTTTTTGGTTTTTTTTGGTACTGGAGATCGGACTCAGGTCCTTGCGCTTGCAAGGCAAGCGACGGAACCACTGAGCTAAATCCCTGGCCCTACATTAGGTTTTCTTAAAGATCTGCTTATGTGGAACAATATTTCATACAGAAATAGATTTAAGTCAAATCACATAGGACTTTTAAAATCATATAATGTATGAACTGGGAGTGTAGCTCAGAGGTGGAGTGCTTACCTAGTATGCACGAGGCCCAGGGATTAATCCTCACACCACAAGATATTTACATCTATATAAATATATGTGTATGTAAATGTAGACCTGAAAGAATGTACTTAGTCACATAAATGTTTGTTATCCAGGCGTTTGAGCCAGAGTGTACAGTTCCTGGATGCCTGCAATATTCAGTGCTCTGTAGTCTGCTATCAAATGTTGAAAGATACAAAGCATACACAGCCCCACTCCTACTGAGCTGTCAAACTTTAAAAGCAAAATCCACCAGCCTTTGCTGAGACGTAAGACTCAGCGGAGCTTACGGAAAAACCAGTGCATACATTTGCCAGGCTATCGATAGCAACTTTAGCACTTATAATATGAGGAAGTGACTCATGCTGGAAGTCACATGATCAGCCTGAGTAGGACTTTCGGCTGCCAGTGACCCTCATAGGTCACTTTGGGAACCACTGCCTTCCATGTAGCTGCCTGCCAGGGTTAGACAGGATATGTTTAGATTCTTTACAGCAGGAACGAAAGGATGAGAACTGAACAGACAGATATTAACAGGCTGCCATGATGGTTTTGAAGTCACTTCTAGAAATGTTAAAAGGCATCTGAGTAGGAAAATGTTTGAAGTCTGAAATACTTGTATAACTAGCTGATTGCCTGCTCTGCCACCATACTGAGTTGACCCACACTTTCCTTCCTAACTCATTTCCCAAGTGAAAAGTTGACATAAAAAGTTTCAAGTCACTGGACTTCAAATTCTAGTTATTTTGTCTTTATTCTACAACAGATGGACTCCAGTTACATCCTCTTAAGTGGTTTTTGTCTGTAGGCTAATGGCTTCTCTATATTTTGTACCTATTACTTGGCTGAATTTTTATTTCTAAAACTTTTTGCTTCTTTCAAGTTTTCTAATTGTACAGTCACGCCACCGAGACAAATGATTTTTTCTGATTTCTTTTTCTTGTCTCATACTATGGGAACCACCACATGCAAATTTTAATATTTAAACTGATTCTGAATTCTGATATTCATGTAAAAAAGGAGGTTTTCAAAAGTAAGCAAGCCCATTTTAGAGGAGACTATTGAGGAAGAACTTAATTGTCTTACTGTATGTCAAGACTTACATGGAACAGAACAGAACCCAGAACTAGACCCACGTAGATGTAGAGACTTGGTACAGCAAAGAGGTGGCATCGTAATGCACAGGAAAAGAACAGACTGTTCATTCAGGAAGTGCTGTTGCGACTGCAAATCAAATTTAACATGTCCAAACAGAACTCCTCAGGTGCCCCCACTGCCTCCCCTCCTCCTGGTGTCTTCCCCACTTCCATCCACAGATCCATGCTAATCGCTCTAGCCAGAGTCTTCCTGGACCCCTTTCTCTCTCGACCCTCACATCAGTTGTCAGGAGAACCCAGTGGCCTTTGCCTTCCCAACATATCCAGAATCGCAGCACTTCTGAGCAGGCCTCCACCACCTTCTGCAGGCCCCATGCAGCAGTGGCCCTCTAGATGGAAGCTGGGGCTGCCCGTGCTTCCTCTGAGTCTGCTCTGCATCACTGCCGAGGCAGTCCTTGCAAGTCAGACCACAGGTCACACCACTCCTCCACTCGGAACTGGCCGGGCAGCTGCTCTCAAGGCCCAAATCCTTACAGCAGCCACTGAGCCCCTTGGGGCGCCCATCCCACCCTCTGCCACTCTGATCTCTTGGCTCCTTCCTCTTTCTTCACACGCTTCCAGTCACACTGGCCTCTCTGCTTTTCCTCAGACACTCAGATATCTACTTGGCTCCCCTCTTTCTTCAGTGCAACCCCCTCCATATGCCCAATTGAGAGGATAACCAGTCCCCCACCAGTCCCCACCCTCTTGCCCCGCTTGCCTTTTCTGTGGTACAGATCTGGTTCAAACATTTCCACGCAGGGTATTTTATTCCTTGTTTGTCTGGCTCCCCCTGCTGGAAATAAGTGTCATGAGCACCAGCTTTCTTGTTCACTGGTCCTGAGCACCTAGAACAGCATCTGACCCTCTCTTGACTACATAGAGAGAAAAAGGGACAAAAGAGCTCAGTGGGCAGAATTTGCTGGGTGTTAGGAGCATTCCTGTTCTGATGCTGTGTATTCACTTCTGGAAAACTTCACAGTACAAATCCCCATGGAGAACAGCAGTGATTTCAGGAATAGGATTAGGAAAAGAGAGCTAATGGACAGACTTTGGTGACCAGAGCAGTAATGGAGACAGCAATCCTAGTAGATCACTGGGTGTCTTGGTTACTTTCCTTGTCGCTGAGACACAGTATCCAACACCCACAACTTGAAGGAGAGGTTTATTTTGGCTCACATTTTGTAGAGGTTGCAGTCTAGTCATCTGGCTTCAGGTGGAAGCCAGCCTGGGCAGAGGAATGCTGCTCACTTCATGGCATTCAGGAAGCAGAGAGAGTCAGGGGAGGAGCCAGGGCGGGAGATTGGACCATCTGTGCTAGGCCAGCCGTGACTGCCTCTTCTACCAGGCCCCGCCTCCTAGCAGCAAGTCAGCTATAATGGCCCCTTTATAATCCAAGCACCTTCCATGAGGCTTTAGGGGGACATCTGGATATAAATCATAACATCCTGCCCCCAGCCCCTCAAAGACTCGTTTACATCTCTTTGTACAAATTGCATTTGGTCCATCTCTAAGAGTCACCAAAGCCTTAACAGTTCCAGCATTGCTGAAAAATCCCAAGTCCAAAGTCTCCTCTGAGACTTAAGGCAAACTATGAGCTATGAGCACCAGTAATATTAAAAAGAAAGTTAAACATTGCTGACATAACAATGGCACAGGGAAGAATAGGAGGATAGAGACGAATTGGACCAAAGCAAGAACTAAACTCGGTGGGGCTGGGGATTTAGCTCAATGGTTCTGCTGCCTGCTGCACAAGCACAAGGACCTGAGTTCGATCCCCGGTACAAAAAAAAAAAAAGAACTGAGTTTTCAGCAGGGCAAACATTGCATCTTATAGCTCCATGTCCAGTACTTAGGGCAAGCTGTGGCAAGCTGTGAACTCCAAAGGGCTTGGGTAGCCCCACCTGTAAAGCATTGCTGGTGGTTGTAGCCCTATGGCCTCTCTTTTGGGCTGGCTTTGCTCATTCTCTGCGGCTCTCCTCAGACATTCCTGGCTTTTCCAACTGCCTAGGGTCTCCACTGCACTTTCAGCTTCACTCTCACAGCTGGAAGCACTGCCCTCTCAGGGGCACACTGCCTGGCCTCCCAGGCCTTCTTCTGAAATCTAGGTAGAAGCCTCCCCAACCCCACAACTCTTGTATTCTGCATGTGCATACAGCCAGCACCACATGGATGACACCAAGGTCTGTTGCCAGCTCAAGAGCCAAGCCCCCTTGGATCATGTGTCTAGAGGCCTCTGTGTGCCTGGATGGCTAAATTCTGTGCAGTGGGGAATCAGTGCCCTATGCAGCTGTTCTCCAAGAGTATGCCCTGTAGCTTTAGCTTTCTTCTCAAAGCAGAATCCTTCACTTTTGCAACCTAGAGCCTGTGAAGGGTAGATCTTACTGGTTCCTGTGATGCCCTTAAGCCATCTTTTTTATAGTCCTATTGTAAAGTACGTAGTTTCTTTTTATTTTTTATTTTATTTTATTATCATTTTTTTGGTAACAGGGATCAAACTCGGGTCCTTGCACTTGTGAAGCAGGCAGCAACTTAGATTCTTTTTAATCTTTTCTGTAACCCCGCTCTTCAAGATACTACCTTTGCATGGACTTCTTTTCTGGCCAAGCCAAAAACCTTTTAAATGGTCTTTTTACTCCTGGCTTTCATTATAAACCTGGCCAGAAGCAGCAAACAGTATCCATGCTGCAGCCTGAACATTAGGCTGCCTTGAAATTTCTTTCACTAGATTAATTAGTCTACCACCTTAAATCTCAGTCTTCCCAAAGTCTCAGGACATGAGCAAAATGTAGACAAATTTTCTTCCTAAGCATAACAACACATGCCCTGGGATCCAACTGCCAGTGAAGTCCTCCGGATACCTCCTGAGCCTGGTCTTTACCATCTGCCTTTTTATTAGCCTTCTGATCTTCTGAGCTCTGACTAGAATCTCCTATTGAACACATCTTACAGCATTCTAGGACTTCTTCTCCAACCAGCATCTCCATACCTTTCCAAACTTCCACAAACCAGTTCCAAAGTCTTCTAAACCTCATGGCCAGGTAGCATCACAGCAATGACCCCACTTTTCTGGACCAAAATCTGTCTTAGTTACTTTCCTTGTCACTGAGATACAATACCCAACATCAACAAATTAGAGGAGGAAAAGTTCATTTTGGCTCACGTTTTGTAAAGGTTGCAGTCAGCTGGCTCCAGGGCAGAAGCAGCACGGTAGAAGGGCCTGGGCAGAGGAAAGCTGCTTATCTCATGGATTCAGGAAGAAAAAGTGTCAAAGGAGGCTCTAGGAAGGGAGATATAGCCTTCCCAGTTATGCCCACATTGACCTGCCTCTTCCACCAGGCCCCACCTCCTAACAGCAAGTCAGCTAAAAGCCCCTAAAATCCAGTCATCTTCCAAAGGTCTGGCTTATGGTCACATGAGGCTTTAGGGGAGTCATCTAGATATAAACCATAAGAGTTACATTTATACTTGCCCTTAGCCAGTTCACTCCGAAGCAACCTATAGTGAGTTAAATGGCACCACTTCCCCCCATAAAAGCCATTTCTACCCAGCAACTGTGAATGTGACCTTATTTAGGGAAATGGTATTTATACTTGTAATTAAGTTTGGAATCTCAAAGTGAGATTCATCCTGTATTTAGAGTGGGCCATAAATTTCATGATGAGTATTCTCCCGAGATAGAACAGAGGGACACTTGGGACACAGACACAAAGCTGGGGCTCACAGCTCTGGCAGAGAGTTGAGTGTAGCTGAATGCAGGACTATTCTTCAGGTTTTTTCTTAATGTCTTCACATGATGCTCAGGCTTTCTGGGAAGCTTGCTCCTGATCACTTCAAAACATTAACTTTCTGGGGATATGTTCTGTCATATCTCTTGCCTAGGAAACTGATTACCTAATGTACCAGGTGTGATCAACATATACAGTGTGTGTTTAAATTTTTTAAAAATTACAGTAAAAGACACATTGCCATGAATGCCCCTCAGAATACTTCCACTCTCTTCAAACACACTTATCCCATCGATCTTGCCACTTTCTGAAGCATTTGTGGAATTCTTCTTTCTTGGGTGTCTTTACAAGGTGTGATAAAAAAAAATACGGTGAGTGGGCTGGGGATGTAGCTCAGTGGCACCACACCTGCCTATTAAGCACAAGGTCCTAAGTTCAGTCCCCAGTACCACACACACGCACACACACACACACACACACACACACACACACACACCCCAAAAAATAGCACAGTGCTGCTTTCCAACAGAAAGAAAGGCGGGCTTGTTATGACATGGTGGTGTGTCCTCATCCATCTTATTCACTGGATCTGGCACCGTGCAGCTTCTGGTTGTTTCCCAAAGTCAAAATGACCATGAAAGGTCAGTGTTTTGAATCAGTTCGGGACATCAAGGCAGCCATAACAGTGCAAGAGGACTTCCAGAAGTGTTTCCGAAAGTGGTGAGAACAATGGAATAAGTGTGTTGGGGGTGGGTATTCTGACGGTGATTCGTGGCAATGTATCTGTTCCTGTAATAGTTTTTGTTTTTGTTTTTGGGGGGTACGGGGATCGAACTCGGGACCTTGTGCTTGCGAGGCAGGCGCCAGAACCACAGAGCTAAATCCCTGGCCCAATAAATTGTTTTTTATTAAAACATTCACTGTGTTTTTCTATCACACTTCAGATACTTCTGTAGAGATTAGTTGAGCTAAACATTTTAAGATGTGCACACTGTGTGTGATTTATATCCCAATACAAAAGTTTAAAAAATGAACATGCTAGGAAGAATCGCATTATGCTGCAGCACAACTTCTGCCTTTAAACCATCAGTCCCCTACTTACCCATCAAAGAAATCATAGCAAAACAGACTATTAACTCATTTCTCTTTCACAACGACACTGTAAGGCTCATGCAGTTTTGATTCCCATTTTCCAGATAGGTCAGTGGAGGTTCCAAGAAGGTTAGTTGTCTGGTCGGTAAGGAACCATCCCAGGACTCACAGCCATGTCGAATGTTAACACGGGCAGTAAGCTCCTGGGCAGGTGGTGGTGAGAGCCATGCAGACTCAGCCCACCATGATGTACCATAGAATAGCCCTTGAGTTGGCTAAAAAAAAAGTCTGCTCCCAAGTTCTGGTGAGTGTGCAGGCAACAGGAGCTGCCATAGAGCAGGAAGTGATGGCCCCACCAGAGGCAATTTGGCAGTACATAGTGAGGTTGAAGAGATCACACTGCTTCTCAGTCTCACGCCCTAGGAAGATTCCTTGGAGAAATGCTCGCATGTGTGTGCAAGGAAATGTAAGTAAGGAGATGTGTGTGAGGGTGCTCAGTACAGCACTGCATGCTGATTACCCTCAGCATGGCCACACAGGGATCCACTGATCAGTTCCTTCAGTGGGATCCAACGGGAATTGAATTCAGAAAGCAATATTGGATCAGAGTATTGCTCATAAATACATGGCAGGGGCAGTGATGTAAAATGAATAACATCTAAAGGACACATACTGTGTTTCTGGATACTCACTTCTTGGAGAAGAGTCACAAATCTGCACAGGAAAGAGGGCCTATGCCAATTTGAGAACTGTTGTCCTTCACAGTGAAAGAGGGCAGCAGGTCTGGGGATGGGGACATGGGAGATCAGAGCACTCTCTGGGTTGATAGAGTTTTAAAGACTGCAGTGCATGCATGAGGGAATGCATACATTGCTTATTTCTTGGTGATGAATAGCTGGGTGTTTTAGGACTCCAAGTACCGTTCCTGTATGCCAGCGGTGCAGTGTGAAGGAACATAGGTATCATGTTAACCCTTGGTGGAAAGGGTTTATTTGCAAGGTAGCGGCTGCAGCAGATCTGTGGGCAGATGTGTTCCTGGCGTGTGGCTGCATAAAGTGTAATTCATGTCCGTGGTTCTCTCCAGCAGCCAAATCCCGTGGAACAGCGCTACATGGAGCTCTTGGCCTTGCGTGACGACTACATCAAGCGGCTGGAGGAGCTGCAGCTCGCCAACTCTGCCAAGCTTTCGGACCCCCCGACCTCCCCTTCCCAAATGATGCCCCATGTGCAAACTCACTTCTGAGGGGGAACCCCAGCACTTCATTTGAGCTCAGAATAAAGGAAACAGTTGTAGGCATCTGCACAAAGTACATTAAAATATTTGCCTCCATGTAGAACTTGAACTAACCTTATCTTAAACTCTTGAAGATGTGCCTTCTAGAATACCTATCACAAGAAAACTACATTGTCCCCACAGCAATCAGAAGAAAGGAGCCAAGAGAAGGTTCTGGAAAATCCTAACACCTTTAGAAAGCAGTTTTTGAAAGATAAAATTTAATTTATCTCTATAGAAATGCTACATATACGATACGTATTTTGTGGGCTTAATTGCAACAGCGTTATTTTAAGTCTGAGGGGGAAAACGTTTGTCTAGGGGGTTTTCCTCATGATGCTTATAATACATTAGTTGCTTTGGGTTCTCTGAAATGAATCCAAATGTGAAAGGCGGGTTCTACTGCTCAAACCAAATTAAGCTCAGCTTCCTCGGCATTCTCCAGAAGCAAGGTGTAAAATAATTGCCAACTTTCATACCATCCATCCTAAGTGGTGACTTAAGGAGAAATAGCTGTCTCTGTAGGTGAGTTTTCCATTATTTTGAAATTTTGGAATATAAAAGGTTTTCCCCTAATTTTCAAGAGAAGCATATTTTTATATTAAACTGATGGGACCCAGTTAAATATGATTTGATTTTTCTTCATGTTGCCAGTTCTACTTTCCAGACTCTCTCATGAACTTGCCTCTGAATTGTTTTCAGGTTGTGGCAAACCCCATATATAGCACTATTTGATAGGCAGCACTGTGCAAATGTTGGGTTCCTCCTGCTGCTTTGGTGAGTGTTTTCGCAAACATGGCTCTAGTCAGTGCAGCCAATCTGCCAAAACATAGGGTTAACCTCGGATGTGTGAGCTACTGCTAGAGCATCAGTCTTTGAAATAAATGCCCCGGGTGTACATTTGTTGAGTGTATTTGAAAGTATTTTGTTTATGTATTTCAGTTTAAATGGTGTTGGGTTTCCCTCCCCCAAAACATGCATAAAAACTGGTTCTACAAATTTTTACTTGAAGTACCGGGCAGTTTGCTTTTGCAGGTTGTTTCGTTTTGTTTTGTAGTATTAAATGAAATTTTAAATGCACAGTTGTATTTGATATTTGAACTAATTCATTTAGTAAGTAAATTTGTAAAAGCTAAGGCTAGAGTTAAAACAATGTGTTTTACAGTGATTTGTAAAGGACTATTTATAGCTAACATGGTTTTGATTTCAATGAATTAAGAGAGATTAAATATATCTTTGTAAATTATTTTATGTCATAGCTTAATTGGTCTACCAAGTAAGACATCTGAAATATAGTAGTATAGTGTATGAATTTTGTAAGTATAAGAAATTTTATTAGACATTCTCTTGCTTTTTGTAAACACTGTAAATATTTCATAAATTAACAAAGTGTCACTCCGTAAAAAGAAAAAAGGCTAATACTAATTGCTTAAAGAATTTTTGTGAAATTTCCTGAAAACTTTCATGGCAATAATGACTAGAGACCTGCTGTAATAAATATATTCACTAAAACCTAACACTCTTTTCCCAGGGGTGTAACTGTCTGCGTTGGAAATGTGCGTGGTGCCCATTTTCTTTTCTTTTCCTGTGTCTACTCCACATGTTCTTTATCTTACCAGCAACCTTTGTTTATATTTTTGACTGACAAATGGCCAGTGGAGTTTATGACCCATTGGCAGCCCCAATATTTTTATTTTAGATGCAGAGACCCTCAGTAAAAAGTGCTGTTATGCCAGCTGACCAGGACGTACACCTGATGCGGAGTAGAAAATGCTTTCTGTGTAGTCCACATGAAGACCATTCTAATGGCATAAGTACCTGTGATGTGTAACCACTTACATAATTCCAAAACCCTGGCTATGACCACTCAGACATTTTATAGAGATTTAAAGCAGCTTCCGTTGTAAAAAATTTTAAGGTAGAAAAGTCTAGAGTTCTGATGTCATCCTGAGGGTTATATTTAGTACATTTGAGATTTTTGCTCAAGAGGAGATTTTAGGTATTCTCAAAAGGGAGTAACTGTGAGATGAGATACAGTAGTTTGCTACAGTAAGCATGTCACTATGAATATCAAAAATAACATGTATGTCTTAAATATATAAAAACATTTAAAGACTATTAAAAAGGCAAGAACTCGGTGCCTTCTGTCACTAGGGAAATGGACACTGAAAGCACAGTGAGTTACGACTGCACGCCAGCATATGGTGTTCTCGCGCACTGCTGTGGGGAGCAGTTGGCATTATGTGGAAGACCAAGGGTTACCTAGCCCATGGCATAGCATCTGTACCCCTGGGTATAGAGGGAACCTTGAGAAATGAGAAGCTCTGTGCACCCAAAGACGTGTGCAAGAATATTCATAGCACCCTTGTTTGTCATAGCCAAAAACAGCCAACTGGAAACAACTGGAATCTCTCCAACGGGACAGATGGACAGACGGTAATGGCGTATTCACACAGTGGGATGCAACATAAACGACTGAACCGCAGGCACGCACAGCTCCGGTGAATCTCATTAGCATACTGATTAGAAAAGGAGCCTCTATCATATGTGTCCAGAAACAAACTAAGCACTTGTGCAAGGGAAAACATAATAGGCAAAGAGAGCACCGTGAGTGGGAACAACATGAGCAGAAGCATCCAGTGTGCTAAATAGGGTGCAGTGTGTGTGGACCCCAAAGCAGGTCAGTACTCCTGGACTGCAGTGTGGCGACAAGGGCTGGGCATGGGGCACCTTGGGGTCCAGTGAGGCTGGGGACAGAGAGACCAATTGGAGGCCACTGTAAGTTGACTCAACAGAGGGGACTGAACCAGCAGTAAAGACAATAAGAGTTGCAGACTGAGAAGAATCAGTAGGACTTTGTGACTGGGAAACAGTGAGGAAAAAGTATCCTGCTGCCAAAGTACTTGAGACAGCTGTTCTGATTCCAGAGCATTTTAGGTTTCAGATTTTTGGATTAGGGATGCTCTCAGCCTGTGCTGAGGTTTTTGCTTACTGCAGCTAGGTGGCAAGAGGTACCATTTTCAGAAATAGGGACTATGGGCCGAGGAGCAAAGGAGGGGTGGTGCTGAAGCCAGTATGGGACCTGCTGAATATGAGGAGGTTAAGTGTCCAAGATGAGGCTGAGTTTAGGCCTGAGGCTCACAAAAAAAGTCAGGTAACAGATTTGGCCCACATGTGGTGCTACACACCTAAAATCTGAGCACTTGGGAGGCTGAGGCAGGAGGATCGCTGCAAGTTCGAGGCCCGCCTGGGCTACATAGTAAGTTCAAGGCCAGCCTGAACTACAAAGTGAGACCCAGTTTTTAAAAAACCAAAAATTAAAAAAATAACAAGATTTGGGGATAAACCCATAGAAGTGGGTGACTTTTCCCATAATTGGGGCTCACTGCCCCAATTCAAGGCTTGAAGGGGCAGCTGAGGAAGAGGAGACCTGAAATGGGGCAGAGAAGTATGGTCAGAGAAGCGCAGAAGCAAACAGCTCATTGTGGCAAGTAAGGGAAGATCATTCCATGGAGCAAGCGTTTGGCCTGGTGATCTCGCAAACTAAGGATGAAAAATCATCTGATTTGTACAGTAGGTCCCCGGAGGATGGGCCTAAGAGGTGCTTCACTGAGGCAGAAGTTAGACAGCAGTGAGTGAAATAATCATTTCATTCAACAAGTGCCTGTGGCCTCCATCAGCTTCAGTGTCCTCCATCAGCTTCAGTGTCTCCCTCCCCTCGATGCCAGCTCAGGCCCCATGATCCCCAGCACCATTGCACCCGCCATAGTTGGCTGAAACTCTGTCGCATGCCTTTCTTCCTCTCTGTGCTCTAGGCTTAAGAGGGCAGGAGCCCTCTCTGCCGGTTCTGTGCCGTGCCTGGCATATGGCGGGTACATGATACAGTCATTGGAATGCACAGATGGGTCAGTGAGTGAATGCAGGGTAACAAATGTAGGCTGTTCTTTCTAGAGAGGTAACTCTAAAGATAAGAGAGATTGGATAATAACTGTTGAGAGATGAGACCAGGAGAATGGGCTTTTGGAAGGAAGGGGCTTCCTCACGACCATATATTAGGAGGAAAAACTCAGTGGAGAGCAAGAGGTTCATGCACAGAAGACTGGTGCCTGATCCATCATGGCCCTAGAGTGGGCATGAACTAAAGGACACAGGCCAGAAGGGACTCGACCTAACCACAGGAGAGATTTCTTTCCCTGGCAGTGGAGAACAGGAGGGCAAGTTCAGAGGAAGAAGCATTTGTGGAGAGCTGGGGAATACAGAGAAATGGCTCCCCAAAGATGTCCACATCCTCCTCTCCAGAACCTGTGAAAATGTGAGATTGCTTAGCAAAGGAGAATAGGGTAGCAAGTAGAATTAAGCTTGCTAATCAGTTGACCTTGAGATGAGATCATCCAAGGTTATGGAGGTGGGCTCAGTGTAATTACCAGGGTCCTTAAAAGTGGAGAAATGTAAATTAAAACAACACCGAAATTCCATCTTACTCCAGAGAGAATGGCCATCATCAAGAAATCAAATAATAATTGCTGGTGAGGCTGAGGGGAGAAATGAGCCTTTCTACTTGTTGGTGGGAGTGTAAACTGGTACAACCACTATGGAAATCAGTATAGAGATTCCTCAAAAAACTGAAATTAGAAATTCCACTCAATGCAGCTATTCCCCTTCAAAGAAGGTGTCTTCTCAAAACAGTTAAGGCATCATTCCACAGTGATCCCTGCACACCCATGTTTATAGCAGCACAATTCACAATAGCTAAATCTTGGAAGGGGCCTATATGTCCATCAACGGATGGATCAAGAAAATGTGGTATTTACACACAATGGAGTACTACTCTGCCACCAAGAAGGATAAACTAGAGTCATTTGTAGTACAGTGGGTGTACCTTGAGACCATAATGTTAAGTGAAATAAATCAGACACACAAGCTTAAATAGCATATGGTTTCTCTTATATGAGAAACCCAGAGTATACATTGAAGAGCAAAATAAAAGATAGACAAGAAACATAAAGATAGGTCTTTTGTAAAAGGGAAGAGAACCAAGAAATGGAGGGAGGGATGGGGATGGAAAAAGAATTGAGGTGTGTTATGTACATGTACCAACTCCACACAAGGAATGCTATCATTATGTACTGCAAGCATGGACTAATAAAGATTTTTAAAAGTGGGAGAGGGAGACTGGAGGGTGATGTCAGCCTGGCCACTATAGGATGCTCTGGTTGCTGCTGGCTTTGGAGGGCAGCAGCCTCTGAATGCTGGGAAAGGGGAGGAAACAGTTTTCCTCTAGAGACCCCAGTAGGACTGAGGCCCTGTAACTGTCTTGATTTTAGCCCAAGGAGACCTGTCTTGACTTCTGACCTCCAGAACCACAATTTATTTATGCTGCCTGAGCCACTCAGTCCATGGGGATTTGTTACAGCAGCCGCAGGAAACATGTGGGAGGCCAGGGCTCTCTGTTCTTCCACACTTCCCACCACAGCCTGGAGGCAGCTGCAGGAATTTCGCCTGGGCCAGAGGAGAAGAGGACTCATGCTGCATGAAGTGGTGGCCAGCAGGTGCCCTGGCAAATATGGTCCAGGTTCACTTCCTCTCAGTGGACCCAAATTCCTCCTGATAAAGGAGGTAGGGCGAGCCCCCACTGGCTGGGGCCATGTGTGGACCTTCTCCCGGCTCCCTGAACATATGGATGGACATAAAGGAGAAGACAGCCAGGAGGAGCCTGCTATCGTGACTCTGCATGTGATCTTTTAGTTTTGCTCTTTTTCTTCAGCCCAAGTTTGTTCTGCAGAGCCAGTTCTTCCCTTACACCTTCACCTCTCACCCTTGAAACAAACTTTTGGCCCTGTTTTTGGCTTGTCTCGTCCATTTCTTTGTCCGAGGCAAGAAGGACCTGGAATACTTTTGATTGACGAGCTATTTCTAAAGGAACTACCCGACAACACTCCCTTACCAGGCGCGGGATACCCCTGGTGCTGTCTAGAGAAAGCTGCCTTCACTCCAGACTTCTGCAATTCTCACAAGTCATTTTCCAAAAAAATGAATAAACAGCTCACAGGAAAAGAAAAAAGAAAAAAAACTGCAAAGGCAGAAAGCCTCAGTGAATGCAACACATACAGAAAACACAAACAGGACATCTGAAAGACTTCCTTCAAGCTACTGGAATTACCAGGCACAAGCAGTCAGGTATTGGAGTTGGCTCACATAGGTGCATGAGGGCCAACAGTGAGGGTCTCTTCCCAATTCTATGCTCAGTGACATCAGGTTGGCACCTTGGAATTGGCCAGGCTAGGGAGATTTACACCACCCAGCAAATGCTACAAAGATGGGCTTTTTTTTTCTTCTTCAGAGTGTTAAGAATTAAAACATTCCCAGAACATTGCTGGCTGCAGTTAGTAACATTAGTATGCATATTATCTTCAAATAAAATCTAGATGTCCTTGAGTTTGGCATTGAGTTTTCAGATAACAACCAAAGCATAATCCATTGAAGGAAAAATTGGCCAAATGGACCATATTCAAATGAAAAGCTTCTGTGAAACACACTGTTAAGAGAATGATAAGCCAAAGACTGGGAGAAATTCTTTGGGAAACACCTATCTGAGGAGAGCCTGTTATCCAAAGTGCACAAAGAACAATACAAAACCAACTTGATTTAAAATGGGCAAAAGACTTGAATAGTCTACTTCTCTAAAGAACATGTACAGATGGTAATAAGCATATGACAACACTTTCTACTCCTAAGTCACCAAGGAAAGGCAAATTGCAACATGCCATCGTACACCTACTAGAGTGGCTAAAGCCCAATGATGGGCCACTCCAAATCCTGGTGAGGATGTGGAGCAATAGAAACACTTATTCATTGCTGGTGGGAATGCAAGATGGTGCAGCAACTCAGAAGACAGATTGGCGGTTTCTTACAAAGCTAAACAGAGGCTTACCGTATGGTCCAGCAATCATACACCTTCGTATTTACCCAAGTGTAATGAACACAGCCCAGGAAAAACCTTCACACAAATGTTTACAGCAGTACCCACATGTTTATAGAATAGTTGCCACAATTTGGTAGCAACCAAGATGTTCTTCAATAGGTGAATGGATAAGCAAAACTGGTACATCCAGACAACGAAATGTTATTCAGCACTGAAAAGAAATGACCTACCAAGTCAGAAAACCACATGGAGAAACCTGAAATATGTATTGCTAAGTGAAAAAAGTCAGTCTGAAAAAGGTTTGTACTGTATCATTCCAGGTATATAACACTGGAAAAGGCAAATTCTAAAGACAGTGAAATGATCAATGGCTTACAGAAGTTTAGAGGGGGAGGAACGGAGGAATGAGTAGGTGGGGCATTCATTCGGGAGGGACTTTTAAAGCAATGAAACTATTTTGTATGATACTGTAAGGACTGCTGATATCAGCTCATCAGTTTTAACCTACATATCATACTAATGCAAGATGTTGATAATAAGGAAAGTAAGGGATCCTGTCAGGGAGTGTATGGGAACTCTTTGTACTCTGTACTCGATTTTTCTGAAAGCAAAAAGTGCTTTTTGAAAAGGAGCCTATTCATTTTTTCAAGGGCACCCCAGGTAATCTTATACACTTATGAGGCGTTATTGAAATTGACAGAGAATGTTTAAATTAAATATTGCAGTAAAAGACACATTGCCATGAATGTCCCTCAAAATCCTCCCTTGCACTTTGAACACAATTGTCCTTGCCACTTTCTGAAGCAGTTCTGGAGTCCAGTTTCCTAGGTGTCTTTGGGTGTGCTGTGCTGGTTGCTTCAGCATCCTGAATCATTCAAAACGTTTGTGGCTTTGGGGAAGAGCCAGAAGTTACATGGTGCCAGATCCAGTGAGTAAGGGGTATGAGGACACAACATAATATTTTATTGGACAGAAATTACCATTTTGAATTGATTCAGGACATCAAGGCAGCCACAGAAAGACATGAAAGAGGACTACCAGAAGTGCTTCGGAAAGTGGCAAGAATGACGGGATAAGCGTGTTCAAAGTGAGGGGGGAAGATTTGGGGGGTGGGATTAATGACATGTGTCTTTCAGTGCAATTTTAAAATTTGAACATTCACCGAATATTTTGACCACTCTTGGTAGTCCAGCACTAAGTGTTTAGAAATGACTGTTTTAGACAATACCTACATATTGGTCAAACTACACCCTTAAGTAGATCCCATTAAAATAATCATTGAGTATGGAGGCTTTGTACTGAGGGAGACTTTGGACAGAAATATGCTTCTCTCTCTGCCTCTGCATCTGTGGGAGCCGTGCCTAATGGGATCTTGGAGAGGGAATCCCAGCATTGAGTGAGATGGGGGTTGAAACTCTGAGGTCACTCTACTACCTGAGTGTGTCTTCTGGCCCTGGGAGTCTGTGAGACTCTGCCCCCCACCCTGTATCTCTGATCCAAATCCATCCTCTGTCCCTGCTGCGCATCAGTGAGGAGGGTGCTGGCGCAACTCGTGTGCCTGCCTCCCGCACAGCGCAGCCTGCTTTCCCAGTGCTGGGCTCCGAAGCACACACCTTCTTTTGTGCTTGCTTCTTGCATGTATTTAACCATTTTTAAATTTTTTTCTGAATTCTGATGCTTTGCTATCTGGAGCCTTCCTGACCCGGAAGCAACTGTCCCTCCCAGGGCTGGCCAGCTCCCAGAGATGGTGAATAACTTACCTTTCAGCATACTTTACAAACGCAAAATAATCACTACCTCCTTCATTGGGCTCTCATGCTCTGAGCCACTAATCCTCTACCATTGTCATCCGGGACCAAATGCCAGACATCCAAGTGTTATTGGGTAGTTACTTTATTTTTTTTTATTTTTAAATATATATATTTATTGGTACATTTTAGGTATAAAATACATTTACATTTATCATTGGGTGTTTGTACCAGAACATGATGCATCTTAGTTCTTATTTTTTCTCCCACTACCTGTGCACCCTTCACCCCCTCCACCCTTCCCTATCTACACAGAGTTTGATTCCATTTTTTCTCTCATAATTTTTTTTTTCCTTCTTTCCCTTCTTCCCTTTCTGGGTAGTTACTTTAGAAATGGCTCGGCAATCAAAAAGTATTCCAGGTTCTTCTTGCCTAGAAGAAGAAATTGGACTAGACAAGCCAAAAACAGTGCCAGAAATTCATTTGAGAAGTGGGGGGTGAATGGGTATGAGACAAACTGGCTCTGCAAGTGAATCTGGGCAGAACAAGAGAAAAAGAAAATAAAAGCAAAAATAGAAGTACATGCTGTGTCTGAGAAATGTAGTGCGGGATATCATGGGAACTCACCATAGCGGCTCCCCATGGTGTCCAGGCCTCTGTTATGCCATCCACATCTAGTGGGAGCTTGGGAGAAGTTCTATATACAGGGTCCTGGGACTGTCCTGGGATCTTGTAATTGGCAGGTCCCGCTCATTTCCCAGCCACCTTTGCCATACCCTACCTCCTATATGCCCACTACAGCCTCCATGCCCAAAGCCCCAGGAAATGACTCAAGTAGCAGATCGGATTGTAAACCTGCTTTCCCTGCCTCACCCACCTCTTCCCCTAGAAACCAAATAAGTGCTCTTGCCCACACACCTCCCCTGTTCCTCTGTGTGCCTGACCTCAGTGCTTCCCGTGTGGCTCCCCAGCAGTGTGGCTGGTCCCCTCATAGGATCTGGGAGTGCAACAAACTCTCCTTTCAGTATCAGTCATCTCATCTGCTGCTGGCCTTACCAGACCTGAACACTAGCAAAAGCCACTAAAACATCACAGGAGGAAGCTTAATTCTTTCTTCAACCCCCATCTCCAGCAGAAGCTGCTTTCTCCAGCTCTAGGTTTCTACAGGAGGTAGGGACCAGCAGTGCCTAGCCACCAGCATTGTCCCCTGCCATCTCTTGACAGCTTCCAATGGAGTGTCACCAGCAAGGCAGTTCTCTGTGAATATCCTTCTGTGGCACCCCCTTGGTCAGGGTCAACTTTACTAGGAGTTCTTCGTGGATGGCTCTTTTCAGCACCCAGAGGGCAGATTTCCAACCACCTTATCAGCTCAGGTACTTCATTGATTCTCCACCCTCAGGTGAGGGACAGAATTCCTGCCCTGGGGCTTGGGGGTGGGAGGAGACTTTTCCTAGAATACTCTTCTTGGCTAGAGAGCTAATGTCTGCTTCCTTCACACGCTGTTGCTGTCTTCTTTAGAGGTTTGTTTGCTTCTTACTAGTCAAACTTACTATTCTAATCCCATGCTAATAATTCTTCAGATTAAACTTTCCCTGCTCAAATGATTATGTAGTTTCTATTTTTCAAAATTTAAAATGACATATAATATTTGTAATTATGGGGTATAGTGTTATAACTCAATACACATATACAATGTGTAATGATCAAATCAGAGTAATGAGCACTTTTTTTTCAGGACTTGAAACTGAACTCAGGACCTATGCACTAAGCTACCTCCCCTCCCCTTTTTTATTTTTAATTTTGAGGCAAGGTCTTGCTGACTCACTGTGTTGCCCAGGCTAGGCATATAGGGAAACCTCTCCTCCTTGAAGTTGCAGGTGTTCAGTACTGTGCCTGAGCAAGGAGAAAGTGACTAAGACAGGGTGCCATACACTAGCAGGCTTACACGTGGATTTATTCTTCTTCACAGTTCTGAAGCTGGAAAGTCAAGGGGAAGTTTCCAGCAGGCTTTGGTCTCTGGTGAGCACTCTTCCTGGCTTGCAGATGGGTGCCTTCTTGCTGTGTCCTTACTTGGCTTTTTCAGGGGAGGTCCTGGGGATGGCGTGCCTACTGAGCCCATCCGCCACCCCTGGGCCATACCCCCAGCCCCTACATGGGTTTCTTGGTACACAAATGTTGAGAGCACAAGATGAAGCTGTCTGGTGTCCCTATTGATAATGCCATTATTCTACTCAGGTGAGGGCCCTGCCCTCAGGCCCTAATCACCTCCAAAAGTTCCTTCTCCGAGTACCATTACATTGGGAGTTTGGGCTTCAACATTCACACTTGAGGGACACACACACATCCAGTCCGTAAAAGTGGGCTAGACATTTGAGTGAATAATTTTGGGAAAACGGAAGCTTGCAGGAAGAAGTTTTCCAGCGAGTCTGAAGATTTCCTTTCTTGTCTCCCAGTCCTCCTCAGTGTTGTCCTTTCAGCCTAGGCTTACTCTCTTGGGTGTAAGACGGCTGCTGGGGCTCCAGGCATCACATCCTCAAGGTTCAGTTTGAAGTTATTAAGCCAGCAGAACGGGCTGAGACAGGGATGAGTGTGGGTTACTCCCTGTGCATCTACCTTTCTGTGTTCTTAGCCAGACCTAGGTCAGACGTGTCCTGCCCGTACCCAGAGCAATCACAGATGCAGGGGCTCAAGATCCTCACACCTACTCCCAAAGCCAGGGGTGAGCTGAGAGGGGACAAACCACTGGATCTTTGAATGCAAGCGAGATTAGCAGGATAATAAATCTAGCCAAAGGAGCAAGTGTCCTAAATTTAAAATTCCCTTATCAACAGATATTAGCTTAATTTTTCCTAGTGGTGATTTTTAATCAACAGAAGTTAAATGTTACTCTTAACAGGAACCAAGGGTGGAAGCTCTGAGGGCGGCACTGGAACACTTGGTGGCCCTCCAGATGGCAGGGAGGAGGCGTTGTGTATGTCTGTGTGGGTGGGTGGCCGATGTAAAGAGAAGAACTGGGTAAGAAGGAACTGCTAAAATGCATGGAATTGCTCTTGCTTCAAGATGTCAAGGCCAGGGACACCCAACGAGCCTGGTTTGTCTCCACCCGAAAACTTTTCTGCGAATCAAATAAGGGAGGAAATCGTTTTTAATTCCAAATGTCCCCAAGCTTTAAAAAAATCTTTAAAACCTTGTGTCTCCATAGTCAACCTGGTTTGACTATGTCAAGCACGTCATGCATAGTCCCTTGGAAGACTCTGAAGCCCAGGCCCTGCTACGTGCCCAGGTCGCTGGACCAGCGTGTCCCAGCTCCCAAATCTTGGGATGCTGGGGGCGGTGTCAGGTGGGGCCTGGGCGGGGCCTGGGGCAAATGAGGCTCCCGCCCCAGCACCGCCCTCCCTGCCCCAACCCCACTCTCCCCCCCATCCCCCGCGCGCGGCCTTGTGGGTAACTCGGGGCAGCCAGGTGACAGCTAATGGCGGCGGCCGCCTGAGGCAGCGACGGGCGGGCGGAGGCGCGTGGCGGAAGCTTCCGGCCGCCGCTCTCCTCCCGGCTGCGGCTCCCTGGCGGCGGCGCACCATGGACAGGCCGGTGGCGGCCGCGGCGGCGGCGGCGGCGGCCGGCGGCGAGGGCCCCGGGGGCCCGGGCCTGGGCCTGGGGTCGGCGAGCGGCAGGAGGCCTCCTCGTGCCGCGGGGAGCGCCGCCGCCGGCTCCCGGCAGCCCAACGTGGAGACCCTGGACAGGTAAGCGGGGCCGGACCGCCACGGCCTCCCACGACCCGGCTCGCGGGCCCCACGCGCCGCCACCCCCGGTCCCCTCCCCGCCCCCGACATCCGGTTCCCCAGCTGGCGCTGCTGCCCCGACCGACCTGCCCTGGGCTGTGCACCTGACTTCCGCCTCGCGTGCAGCTGTCAAACCGCTTCCTCGGTGCCTTCCCATGCTCTGAGGCAACCCCTCGGCCGGGCCTCCAGTGCCCCGAGGGGCAGCTTCACCCGGGCTCTTCTCGTTCAGCCTCCCCTTGCCTCGTGTGGCCCGAAGACCTGCATCCCGAGGAGGCTGCTTGAGGGTGTTTGGTGGTGAGGGAGGGGCGGGGACGGGGGACCAGACTCCATAGGGCTGGGAGCTGGTGCAGATGGAGGCACAGATGCCCTGATTCGAAAAATCAGGAAGAAAGACTTTGAAATTGTGCTGGAGGCAAGAGTACAGAATCATTTACTTTCAGTTCTTCACACTTTGAAGGGACCGCTTCATTGTTTCCTTAAACACCTGACCCTACTGCTTCTGAGACAGTTGCAGAACAAAAGAAATCAGAGGCAAAAAATGGCTGTGTCCAACGGGGAAGGTGCACCCCATGCTCTGAGGACAAGGGATGGCTTATCCTGTCCCCACATCCTGGCCACTTTCCCAACGTTGGAATGCACTCAGGCAACAGACACTGTTGTGATGGAGCTCAGGGAGTTTCAGATGTTCATTCCTGCCTGTCTTAGTCATACCAGTGTCCCCAAGTTTTTTGGGTTTCCAAAGGCATGGGAACAAGAAACACTCCCTCACTTTTCCAGCCCAGTGTAATTACAGTGTATATTTTAGTCCTTTAATCTCTCGATAGGCCAGTTTCACTGAAAAGGAATCACAGTTGATACAGCACTTGGCACAGTGGACTTCACTCATCTGTAGATACTCAGCAGTGTCTGAGGCCTTGGCAAGTCAGAATAGAACAAGATGGCTTTTGCTCTCTGCTACTATTTTGTGGTGGATACAAACAAGCCAACAACTGAAGTTGATTGTGTGAAGTGTTAGGCTAGAGGTGAACACAGTTTACTCGGGATGGTGTGTATGGCTGAATCATCTAAGGAGCTGAAAAAAACCTGAATAGATCACCCCAAGTAGTGCCCCATATTCTGGTTTCCTTCAGCTTTTTAAAAATTACAAGTGGCCCCACTCCTAAGGATTCTCATTCAGGAGGCTCAGGGGAGACCCAAGGATGAGTAGTTTTAAAAGCCCTACAGCCTTAGTAGTGATCACTGTACCTGGAGGTAGGGACCTTGATTTATATTGTGGTGCTGGGAGTTTGGGTAGTTCAAGGAGTGAGGGGCTTGTGAAGAAGCTTGGCATTTGAACTGAGTGGTGAAAATGAATAGAAGTTAGGGGCTTGCAGTAGGGTGGGCTTTTGGGCCGTGAGTGGGGAACATGCTGACCTATGCGCGCAGTAGGGGACTGGTAAGAGAGAAGGCCTCTTATCTGGGACAACAGCTGTCCCAGGGAATTGTGCCATAGTCTGAGCAGGGACTGCTCAGGGTGTGGTTCTGTGAAACCTGTATCACAGTCATCTCCATTGCAATGCAGATTCTTGGATCCCACCCTAAATCTAATCCTTCCACCTCTGGGGTGGAGCCCAGAAATCTGCATTTTTAACACGCCCCTTAGCTACCAGCAGGGTGGGCCGCATAGGTTAGTCCTGGTTTACTTGTTGGGCCAATGTTACTGTTAACCACATCATCCTTCAACGCTCAGTTTGGTCCTGGTTTGGATGAGAAAGGATCTGGTTGTCCCAGCTCTGAGCACCATGGAAGGCTTTCAGTCATGAGACTTTCTAGAACCATTGTTCCGCAGGAGTGTGGCACATGCGCAGAGGCAGAGAGTGTGGTCAATAGGCTATCAAAAGGCAGGGCCGGGGATTTAGCTCAGTGGTGCCACTGCCTGCCTTGCAAGTGCAAGGTCCTGAGCTCCATCCCCGGTCCTAAAGGGCTTCATCACTTGTGCATTCATTCTGCAAATAGGAGCGCCCACTCTGTTGCAGGTATTCCACTGAGCTTGAGGGCACAGGAGGGAGCAAACACAAATCTTTGCTCTTGGCGAGAGTGTGTTTCACAGCAGGAAGACAGGAAACAAGTGCAGGATGTTGTCTGGTAGGTGATGGTAAGTGCTAGGGAAAAACCAGGTGAAGTGAGAAGTGGATGGGAAGTGCTGGGCATCTGTGCTTTGGGCAGCAGTTTCAAGTTTGGGTAAGATGACCAGGAAAAGCCTGGAAAGGTGACATTTGAGGAATGCCCTGAAGGAGGTGAGGGATCCAGCTGTGCAGGTATCTGAGACAATAACATTCCAGGCAAGGCCTGGGCAAAGGCCCTGGGGTGCTAGTGTGAGGGAATTGTTCACAGATCACCAAGGAGATTAAGTGTCAGTAGTGAGGAGGGCACAAAGGAGAGGAGTAAGAGATGATGAAGTCAGAGAGGTCACAGAGGCCCTGTGAGGTGGAGAGCCTTGGAGGCCAAAGGGAGCCATTGAGGACTTTGGAGCAGAGGAGTAGCGTAATGTGATACAGATTTCAGTAGGCTCTCATAGTGCTGTGTGGGCAGGGGAGACCACTATAATAGGCCAGGTAAGAGAAGGATGGTTTAGCCTGGAAAGATGGAGTGGAGGAGAGAACACGTGGTGAGATTCTAGATCTAATTTGAGGAAGACCTGCAGGGTCAAGGCAGCAGGGTTTGCTGAAGACTGGTTGTGGGTGTGAGAGAAGAGTCAAGGAGGATTCCAAGGTATTTAGCTGTGGGAAAGAGTGTTGCTGAGATGGACCAGTCTCTAAGTGGAGTGGAGTTAGGGAATGGGCTCTTGGCTTTGGCACCTCAACTGTGAGCCGCCATTCTGTGTGCCCAAGCGGCTGTCAGAGAGGTGGTCAGGTGCGATGTCTGGCTGGAGACCTAGCTCTTAGGAGGGTCTTTGGTGAGTCTTTGGCATCTCCATGGGCTTTGGCTTATGAGGTGGGAGGAGGGCACAGAAGGCTGACGGGGCTCTGGCAAAGGGGCCCGGACTCAGAATGGGGCAGGAGGACGGGTGAGGCCTGGAAGCGTTTAGCTGTGAGGGCTGTGGGCCTGGGGGTTGGGAGAGACCAGGTTAGAGAGCAGAGCTGGGTGCCTCCGGCCTGCAAGTGGTTGTTGATGCCAGGAGTGCAGAGGGCACGTGCACAGGCAGAGAGGAGGGGGCCTGGGGCACGTGGCCTCCATCCCAGTTGTGCCGTCCCCTCCAGCTCCTGTACGCCCTTTGCTTGGCAGTGGGCCTGGCTCTGTAGGTCAGGGGACCCCCACTCCTCTTCCCAGTAATCTGCTTCCCTGCCGTCCTGTGAGAGGACGTGGCTGCTGACAGGAGCAGGACCCCAACCCAGGCCTCCTGTCTGCTTGCTCATGGTACCACTCTGAACAGCACTGGCCAGGACACCTCTGGTTGCAGGCAGTGACAAAATCCCAACTCAGTTGAGGGGAAGACACAGAGAAGTGTTGGTTCCCGGATCGGCCCCGGATCGGCCCCGGATCGGCCCCAGATCGGGAGAGATGGCCGTGGGGACTGCTGGGGCCGGCGTCACAACAGCATCGCATTGCCAGTGCTTGCTCTCTCTGGCTTTTCATCTGCGCGGGCCCTTGAGGGGGTGGGAGGATGGGCTGCGGTAACTCTGGGAGGTGCGCACAGCTCGGGACCAAGAGGAAACCTGGGAAACACCTCTGAGTGGGAGGAGGAAGGGGCCCGCCCATAGAATCCCACCACATGGGGGCGGGGTGCAGTACCCTAAAGAAGAGAGACAGACGTGTCCTTATCAGAAGGGAGGCAGGCTGGGCAGATGGTAGCAACAGCTCACTCTTGGTCAGCAGTTGGTTCCAGCAGTTTTTTTTCCTGTATTAACTATCATGGACCCTGCTGACAAAGAAAAAAGCACCATGACTAGAAAAGTAGGAGATAAGCTGGCAATAAAGGTCACACCTTGTGCTCGCTTAGGCAGCACATATGCTAAAGGTGTGAACCTTTAAAAAGGAAATCCCTCTCCTTTCCCTCCTCCCTCTTAGTTAGAAACTGGCTAGTGATTGTCATAGATTCTGGGCCTATCATAGGAATGTCTGCCCATTCAAGGAGGGTTTTTGCTTATGTTTTCAACCACACGGATGACCACTGGGCTGTCTTCATCAGAAACTACAATTTATTTTTTTCCATTTTTTCCTTCTATTTTTCTTTTCCTTGTCCCTTCTTTCCTTACCCCCTCCCCCTCCCTTGTCCCTCTTCTCATTTGAACATTTTATTCTCATTTCCCAATATCTGTTATACATTTTGGTCCTTATTTCCACTTTCAGTTTCTCACATCAGACAATGCACTATTTACACATGTGTGTCCAATTTATTTCACTTAAGGGTATGGTTTCGAGGTGCATCCATTTAGCTAGAAATGTCTCAAGTTTATCCTTCTTTACAGCAGAGTAGTACTCCATTGTATATAAAAAAGCCACATCTTCTTTATCCATTTGTCAGTTCATGGGCATTTGGGCTGTTTCCAAATTTAGCTATTACAAACTGTGCCACTATAAACATGGGTGCACATATATCACCATGGTATGATTCTTTTAATTCTTTGGGGAAGATCCTCAGCAGGGGAATAGCTGGGTTAAATGGGACCTCTAGTCCTAATTTGAGGTATCTCCATACTGATTTCCACAGTGGTTGCACCAGTCTACACTCCCACCAACCGTGGAGAAGTGTTCCTTTTTCCCCACAGCCCTGCTAGCATTTTTTCTTGATTTCTTGATGATAGCTGTTCTTTCTGGAGTGAGAGGGAATTTCAGCATTGTTTTAATTTGCATCTTTCAAATGACCAGTGTTGTTGAACTTTTTTTGTTTGTTTTTGGTAGTGGGGATCAAACTCAGGACCTTGTGCTTGCCAGGCAGGCACAGTGCCACTGAGCTACATCCCCAGCCCCATTTTTTCATATATTTATTTGCCATTTCTACTTCTCCATCTGAGAAGTGTCTGTTCATTTCAGATGCCCATTTTTGGAGTGGGTATTAAATTTGGGAGGTCTGACTTTTTGGAGTTCTTTATATAGAGACTACAATTAGATCACTAGTACAGAACCTCACTTTTCTTTATTTTACTATGTAGGTTATTTCATATATTTCCTGGAGATTCCAGGTGTTGCTTTCCTTCAAGCTTCAAGTATATGAGTGTGGTTGAACTAGTGATATGGTTTTAAAAGATCTGAAACATTTTTTACATTGAAAACTACCTGCACAGTAAATTTTCCTGAGTGTCTTTACCCACTTTGCTTGATTTCTTCAGTGTTTCTGCAAATTGTGGAGGAACCCAATTCCCTGGGGCCATTTTCATTTCTCTCTTGCCTAGTTTGCTTCTGTGGTCCTTTAGGAGAGGTGAGCGCAGCCCAACTACTCAGCAGTCAGGGACCTTGTACAAAGCTGAGGCTGAGTTTTCTCATCTGTCCAGTGGGTCGCTGAGGCTGGGCTAGACTCTTTGTGTGGGAATGCTTGGGAATTTCTGGGCACTGTGGAAGTGCAAGACGCCATTGCTGTGTGCTGTTGTCCTTTCATAGAAGGTGGGTCACAGCTTCAGCGGGCTGGCTTTAGCTCAGTGAGCCTGGCACTATTGTGCCTTGCCACCTCTGTGCCTCCATTTTTTCATGTCAAAAGCACGTTGGCCAGCCCCTGATCTGCCTTCTTGTCACACCATGGTTACTGGAAGAACCTTTTCTAAGTTGTCAAAGCCCTCGCAGAAATGGAGGTAGCATTATTACTATACACAGTAATGCCATTTTCCTACTCTGCTCTTCATGAAGTCATAGTCAGCTCTGCTCCATTTAGAGTCTTAGGTTCACTCAAAAGTACACTGTTTTCCACATCTCAAATGCAAGCGTGAAATTGAATGTTTGGGAAAAACATGCTGTAAGATAAATGTTTCACTTTAGAATTAATTTTCTATTAAGAATCTTCCATTTAATTGTGATTGAATAAAATTCCATTAAATATTAGAGAATGGCACACTTAACCAACACCTAGAATTTTTAAACTTTTTAAAAAATTGTTTTCATTTAAAATTAAACAGAAATCTAATCTTCCTAATTTTCAGTCAATATTTCCATTTTTATATTAAATGTAAAGGTAACCAAATAGTTTAATAAAAGTTCATTCATCTAAACAGTGTATATGTTCCTATTCAGTTCTTATTTTTCTCACCAGGAGTCTATATTTTAAAAAATTCATTAATCACACTGTTTCTTTTAGTCCTACAGGGTCACATGTTGAATGGTGCAAACAGCTTATAGCTGCTACAATTTCTAGTCAGATTTCAGGTTCAGTGACATCAGAGAATGTGTCCAGAGATTACAAGGTAAGTGACATCGAGTGTTTAATTCATTTTCAGTATATTAAGCAGCCAAGAAGCTTTGCAGTTTTAATTCAAGGGAGCCTCTGGCCCATTGATGTTTAACTGCCATTTGCTTGGGAAAGAAGACATTGTTTGATCTTAAATTTCGAAGAGAAATTTTACCGGTATCCAGTATATTTGGCCATAGTTTTGTAATTAAAAAGACAAAAAAACTGTCTTTAGATTACGATCATTCTTTTAAAATTCTGATTCCATTTTATTATATGAAATGCACAGCTCAGTCAGGTGTCACATGCCTATAATCCCAGCCACTGAGGCAGGAGGATCTCAAGTTTGAAGCCAGCCTGGACTATATAATGTGACTCTATCTCAAAAAAAAAAAAAAAAAAGAAGAAGAAGTATATATTTTCTTTTAAAATATTCTGTATTTCAGAAAAAAAAAAAAAAACATTCCTTTTTTTTTTTTTTTTTTGTCCAGGGATCGAACTCAGGACCTTGTGCTTGCAAGGCAGGCGTGATGCCACTAGGCTAAATCCCCGGCACTAAAAAAAAAACAACAACATTCTTGATGTACAATATCTCTCTAACTTCACAATTTGTTTTTGTGTTTAGGCATTACCTGTGAGTATTCAGCATTATCATGTGATACTAGAGTGTAGAAACACTTGTAGAATTGAAGAATATTATATAGACAGCCTCCTCTTCTAGTCATTACTAAAGTGAAAAAATCTCTTATTTATTTTAAAAATTGTATCCTTGCTTGTTTTAACATTAAGAGTGATAATGCTCCTTGTTGGCAGAGATTGGTGCTATTTCACTCACCACTGGTTTCCCAGCACAGTCCTACAATATCATAGGTGCTCAACAGTTGCTTATTAAGTCAGTTAATAAGCGCGCAAAAAGTCCCTTGCTCCATCTTGTTCAGGCTAAAGACTGACTCTGTTTTATTGTTCAAAGACTATTACAGGTACACTAAATGAAGCCATGTTTACATTTCAGTTATGGTGTTTGCTGGAATGGAGGTTCTAGTTTCTTGTAGGTATTTCTGTCTGCTAGGACCATAAGACGACTGGTTTTTCACAAGCATGTGTAGAATATTTTTGGTATCCTGGACTACCATCAGTTAACAGTCTCTCAGAATCATGGTCCTTGGCAGACATTAAATCTCACAAATAGCTCCAGAACTGCAGTGAAGGTCCTAATTAATTCTCAAGAGCTGCTCCTTGTGGAGGGGTTTTAGTCACAGTTTCTCCACAGCTCATAAAGGAGCAAGCACAGAAACCGACTCGAGAGGCCATGCCTTTGAGATTTAGCTGTGGAGCTAGCTGTCCCTTGCTTCTCTAGCCAGCAGATGCTGTTGCTTATGCCTGCCACAGGCGTGTAGCTGTGGATGAGTGGAAACTGGATCATCTGCCAACTAGAAGAGTATCCTCTGTTACCTGGTTCTCATGTTTGCCCTCAAAGGAACAGCTGGGGCTCCTTGTCTTCATACTCTTCCCGGGCAAACACACTCCCTTCCTGCTGGGAGAATTCACTGCATCATGAATGCCTGGGTGGCTGGCCACTTGTCCCATTTGTTGCTCTCACTTACCTGAGGAACTGCCCATCGAAGGGGAGGCTGAGGGACACGGAGGAGTAGAAGATAGCTCTGGGCCCTTGGGGTGATTTTCCTCATGGCCATCTGTGAGGGAACTGTAATGGTTGCAGTATGGTTGGATGGCTGTGAGTGTTGTGTGGCTTCTGTGGGAGATTGAATGCTGACTGCGTGGCTAGCTTTCTAACCTTTACATTAACAGAGCAGACCAAATCTGTACTTTAACATGAGGCAACCAAGTTTTATCAATTTTAGTCCATTTACAAATTTTGTGTAGCAGAATTAGCTCATGTCAGAATGGTTTAACAGATGGTATTCAGAAAAAATAAGGCTTTTCTATACTTTGGAAGTTAAAATTTAAATCTCTATATGTGATAATAGCTAAAGCCTTTGAATTATTATAGGAGGGGATGTTTTATAACTGTCTGTGTTATATTTTCTCTCTAGCCAAATCTGCAAAGTTGGCACTCAATTTATAATTTGGGAGCTGTTATGCTTTCTTCAAAGAGATTTCTTTAAATAATAAAAGCACGCCGAATATAGGGGCATAAGTCTGTAATCCCACCTACTCCAGAGGCTGAGGCGGGAGGATCACAAGTTTGAGGCCAGTCTGAGCAACTTAGTGAGACCCTGTCTTAAAATAAAATTTTAAAAAGGGTTAAGTATGTGTCTTAGTGGTAGGAGCGATTGCCTAACATGTGTGAGGCCTGGGGTTCAAAAATAGATAAATAGATAGCATAAAATATTTCTAAAACACAGGATAGTTGTACATGCTCCTTATAAATAAAGTAATTTTTAAAGCTGAGCTCCAAGACCCTTTCTGGCATGTGAGCTAGTGCATGAGTTTGGTCCTGAAGGTCCAGATATAGTCCCTTGAGGATCTAAGTTGCAGACATTAGTTGTTAATATTTGAAACTATCTATTATGTAAATATATCTTATTTGAAATATACATTTAGTTTGGGGGTTAAATTATAAGTTAAACTCAAGTCAAATGGAAACAGCTGTTTATATAGAACAGATTACTTGCATCTTGAAATTCTGGTTGTCTTGTGAGTTGTTGGCTGCTGAGAGTGGTTTTATATCATCATCATCATTCTCATCATTCTCTAGCACAAATGAGGCTCACTGGTTTTATAATACTTTTTGACATGTCATCCATTTAAGCCTTAAAATCACCCATGAAGTAGTTATTACTGTTATCATCATTTATCCGATGAGGAAATGGAGGCCTAATTGCTTAGGATTAGACAGTTAAACTTGGGACTTGAACCCAGATCACCCCGTTGAAAAGCTAGTGATTTTAAATGTTATGCCTCCTGTCTACTGTTTTTAAAAATTTGTCTTCCTGCACCAATGCTTCCTGGCCTGGCTCTGAAAATACAGTTTCTTTGCCCTTATCCTATCTTAGCCAATCATAATATCCGAGGAAAGAAAATAATTGTCTTATATATTTTTTGTGCAAAACCTGAAAACTTAGGCTTCCTAAGTTTATGTCTGTTTAAATTGGTGATGGGACCAAACATGTCTGGTTCATTACTACAGCCCTGAATAATAAGCATCTCATGTTAGGTATTGAGAACAGTTATTCCAGTTATTCTTTTTTTTTCTTTTTTTTGTACCGGGGATTGAACTTGGGACCTTGTGCTTGCCAGGCAGACGGTGGAACCACTGAGCTAAATCCCTGGCCCTAGTTATTTATTCTCTGTTTGTATCATAAGTTGTCACTCAAGGTCAGGTTACTCAAAATGTGGTAATAATATCACTGGTATTGTAGGAGATGAGTTTGGATGGTATATTCATGGACATATTTTAATAGGTTTTTTTTTTTTTGAGACAGGGTCTCGTTCTGTAATTCAGGCTGGCCTTGAACTCACTGTGTACCCCAGGAACTCACTGTGTAGCCCAGGCTGTCCTTAAACTTGTGGTAATCCTCCTACCTCAGCCTCCTGAGTGCTAGGATGACAGGTGTGTGCCACCATGCTTGGCAATAGTTATCTAATTATTTTATTGTGAATTAGAAAACTAGCACATCAAGCTTCTGATTTAATGGATGTTATTGCTTAGAGCAGACAAAGTATATAAAAGAAGTGAATTTTAAATCAGTATAAAGACAAATATTAATGTTAGTACAAGTGATATCCAGATATAGCAAGCCAAACTTGTAGTGGTAGTATTGTGAAATGACAGAAGTTTGGCAAACATTGTCCCATCTGAAGGAGTAGGGAATTGTTATGTTGAATCGTGGGTCAACTAAATTAATAAATGCATTCTTTAATACCAAGTCATCCTGACAAATTGCCAGATAATTAAGGCTACTAAGAGAAATGTAATAAACTGTTTTCCTTACCTCCCCAACTGCCATCTCAGTTGCTTTCATTTTTTTTTATTAGGCTAACAGTAAAAAAAAAAAAGAAAGAAAAAGTCTCCCTCAAACTTGTCAAAAAAAATTAAGAACAAGATGTGAAAGTAATCATCCACGGATTAGGTGAAAAAATACCATTACAGTGGATGCCTGAGTTATGACCAGCCTGACGTTACAAACAATTTAGGTTCCAACTGGAATTTTAGTTTTAACTTACGACCAAAGTCTTGAGTTATGACCTGAATGCTGGCCACTTGTGCTTCCAGAGGGTCTCAGATACAGATTTAACCCTTAAAAGAGTCCTGGAAGGAACATTACAACATCCTTTCCTGTGTGGGACACAGATCTGCCTGTGTACAGGAGAGAGACTTTGAAGGCTGTGTAGAGGAGCCCAAGCCTTCAGTTGACCAACTTGAGTTACAACCAGCCCTTGGGAACAAATTGAGTTCGTAAGTCAAGGGTTCACTGTACAAATTGTAATGAAACATTTCTAAGAACTATTAGTAGAAATGACACAGTCGATCACAGTTTCCATTGTTTGAAAAGTAGAATTAGGTCAGAAAGAGGGAGCCTGATGGAGTAGTACAAACAGTACTGGTTGGCTTTGTGACCTTGTATAATCTCTGTGGACAGTTTCCTTATCTGTAAGGATAAAAGCATTTGGGTTAGAGTATAAGCTTCTAAATGCTTTTGTTTCTAGAACATTCTTCAGTTATGTTCCGTCCATAGGATCCAGTTTTTGCCAGCCTTACGGAGATTAGGACACTGGTTTTAATGTAACCATCTTGCTTCTCTGGCTCTGTCATTATTGTCATCATCTTTCTGTTCCTCAGTATCCCTCCCATCCTCCCATTACCCATGCACACACATGCTAGATCTCTTCCCTAAACATTCTGAAGCAAAAGGACAAAATGGGGAAAGTGCTACACAAAGTTTAATCATTGAACAGGACAGTATAGTAATTAAATTCTGTATCCTCAACAAAAATTTCCAGAAGGGTTTTGGAGGGAAGGGGCGACAGTGTATGGGAAAGGCTTCAGTACGCTTAACTTCTTGGTTAATATTTCTTAAATTGAGTATTACCCCCCCACACTTTCCCCTCCCTCTCCACTTTCTCCTTTTCTCCTTCTCTCCCTTTCTCTCTCTCTCTCCCTTCCTCCTCAAACTGGGGGCCTTGCCTTGGCAGGCAAGTGTTCTACCATTGAGCTACATTCCCAGTCCCAAGAAGGATCTCTTTAAAATGTCAAGGCTTCTGCTTCCAGAAAGATGGAGCAGTTGTACTTTCTCTTATTCTTCATACTATGTACAGCTAAAACCCTTGGACATTATCTATAAAATAAACATAAGAGCAATCTGAAACAAAGAGAGCTGAAGGCAGATTGGTTAAGGACCTCAGAACCCAAGGAAAGACATCATGCTCAGTGCACTGGGTTTTGTATTTGCCAGATATATCTGAGACTCATTGCTGAAGAAGCCAGTGACTCAGAAATGTCAATAGGTACAGAGAAGAAAAAGCTACTCTGTAGCTAGAAGACCAGGAAAGGAGCTGCTTCACAAGAAGAAAACTTTTACACACAGACCACCTTATTCCAGACAAATGCCAAATGCCACAGAAACACCAGGTCCACTAGCAAAGCCAGTTGGGGAGCCCACAGTTCCACTCCTGGCAGGCTGTAAGGAGGCACACCAACTCACTTTGGGGATAATATATGAGGTTGCCTAGTGGAGAGCCAGGACTTTTATTATTATTTGTTGATAAGGAGGTTACCCCCCTCCAGTTCAGTGCCACTGAAGGCCATGTGGGGCTATAGTAATGAGGCATCTTTTCCCCTCTCACCCAGAGAGAATTCTATGGAAGTCTAGCTAGGAGCTGTAACTCATGCCTTTGCTTAGCAGTAACAAAGAAGCTTCTACCTTCTGATGTCAATGAAGGCTGAGTCTAGACTTCTACCTGGCAATAATAAAGCAGTATCAGAGAAAGCTAGCCAAGTCAGAAGGTTTAAATATGACCCATAGTCTCAGATATAATCCCCAAATGACCTGATTTCAATTGAAAAATCATTTGTCATAATATGAATAGAGATCTCAGAGTGAATGAAAAAAAGAATCATTGTGGGCTGGAGATGTAGCTCAGTGGTAGACTGCTTGCCTAGCATACTCAATGCCATGGATTCTATCCCCAGCATGCACATACGCACACGCACACACAAACACAACAGGTGCCAAAACTATGATGCACGAGAGAATTATGTGCAAAAGATTTTAAAGCCATCAGTAATCAATTACAAATATGCTTGAAATAATTTAAAAAACTGAAAGAAAATTTTTTTAAAATTTCAGCAAAGAAATATGAGCTAAAGAAGAACCAAGGGGAAATTTTAAAACTAGAAAATACAGTAACCAAAATAAATTCAGTGTAAGGGTTCAGCAGCAGAGTAAAGTGGATAGAGAAAAGAATTTGTGGACTTGAAAATAGAGCAACAAATTATCCATTTTGAATGAAAGAGAAATGAATGGTTCTAGGACCTGTGGGGCTATAAGAAAAAAATCAAACATTTGTGTCATCCAAGTCCCGAAGGAGAAAAAGGGTCTTGAAGGACCTGAAAAGTACTTGAAGAAATAATGGCTAAAAATTTCCCAAATTTGGCAAAAGAAGCCTACAGATTCAAGAAACTGAGTTACCTCAAATAAGAGAAACTCTCCCCAAAAAATCCAAACCAAGATATACATCATAGTCAAACATCTGAGAAATACAAAAGAAGAAATCTTGAAAGTAGTAAGAGAAATACCTTCCCTGTAAGGAATTTTTTTGTTTTTTGAGACATTGTATATTTCAGGCTGGCTTTGAACTCACTTTGTAGCCCAGACTGGCCTTAAACTCAGCGATCCTCCTGCCTCAGCCTCCTGAGTACTGCGATTATAGGTGTGCACTGCTATGCCCAGTGTCTATAGGGAAAATTAATTCTTTTTTTTTTTTTTGGTACTGGGGATCGAACTCAGGACCTTGCACTTGTGAGGCAGGCACCAGAACCACTGAGCTAAATCCCTGGCCCCGGGAAAATTAATACTTTAAAAAAATTTTTTTTTTAATTATTTTTTTTTTTGGTACCGGGGATCGAACTCGGGTCCTTGCGCATGCGCAGAAGGTGGTGAAACCCACTGAGCTAAATCCCCAGCCCCTCTTTTTTTTTTAATTTTTGAGAGAGAGTCTTGCTTGTATTTCAGGCTGGCCGTGAACTCACTATGTAGCCCAGGCTGGCCTGGAACTCACAGTGATCCTCCTGCTTCAGCCTCCGGGAAAATTAATTCTTTTTTTTTCTTTTTGGTTCTGGGGATCGAACTCGGGACCTTGCGGTTGTGAGGGAGGCAGCAGAACCACTGAGCTAAATCCTGGGCCCAGGAAAAATTAATTCTAATGGCAGTGAATTTATCAGAAACCATGAAGTCAGAAGGAAGGGGCACATTTTTTCAAGTGCTGAAAGAAAAACTGCTAACAATGAAAATATGCTTCTGGGTGAAATCATTTTCAGGAAATTTGAAGGAAAATTAAGAGAATTTGTTACCAGCCTACTTATCTCATAAGAATGGCTAGCGCCCTGCTTCCCGTTCACACTCTTACCTTTTCCAAAATAGACATGTGTTCACCTCTGAGATAATCCAGTCTCTGGTGATAAAATGTAGAATCTGCATTTGCACATAATTCAAACAGCACAAGAAGTGCTGTTCAGGTTGTGCTTACTATTGTCATTGTAACCTACACTGTGAATTATATTGCACCTCTTTTGTTGTGTATTGTCATTGTTGATTTATTAATATGGTTGTCTTGATATGGGTAGTTTATTTGATCAGTGAATACATCAGGTGATAATAAAAGTGTTACATCATTTGGATAATGAAAAAAAAAAAAGAATGGCTAGTGCAAGTTCTCTGAATGGAAAGGAAACAATCATGGAAGGAAGAACAGCAAAAAATCCTCATAGAACTAATAAGTGAGTTTAGCACTGGATAGAAGATAAATATACAAAAATCAGTTTTATTTCTGTGTACTAGCAACGCATGAAAACCAAAATTAATACACTATCCTTTACATTAGCACCATAGAAACAAAATATTTATGTATAAGTCTAATAGAACATGAATAAGACTGGTATACTGAAAACTACCAAAAACTGAAGAAAAAAATCAAAAGAAAATCTAAATTATGAGACATACTATGTTCATGTATTTGGACAATCAACTTAGTAAAGATGTCACCTCCCCAAATTGATATATGGGTCAGCACAGTTCCTATCAAAATCCTACAAAGATATTTTTGTAGATGGAGACAAAGATTATTCTAACATTTATATAGAAAGGCAATAGAACTAAAATAGCTGAAACAATTTTGAAGAATGAAGAGGGAGTAATCAGTCTACATGGTTTAAAGACATTTTATAGCTATAGTAATCACGACTATATGGCAGGACTTTAGACACAGACTAATGGCACTGAACAGAAATTGACCCGATTTCTTTAAAAACAAAGACTCAAGCAATTCAGTGTAGGAAAGATAGTCTTTTCAACAGATGCTGCTTGAGTAATTGGACTTCTGTAAGCAGAAACCAAAAAAGAAGTTTGATTGAAGTTACACATCTACAAAAATTAACTCATGCAGTTATAAAAATGCAAAACTTTTAGAAGAAAAATCTCGAGGAACCTGAGCCAGACAAAGATTTTTTTAGATTTGATACTAAAAGTACAATTTATAAAAGTAAAAACTGATTAAAAAATCTTTTAAAAACTTGCTCTGAAAAATCCTGTTAAGAGGATGAAAAGACAAGTTGCAGGGCAGGAGAGAATCTTTGCAAACTTCATATCTGGCAAAGGACTAGTATCTAGAATATATAAAGAAAACTCAAAACCTAACTAAAAAATCAAACCATCCATTTAGGAAGTAGAGAAAAGACATTACACCAATGAGACTATATGGATGGCGGATAAGCACATGAGATGATAATCAACATCATTGGCCAATACGGGAATGCAAATCAGAACCATAATGAAATATTTCATACCTATCAGAATGACTAGAATTAAAAAAGAAACGACAGCAAAACACCAAAGACTAGCAAGGATGTGGAGAAGTTGAATCATTCATCCACTGTTGGTGAGTGTATAAAATGATAGTGCTACTCCAGAAAACAGTGACAGTTAAAAAACAGCATACAGGTACCATGTGACCCAACAATTGTGTTCTGGGCATTTGTTCCAGAGAAATGAAATCTTACGCTCATATAGAAACCTATACATGACTGTAACAGCTACAAACTGGAAGCAACCCAGGTCTTCAACGGGTGTTAATCTGTGGCACATCCATGCTGTGGAATGTTATTCAAGAATAAAAGGAAAGAAATGTTGATGCACACAGAAACTTGGGTGGATTTTAAGGGACTTACATTGAGTTTAAAACGCTGAAACCAAAGGCGTGAATACTGCAGTGTTACAGAAATGGGGATAGATTAATGGTTGCCAGGGTCTTAGAAGATGGGTAGGGGCAAAAGTAGGCATCCCTGCGATGAAACTGTTCCGTATCTTGATGGTGCCCTTGTCAATATCCTGGTTCTGATACTGCACCACAGTTTTGTAATAAGTTACCACGGAGGAAATTGGGTGACTGGTACATGAAATCTGTTTTATTTATCACAATTGCAAATGAATCTACACATCTCAAAATTGAAAGTTTCATTTTAAAAAGTCAAGATTTTTATACATTGCTGAATGGTTTTATACTGCATGTAAAATAAATTTTGATTAGTATTTGTAACTCATGTCAGAAGTATTACTTAAATGAAAAATAGTTACGTTAGGCTGGGGATTTAGCTCAGTGGTTCCACTGCCTGCCTTGCAAGTGCAAGGACCCGAGTTTGATCCCTGGTACCAAAAAGAAAAATAGTTATGTTAATAAAGATATTAATGGTGGTACATGCCTGTAATTGCAGCACTCTGGGAGGGTGAGACAGGAGGATTGCAAGTTCAAGCACTGGTTGGGCAAGTTAGTTAGCATGACCCTGTCTCAAAATAAAAAATTAAAAGGGCTTGGGGATATACCTCAGTGTGAAGGCTGTGGGTTCAATCCCCAGTACTGAGAACAAATTAGAATTTAATTAAAGAAAAACAGTTTTCTTTCATTAGTTCAATTACAACTGTACTTATTCCTTTTGTAAGTGGAAATTGGGCTGCATACTTCAGTCATGATTGAATTGAACACCTTACCACGTTTCCGGAAGGGCTTCTCTGAGAGGTTTTCAGTCAGGGTTGCACCAAGTCTAGGAAGCAAGGTTCAGGCGCAGCTAACTTTGCAGAAACCGGGGTGTATTTTAATGACCTTGTTGAAGAGTGCATAGGGAGGATTGTTTGACTAATTGAGATTTTTATTGGCCTGTCCTTGGCCTCGGACTCAGGCCAGCTGGTAAATGCTCACTTCTAGTGATGGAGGCTTCAACAAATGTGCTCAGTTTTAGAAAAAAAAAAAATCTCCTGACCTAACAGTTCAAACCTCTTCTTTAAAACTCATTTTGTAGCAATCTGGTTGCTAAAGCAAAATTATTTTATCTATAGACTTTATATCTATGGCAGAAAACAGTGATGTTTTTACTCCAGTTTTACAATCTGTTCTTGAAAAGTGTCAGAGGCATAAGCTCAAAGATAATGATATTTGACTTCCAGTTGTGTCAATGTGATTTATCCAAAAGATTATAAAATTTGGAGTGTCAGCCCTTTTTACCTTGAGCCCCAGCTCTGTAACTGTTTAGCTGCTAACAAGTTACTTAACCTTGTTGAGCCTCAGTGTCCTCATTGGCAGAGGTTGAAGGTGTTAAATGGGGCACCATGTATAAAACACAAATGCCCATTGTGGTACTCTGCTGCTCTCTACAAGTTTCTATGTGTCAAAACATACAAGAGAGGCCTGTTTGGTAAACACGAATCCACTTCTAGAAATGACATGAGCAGTTGTTCTATGCAAGGAGTGGGGCCCAGCTGGGCTGCATGGAGTTCAATCAGACCCAGAGATGCAAAATTATGGGCCGAGCTGAATGGTGTTGCAGAGGAAGGGGCACAGCAGGGCATTCTGAAAGTTAAGATTTGGGGGTCTTTATCATCACCCTCAAGAAGGTGAAGCTCTTTTGCAAATGGGAAAGGGACCAAGAGACTGAGGGAGGGGGTTGGAGAGGGGTGTAAAAAGAATGAAGATGTACCACATATATGTACTGACTCCCCATGAGGAACGAAATCATGTACTACAAACATGTATTAATAAAAATAAAACTTTAAAAGTAAACAAAACAATTTTTTAAAAGGGCAACCAATTTAGGTGGGACTGTGTTGAAGTCAAGAACACTAGCACTAAAGCCAGCCAGCGTGGGTTTGAATCCTGACTCCTGTTCTAGCTCTGTGGCCCAGGGCAAGTTACCTCACCTGTCACTGCCTCAATTTCTGCATTTGTCACATGGGTGGCTGGGAGGGTTGGTATAACACATGTAAAACATTTACAGCAACTCCTGGCATAGCGTAAACTTTCAACAACTGCTCATTCTATTTGCGTACTAGCCCTGGCTGCATTTGAAATCCTTTGGAGAGAATTTCATGCTGTGGGAGGCATAGGGGAGTCAGCTACTACCTATGAAAACAGCTATTACGACAGGAGCCAAGCAGATTTAGACCAGTCAGCGTTATGAACTTATCACAGCTGCCTTGAGGGCCTGGCCTAGTTGTGCGACAACAGTGGACTGCCTTATCCGTTGACCAGAGGTAGACACACTAGAGGCAACCCTGGACAGCTGTGCCCTCTCCCAGGACAGGGCTCACACAAGATGGGAGAGCAGCCTGTACCTTGAGTCTCCCTAGCACACAGATTCCAGAGGGCCGATGTGGAGTGATCTCCCAGAGTGAGAGGGCCACAGAAGCCTTTGCTTCTGCTTGGGATTGCCTGGGAGGATGACACAGCAGTGATGGTAAACCTTTTAGAGCTTTCAATGATAACAAACATCCCGCTGCGGCACGCGTGCCATAGGTTCACCACCTCTGACGTAGAGGGAAGCCTAGCTCAGAGTGAGGCTCACCACAACACAAGCTTCATATTCATCTCAACTGGGTGGCTTTTTCTTGATTTAGCAAGAGCCATTTAGAGTGTGGTAAATTTTTAGTTCACTTTTGGATGGTATGCCGGCTTTGTTGAGTAGATTAAGAAGATCACTGTTACCTTTGTTGCACCTTCTCGAGGGTTCTTGGCATGTGTAAGAGCCTAGGGAAGGATGTGGGGGTATAATTTGGAGCAGCTGAGAATCATCAGCTAAAGAAGCCTTATCCCACTTGGTTCAATTAGTTGGCTTGACCCTCCCAACAAGCATGGGGCTGGTCCAAGGACTTGTCGCCAGCAAGCAAGTGGGGGACAGGGTTCCATTCTAGAGCTTCTTTACTGCTGTGCCCGTTTGCCTCCCTAAGCCTTGATTTGGGAGATGTTTTCTGAAAGCTTTTAATGAGGCTTACATAATCCTGCTGCCAGGATTACAGGACTAGTCAGGGCCTTGCATTTGTCCCACAGGCTCCCCTCGTTTTATGTGTGGAAACAGAGGCCCGGAAGGCAGGCACTGGGCAGCCCCCAGGCCTACCAACTCAAAAGCACCACCTTCCCTTGATTTTGTCAGAAGCGGATTAAAGAAGAAAGTGAACTTCGTTGTGTGCCTGAAATGGCTTATTTTGGGGAGGGGCCAGAGAGAAGCACAACTTACTCCCCTCCTATCAAGAATACTGAGGATTCCATTGCAATACGCAGATATGTGGTTTAAATGCTGATTATTGTCCTACCCCTTTCCAAGCCTTCAAGTTTTTCTCCTTTCCACAGGGAGTTAGAGATCTTCCAGGTGTGAGGCTCGACTGCACTACTTGGTTCTGCAGTGGACATTATTTCCACAGAGAAATGATTGTAAATGGTACCTTTTTAGTTTTCAACTTTTACTATCAATTTACAGAGAAAGGATTAGAACCTCGTAGTTCGAGAACAGATGAGGAAATAATATGCCATGGTGGCTGGGCGTGGTGGCATGCACCTGTAATCCCAGTCTTCGAGGGCTAAGGCAGGGAGATTGCCATGAATTTGAGGCCAGCCTGGGATACATAGTGAGTGCAAGGCCACTCTGACCTATGTTAGCAGGACCCTGTCTCAAAAAAAGAAAGAGAGAGAGAGAGGAAGGAAGGAAGGAAGGAAGGAAGGAAGGAAGGAAGGAAGGAAGGAAGGAAGAAAGGCCATGCTGGAGCAAGGATCAGAGAGCAAGGGGAAGTGAAGTGGTAGGAGGGGGTGAAGGTGGATTCTTCAGCAAACTGGGAGCTGAGGGAAATCCTTTGTCAGGATTTTTGAGGAGTCAAAGCAGGGTTTACATGTGTTTATTATAGAGAGCCCCATGCTGAGGCGGAACAACAGAGTTGTTAAGGAAACAAATCTGGATCAGACTACCAGGATTGAAATAGTAGCTCTACACCTTAAAGTTGACCAGATTTCTTAAATGTGTCTTAGTTTTCTCATTCAAAAATGGGACTAGTAATAGTTTTATCTGACAGGGTTATTCTAAGGATAAAATGAGTTAATGTGTATAAAGTGCCTAGAGGAGCAATGGGAACAGAAAAGTCCTGAACATTGTTTATGATGCAGCTGCTGCTAATGGAAAACAGAACTAAAAATTAAACTTGAAGTCAGCAGAGATTGGAAAGAGGAGATAGTTGTTTGAGAAAGTTTATTTTTTCATCTTGTAAAATGAGAGGTCAGTAAACACTTTAAAATTGACAAATGAAGAAATAGAGGCAGAGCTATATTTATAGTGATGGAGGCAATCCGCAGAATTAAAAATAGGTCTAGTTAAGTGTGGTTGTTGCTGGGGAATGAAGCTCTGGGAAGGGAGCTTTCTATTTTGAGGTTTTTATTACCATAAACATATATTTTATTTATTCATTGCCTACTTTTTGAGGTATAGTTAACAAGCAGTAAACTTCAGATATTGAAGGCCTTTAGATGGGTGTAGAGTAACTCTGTAGAGTAACTCTGACTGCTGATCACGACTATGACCCTCTTCAGCTGGAAGTAGCCAGAACGGTCTTCGCCCTTTGCCCCTCACAGCAGTTAGGGGTACTTCTTCAGAGGGGTAAATATTGCAGACAGGTAAGTTGATTAGATAGCTTGTAGGCAGTCAGACAGGACCAGCCCATGAGGAGCCAACATGGAGGAGAGTGAAGACACATTCACTGAAGGTCAGCACTGTAAAAGGAGAGAAACTACCACAGCCGCGTAGGATGAATAGCAGTGATTGATATTGTAAACAGGTATCAATCACCTGGGGGGGGGGCAAGGTCTTAACCCAGCCTCTCCAGGAAATATCCCTGACTCCCACCCTTACTGAAAATCCTTGTACACTTGCTACATGACTTGCTCCCCCATTTAATCAATATTACCTGGGTGACTGTGCTTGTAATCTTATTGGTTGGTCATGGTTTTGTCCCACCTCATGCCCACCTTGTAAATTTCCATTAGATCTTATAGTTTTGTCCCACTTTGTACCCGCCTCACCACATGGCTTTGCTGTATAAAACATCCTTGAAAAGTGGGGTGGGCAGGCATCCCACTTTCCGGTCCCCCTTCTTTCTCTCTTAGGCAGAAGTTTCTCCCAATAAATTTTTCCTACTCTTAAAAAAAAAACAAGCAGTAAACTTCATATATTTAAACTATACAACTTGGCAAGTTTTCACATATGTACATACTCAGGAACCCATCACCGCAGTTGAGGCACACATGCACCTTCTCTCCTCCCCCCAAAGCCACACTGAATCTTGTTATTAAGTAGTCTTACAATTTGGTAGCTACGGGCTTTAATTCTTCTTGGGGTACAGCGTCACTTAATCTAGAATACCTTTTTGACTTCATAATGAAGCATCCATGTTTTTTGAAGTCTTTATAATAATGTGATTTTTACATCCCTCCTGAGTAAAACCATAAAGCTAATTAAGAACCAATGGTGATTGTCTTTTTTGATGATGTGTTTTTCATAAAACACCCAGTGGTTAGATGCTAGAATTGCCGACTTTGTAGTGGGGCAGAGACAATTAAGATCCTCCCCAGGCAGTTAAAAAACTGTTTGCTTTTCAAAATTTCCACCCATTTGCAAGCTGTTTCCTCTGACCAGGGCTTTCTGAATGTGTAGGCTTCATGTTCAATTAGGATTCACAGGCCACAGCACAAGGATAATATTGCTGAAATCAGTGTTGCAGTTGAATACAGCAGGTCTTCCCTTTGCGTCAGGGACCAGCCACTACTTCCTGTCCAGAGCTTCACTTAGCCATCCATATCCATTGGTCCACGACTAGGGAGCAGCACCGTGTTCGCGGTGGGGTGGCCACTTGGAGTTTAATTCTGGAGTCCCAAGTATGATTGAAAATACAATTCCAATGGAAATCAGGTTAAGCTTTGTGATCACCTCAGTTTTATGATACTGTTCATTAACACTATGGCTGAACTGTGCTCTGGGTCCAGTGTGGGGGTTTCTGTGGTTTTTGTTCTGTTTTTGTGGGCGGATTTGGAACCATAACTGCCTTTTTTATATCATTGTTTCTATGTAGAAAAGGAATTCAGATTGGAAACAGAAGCACAAACGAACTTTTCAAACATCCTGTTCAGGATAGCTTGTAACAGCACTTGACAGAAGGGTTGTTTCTAAAATAACATAGTTTGTCCTAGCCTAAGTGTGATGCATTTCTCCAAATCATGGACTTCCCTGAAAATCACAGGTCACTTGTGTTAGGATTGATTTTATATTGAATGAAACTTCGAGGACAAATGTGTTAGGATTGATCTTGTTGGTTTTATTTAGAGGATTATGATGTTTCTTAGGGAATGGGCTATTGAAATTAATGGCATCTTTCACAGGTCGATAGTAACATGTCCATGATGATGATGTTCTGTATTTTAACTAACAGGTTTTCAGGAGGCCTGATATAAGGGTAAGGATGTTCGGCTTTCAGCAGATGGACCTCCTACTTGTGTGTGTCTGTGCTTTATGAAACAGTCTATTTAGTGTTCTTTACCTTCTCACTGATTTTTATGAGTCAGATCAATTTGCTTTGCTGTATCATAGCTTTAAGTGTTCACTAGAAACGCTTTATTTGTTACAGTGTTTTCATGTGCAGTAAAAGCCAGTGTGCTGAGGGCAGGATGCTAAACTTGTTATGAGTGTGCACTGCTGACTTGCCTTGTACCACATGCCTCCTGCCCAAATGCGTTGTAAGTCTAGGCCTGCAGAAGCCTCTTTTAACCTAGCTTCCCATGTGATTCATGCAGGAGAATTTAGCAACCACAAAAAGTTCTCAGTTGTCTATCCTATCTAAGATTTTGGGTCATGTTTGCACTGCATGTTTAATACAAAAAGCAGAAGTTCTAATCTTGAAAAAAAATTAGCAAAATTAGCCCCAGTTAGTATTTTTGGAAATACTGATATAGTGGACTATAGCTTATATTTTCCTCATGATTTTCCTTCCCTTTATTTCAGAATATTCATAAAGCAAGACAAAGATTGGTAATGTGCATGCATTTAACTCTTAGTATTGGACATGGAAAATTAACCTGTTTTCATTAGACGAAAACAATGTAGATTTTGACAGTATACTTTAATGACTTGTTTAAAATTTTTAATCTTATTGAAGCCAGTGAAATAGTACAAAAATAACCAAGTTAAAGTCAAATTCTTGTTTTTTTACTTGGTTTACCTTTTACTCTTGTTTCACCACGTTTTCTTTTGCTTGCGGTAATCATTTTTTCATTGATTCACATTGTTTGGCTTTAGACTTGCATGGACTTTGAAATGCTGTACTTTTGTACATTCATTTTTCTGTTTTAAAGATTTTAATGATTCCATTTGTTTTCCTTGTATTTAAAAATGGAATTTAAAAACTGCATTTGAAATTGCACTGCCTTGAAAGCTATCCCAAAGTGATGATAAAATAAAAAAAAAACGCATCAAGTATTTATTGTACTCTATAGACAAAAATGAAAGGTGGGAAACAGTAAATTCCTTTAAAATTTTGCTTCTTCATTAATTACCTTTTAAAGAAATGCAGTCATTGGAACCAAAGTTTTATGAAGTAAAAATATATGCTAAATTTTAATATTTCAGCCTCGGATTTGATACAACTTTGTAAAGGTATTATAATTTGAAATCTTCAATGTTCATATTTATACCACCTGCCAAACTAAAAGTCTAGCTTTTAGAGTTTCCAAAACTAATTGATTCTGTAAAGAAATTAAGTGTACCTTTAAAGGGATTGGTAAAACTTAAAGGATGTATGAATATTTAGTGCTTTGAAGCCAGTTGTCAGTACTGCAGTTAAAATATTTAATATGATACTGATTTGTAAATCATAGTACTTAGCAATAAGAAACATTCACAAATATATGTATATGTAAAATCTTCAGCATGTGATATGTGCATGCATGCAGTGGCACTGACCCTGGGCAACATAATGGTCTCTCAGAGTATATGAATACTTACTGTGTCTAAGATACATGTCTGTGAACTGCCTTTGTATTTTGGCTTGACTTTGCCCTTTACCTGGTTTCTGTGATATGCTTTATTTTCTATGAATACATCATATGCCTGTTATTTTGTTTCTTTGCTGTATGTTATAGTGTTGCTTGATTTTAAAAAGTGCATTCTTCGAAACTCATGTTTGTTTGGTTTTCATTTTTCTACCCCAACACAAACACAAAATAGATATTCCATTTTAGACTGAGGATGCTATAGATGGCCTACACATTATTTCCTTAACTCCAGGGGGCAAATGTGATTTGCAAAGCCGTGAAAGGTGTATCAACTTTTACATGCTTACTGTCTCCTTACAGAACAAATTCTGTCCTTTCACCTGTCTGTTTGCATGTATTTCTTTCCCCTCTCTGCCTTTTCTTGTCCATGCACCTGGTGCTGTGCAGGAGATACAGGAGGAACACAATGGCTACCCTTCTGAAGCTGAAGCTGATCAGGTGGCAAGTTCTACATGTTCATCTGTTTGTAGCTGCAGATTGTATATCTAGAAGTCATCTCATACTAGATCTCTAGACGATAAGCAGAGTTTTTCAGATGCTTTTACTACTACAGTAGTGCTCTCTTGTCCAAATCTGGTAGATTCCATTGTGACATTATTTGCAAAAATTGGTTTATCCAACATATTGTCAACTAGAAATGTGTTCCTCTGTGCTCCTTGGTTTCCCCCGATAGAGTTATAAATGAGGTTGGTAACCTTCTGTCACCGTGGGATTCTGAAGTGCCTTTACATGTGTGTCAGGGGTACACCTTGAGAGCGTGGACTTTGCTTATTGAGATATGTATGGTCAGTGCTCAGCATAGTACCCAGTACTTTATACGTATTTGTGGAATGAGTCCATATTTTTTATATTAATCTGAACACAGTATCATTCCTATTTGATGGTGCACTCTTTACTCAGTACCCCTGGATCCTCTGTGGAGTCCCACAGCCACAGTGCTTTCTTTCCCTGCTGCTGGTAGGGAAACTTAAGAGGCAAGCAGCTCCAGGGATTCATGGCAAGCCCCAGGTGCTCGGTTGTGCCTTTGCCCTTATCACCCAGCCCTGCCTCCATTGGTGACCCCAAGAAAGAACGCAATTTGCAGACCACTGCTTTGGGCATGTGGTTGTTATATATACTGCCTGTCTAGAAGCTTAGATTCAGGCTGAGGATGAAAGTAAAGGAGAGGCCAGGGTCACCTGAGTGGGCTTAAGCCCTCAGGGACAAAGTCAACTGCTTTGGGCATGTGGCTGTTATATATACTGCCTGTCTAGAAGCTTAGATTCAGGCTGAGGATGAAAGTAAAGGAGAGGCCAGGGTCACCTGGGTGGGCTTAAGCTCTCAGGGACAAAGTCAGGGGGCTGGAGACCTTAACTGGATTTGCAGGGCCACAGGAACAGGCTTGAGATGAGATCTTCAGAGAGAATTCCTCAGTTGGGCAACATTGGACAAAGGCACCAAGAGGAAAAGGGTGTGTTTATGAGATCAAATTTATTCTAGCCTTAGAATGTGCTGGATAAATCAAGGGTCAAATCATGTCCTGTGCAACCTGGTAGTTGCAATAAAAGCTTAATATAAGTGTGAATTTTATCTCCTAACACCAGCTTAATAAAGGAAATCTACTGTATTCACCACTCCGCCCAAGCCTTTAAAAACTGTTTTTTTGAGTTCCTATGCTCAAGCTAAATGTTCTTTTTCCAAATGAACCTCCCTCCTATGGGGAAATCTGAAGCAATGGGGTCATTTCTTTTATTCTGATTGTTGCTTTTTCATCATTTACAAAAGCATGTCCCAGATTTAATTATCACAAGCAAGGGGTTTGTCTCTGTGTTTTTCCAACACTGTCATGACTCATAAATGCACAGGTGTATCCTGCCACACTTGATGGAACTATGGGAAGAGAAAAGAAACACTTGATCCTCAGCCTGGATCTTGAGAGCCTTGTGCATTCTTGAAATGGTCCCAGTCACTGCTGTCTCCTACCTGCAATGTTTCATTAGCTGGTCCTGGGTTTAGGACTTTAAAGTGTTCCATGGGGCTTCTGGCTTAATAGGAATCTTCCCCAGCTCAAGATTCTGTTGATTAGAGCAGCTTGCTTTCTTAAATGTGTTTGAAAATAATCTATCCTCATTTATTTTTAAATATAAGTTAAAGAACAATTTAGCGTAGTGAGTTCAAAGCCAGCCTGAACTACACAGAGGAAAAAAAAGAATTTAGGTCTGTATATAACATATACCACATAATAACATATACCATATAATATATAATGTTGGGCCATGAAAATATGCTTCAACAGTGGAACATTTGAAGTAACTCAAAACTCTGACATTAATTAAAACAGCTTTCTCACTTTGCAACTAGCTATAATTAGTCACTAATCTAGGCACTAAAGCAGACTTTCACATTAAGGCTTCTTTTAAGATTGGTGATCTTTTAGTGTTTCTAAAACCAGACCTTTAAAAGTATATGCAATATATTGGTTTATGCTTTATTGCATAAAAGCTATATTTCCAAATCAGATGTGAGTATAAAAATGAATTTATAAATGGTTCTTTATATCCTCTTTAATGTGTTAATTCTTTAAATTTTTTGGCTGAAAAAAGTCTTAACCCAATCTAGTAAAAATTCAAATTGAATAAATTGTTGGGAGGTAATAATAAATCCTAATATATATTACCTTAACTATACATCTTTTGTTAAGGAGAAAGATGAACCATGTTGTTTTGTGCCCTCCCAGTAGAATAGATGTATCCTGATCAACATTTGGCATTGAATTTACTATTTATATTTTGACATTTTTCTTTATTGATTTTATAAAATTTTATGACACTAATATGTATAATGTTTCTAAATTGGTTTTTAAGTCCTTTTAATAAAACATAATGAAATATACTTATAACTATGAAAAATAATCACCGTTATTTTGATTTGGATCATAAAAGATATCCATTTTCAAATATTTTGCTTTACAAAATGATACTGAATACTTAGTGTCATCCAGCCTGTTTTTCCCTGAACACTAGTAGCCTCCTGGTGTTGACAGATATTCTTTGGATAAGCAGTCCCTGATCAAATATTGTAGGTATGAGACTTGCATTATACTCTAGCGCCCTCTTGCTGGTTCCATGTACATTAACACACTAAAGACAGCTCACTTTAAAAAACAAAAACAGGAGCGGGGATTTAGCTCAGGGGTGCCGCCTGCCTCAAAAGCACAAGGTCCTGTTCGATCCCCAGTACCAAAAAAACCCCCCAAAATCCCGCAAGCCAGCCTAACTTACCAGTTTAACCCTGAATTTCTCAAACTTTTTAAAGAACTATTCACATCTCTTGGGAAATTAGTGAAACACAGCTTGGTAATTTCTGGGGTTTTGATCACGTTACTCTTATTCATGACACATTATGTCAGATATCCCAAAGAGAAAGAGACCGGTTTCCTTGGTAGCATCTCACAGGGTGACAGTACCTTGGAATAGGCCTGGAGTTCAGACTCAGTCCCTAGCTTTGCCATTCAAGAACACCAGTTTCGGACCTTTCCTGACTTATCTGGCACTCTCCAACTGAGGATACAAGAGACTTGCTACTGGGCTGTAATGACAGTCTGGTCATTTAGAAATGTGGGCACACAGCGTGCCAGCTGTCCAAGGCATCCTTCTCTTAGTATCACTGTAGCCTGGAAACCTAGTAAGTCATTAGCAGTTTTCTTGGTGAGTGTGAAATTAGTTCAAAAGTGAATTGGCTTGAGAGCTATCTGATGAACATACTTTGTTCCACAGTAGAAACGAATAGAGGTTAGCATCTCTTACCCAAAATGCTTAGGACCACAAGTATTTCAGACTTTAGCTTTTTTTCCAGATTTTTGGAATATTTACATGTATACAATGAAATATCTTGGGGGATGGGACCCCAGTTTAAGCATGAAATCTATTTTTGTTTGGTGTACACCTTGTACACACAGCCTGAAGGAAATTTTATACAGTGGTCTTAGTGTTTCCACTTTTACCCATCACATGAGTTCAGGTGTAGAAATTTCCACTGTGGCATCATGTCAGTGCTCAAAAGGTTTTTTATTTTTGGAGCATTTCAGATTGGGGATTCGGGGACTAGGGATGTCCACCCACTCTTACCTGCCAGATGAGAGCATGTTCTCATGGCCGTGTTCCCTGGCACACATTTTGTGTGTCTGGGCTGCAGCACATGAGCCTAGGTCATTCCTTAGTTACTGTCCTTAGACTATTCTCTGGTTATTTTCATTAGACTTGGGGATTTCCCAAACTATCTCATAGGCTGGGTCATTTTTACAGTTAGCTAGGCACCTCAATCTGAACTTTTTCCTGACCTTTCTAAACTCTGGAGGCATCTTATAATAGCTATATGTGTAGTGATTACAGTATCTGTCCTGTCAAGCCATTTCTGTATTAATGCTTTCTAACTGTGAAATGTAAATATGTTATAACCCTTTGCTAGAACATGCAGCATGATGTCCTGTGATGCTGAGCTTTGAAATTTGTCTTTTAAGGGGGGGTTACATTTTGCACGCTTCTGTAGCCTTATTGAAAGGGTACAGAACACCAAAATTCTTCTCAGGTATACAAATGGAATGAAAGATTTACTCCTGTTTGGTTTTTGCCAGGCTCTGAGGGATGGAAATAAGCTGGCACAGATGGAAGAAGCACCACTTTTTCTAGGAGAATCAATTAAAGCCATTGGTAAGTTTAATGTGTACACTTTGCTTATAGAGATTCATAAAATGAAATGGTACTTTATTCATGAACTTAAGTGTTGTATATGTTGGATATAAGCCAGACCAATTAGGGGGCAGATAGACTGGGCCTATTCATTCATTTTTTTTGGGGGGGTACTGGGAATCGAACTCGGGACCTTGCGCTTCTGAGGCAGACAGTGGCACCACTGAGCTAAATCTCCGGCCTGGCCTATTCATTCTTACTAGTGTTGCCCTGACCTTCAGAGATAGAAGACTGTAGAGGTTTTGTTGAGCTGCATTTGAGTATTAGATTAGTTGCAGTTGAGTAATACCAACAGAGGAGGAGTCCGAATTTCCTTCATGAGCTAAGAGCTGACTAGACACACTCAGTGTAATGTCAGTTCACTGCTTTGTTGGAATCCTTCACATGAGGAAAAGGTATTGGCAGAAGAACTACATCATATTTTAATAAGTTTTGAAAGCATGGCAAATAATTTTTTTTCTTTTTGGTACTGGGGATTGAACTTAGGACCTTGCACTTGCCAGGCAGGTGCCATCACCGACCCTGGCAAATAAGTTTTAATGGCTTATAGGATTCAAAAAAGAATGATTTTAGCGCAAGCAATGGACATGTGTTGCCATCCTGCATTTTAAAGGTGATGGCATGAGGATTCCCATATCTCTCCATGGTGGATTGGCAGGCATTTCAGGAGGTGGTGGATGGTGCCATGGGTAGACAGGAGGGGCAGCTCAGTGCCATTTTCTTATCTCATCAGTTGGTTAAGTTGACAATCTGCTTTGCTAGGCTGGTATTTCCTTCTTCCTTTATAACTCCCTCCCAAAGATGTGTACTTGGTCTCAGAGTATGGTCATCTTGTATCAAGAGCGTTAGAGTCCTGGGGTCTCCTTCCAGAGCCTCCAAATAACTATTCCTGCAGAATATCCCACTTTGTGGCTCTGAACCTGTCCATTCTTGCTTATCCATCCTGGGCTCTGAAACTCTCTTTCCTTGGCTTCTGGGACCTGATTCTGTCCTAGTGTTCTATTGTCTCTGGCTGGTGCTTCTTTGGGTGTTCCAGCCCTGCCCCATCTTGCCTTCCAAAGGACCTGTTTAAAATGCAGAGCAAAATATGCCATAGCCCTGCTTCTCCTGCAGACAGTAAACTACAAAGATTTCAGTACACAATGTGAAGAGGGGTTTTGTCACTTTATTTCCATCTTTATCAGTAGGCCAAAGTCCACTTAGAAGAGATTGCAGCTGATGTAGGTGATTGATTACTCTGTACATCGGACTTCTGTTTTGAATTAGCAGGGAGTGTTATAAAAGCTTGGATTGTAAGCGCTCAGTTGTCTCAGTAAGAAGAGAAGGCTGACTTTAGTGCAGCCAGCTCTGGGCCTGGTGCACTTTCTCTCCTATTTGCTTCTCCTTTCACTCTGGAAATGTGGCTCTGGGAGAGGGAAGCTCCTGCCTGGCCCCATTTCTCTCCCAGTCATTGGAAATATCTTTCAGTTGTATGTTAAAGACATCTGCACATCCTTAAACCATCTAAGTATGTTTTAAATTCCTCCAGCGGCTTGCAGAGGGTAAGTAAATTAACCCCTACTTTTAAATTAAGTATGTTCCTGAAGGCAAAGTATTAAAGTAGGTCATTGTGAAGCGAAGTACTCCCCTATGGAGTATCATTTCAGTTTGTCATTGTCAGAATATGAAGCTTTGACATGTGTATATCTGGGAAGCCATTGTCAAAGTTAAGGTAATGAACATATCTGTTACCCCTCAGCAGTTTCTTTATGCTCCTGGATAATCCCTCTATCCTGTGCATTCCCCTCATCCTCAAGCACTGCAGACTATAGTGTGTTAGTCAGCTTTTTGCTGATGTGACCAGATACCTGAAAAAAAAACCTACTTAAAGGAGGAAGGGTTTATTTTGATTCATGGTTTCAGTCCACCCTCAGCTGGCTCCATTGCTCTTAGGCCTGTGGCAAGGCAGAAACTTCATGGTGGAAGGGCGTGACAAAAGAAAGCTGCTGTCCTCATGGCAGCCAGAAAGCAGAGAGAGCAGGAAAAGAGCCAGAGTGTGTTGGGAGAGGAGGGATGGGGATCAGCTAATAGTCCCCAAGGTCATAGCCCATGATCCACTCCCTTCAGCTAGCCCCACCTGTTTCTGTTGCTGCCCAGTAATGCCATCAAATTATTAGACTGCAAAGCCCCCAGGATCCAGTCACTTCCCAAGGCCCCGTCAGCAACCGAGCCTTCAACACAGTGAGCTGTTTGGAGGTCCTGTCTTTTCAAACCCTAACAGTTAGTTTATATTTTCTAGTGTTTTATAGAAATAAAATAATAGAGTATGTTCTTTTTTTGTCTTCTTCCCAAATAATTATTTTGATTTTCCGTGACATGCTATTTTAGCAGTATCTCACCAATTATGATGTGTTTTCATTTTTATTCAGTTCCAAATACTTTTGAATTCTCCTTTTGATTTCTTCTTTGATTTTGGGGGTATTTAGGAGTGTGTTGTTTAATTTCCATGTAGTTGTGAGTTTTTAAAACTTCTGTTATTCATTCTAATTTTATTTGTGTTCAGAAATCGTACTCTTTGAATTGAGATGTTACATAAATGTAACAATTCCCCAAAATGAATGTAATCATTATCTACTGCAAACTTGTACTAATAATTTTTTTTAAAAGAAATCATACTTTTTTATGACTTAAATATACTTATCAAGACTTGTATTATGCCCCAGAATATAGTCTATCTGGGTAAATGGTCTGTGTACACTTGAAAAGAATGTGTGTTCTGCTATTATTGATGGGCGTGATCTATGTATGTCCGTTGTGTTGTTTGTTAATAGTGTTGTTCAAATCTTTTGTTGCCTTATTTTCTGTCTACTTTGATAAGATTCATCATAGAGAATTTGTATCTGTACATGATATATCTTGCTTTTTTTCCCATTCCCCCTCCCTTCCACCTCTCTTCCTTTTCTTGTATGCAAAAGCTTTGTTTCATTTCTTTCCTTTTTTTTTGGTACCGGGGATCAAACTCGAGACCTTGAGCCTGTGAGGCAGGCAGTGGAACCACTAAGCTAAATCCCCAGCTTCATTTTTTCCTTTTATTTTCTCTTGTCCCTTTTTTCCTTTTCCCCTTTTCCCTCCCTTGTTCCCTTTTTCATTTGAACATTTTCTTCCCATTTCCTAATATCTGTTATACGTTTTAGTCCTTATTTCCACTTTTGGTTTCTCACCCTAGAGAAACAATGTGATATTTAAATATGCATGTCTGATTTATTTCACTTAAGAGTATGGTCTCAAGGTGCATCTGTTTAGCTAGAAATATCTCAAGCTCATAGATATTATAGCTTTCTTCTAATTAGTATTAATGTGACATGCTTATATTCATCTTCTGAATTCCAAATTATTTTTGCTTTTATATTTAAATTAGATTTCCTTTGTGCTATATATAGTTGAGTCTTGCTTTTGTCTTCAATCTGATAATCTCTGCCTTTTAATTGGGGTGTTCAGATGATTTACATGTTACTATATAAATATTAATATAATTAGGTTTAAATTCACTGTTTTCATATTTGCTTTCTCTCCTTTTTGTATTTATCATTTGTTCTCTTTTTCCTCTTTTTTTGTCATCTTTTGGCTTAATTGAGAACTTTTTAAGATTCCATTTTATCTTTTATGTTTACATAGTATAGTAGCTATAATTTCTTTGCTTTATATTTTTAACTTATCACAGACCACCTTCAACTGATTTTACACTGCTTCATGTATAGGATAAGAACTTGACAACCGTATACTTCCATTTGTTACCTCCTAGCCTTTGCTCTTGTTATCCATTTAACATTTATATTTGTCATAAACCCCACAATATGTTGTTTTTATATTTTTAACTTTGTTTTTTCTTATTATTACATGTTTGTGACACATAATGAATGCATTCATTGTGGGGGATTTGTACTTGTACATATACATATTGAATCACCCTTTTTACTATCCCTTCTCCTCCTCTCTCCATCCCCACCCGTCTGCATAAGGCCTACCTCCCTGTTTCCTATCATCTGTCTTTTATTATTTATACTTTGGGTTTCTCACATAAGAGAAGCCATACAACATTTGACCTTCTATGTCTGATATATTTCATTTAGTATTATAGTCTCAAGATTTATCCATCTTCCTACACATGGTTCAAATTTGTGCTTCTTTATGGCTGAGCAGTACTCTGTGGTGGTTCAGTACCACATTTTCTGTGGCCCTCTATTTTCTTTATCCATTCATCTGTTGTTGGGCATACAGGCTATTTCCAGTATTTAGCTGTGGGTGTGCATACATCACTGTAATGTGATGTCTTTAACTCTGTGGGGAAGATAGCCAGTCAAATGGGATTTATATTTGTAGTTTTTTGAGGAGTCTCTGTATGATTTTCATAGTGGTTCATGGTTTTTATTTATAGTCTGTTATCTTTTAAGGATAAGATACTAGTAATGTTTAGTATCCCACAGAAACACTTCTTGATCCTTTCCCTGCCAGTCTTTCTACCCTCATGTCATTCATCTTCACTTCCCCTTTTGATGCCTCCATACTAAAGACTAACAACTTGCTGTCTCTCTTCCCTCCTTCCCTCTCTTCTCTTCTATCCCCTCTCTACCTGCTTCCCTGCTGGGTTAGGTTGATCCTCTTCTGAGATTTATCACTTAGTCTCCACATTGCTTTATAGCATCTATCAGGCTGTGGTATAATGACGACTTTCAGGCTGCTTATGAGCAGGAACTATATCCACTTATACCCAGAACCCTGCAGTTATAGGCACTCATTTTCTAATGAGTGATAGAAAAGTGTGATAGAAATGTTTTGAGAATTTGGTCACATGACAAACATTAGTACCTTTAATTGTCTCGCTTGGACTCTGCTGTAGCTATTGTATGTTCCTATCATTCCAATGCAATGGCACTTTGAGAAAGTCATGAAGATGTGGGATCTTTATAATAGATATGAGCTTTCTTTTTCTTTTGCAGTATTGAGGATTGAACCCAACGCCTTCACATTGAGCTAAATCCCCAGCCCTTTCTGTTTTAATTTTTTACTTTGAGACAGGGTCTCACTAAGTTGCTGAGTTGCCCAGGCTGGAATAGAATTTGTGATCCTACTACCTCAGTCTCCCAGAGTGCTGGGATTACAGGTGTGCACCACCATACCTGGCTAGATGTGAGCTTTTTAATACTCATGGGAATTTAAAATGTTGTGTATTTTATTGATAAGAATACAAAAGTTAAAATTAATGAGAAAGCTGATCAGTAATTTGAAACACTTCTATTTTTTTTTCCTGGTTCTGGAGGTAGAACCCAGGGCCTCATGCATGTGAGGCAAGTGCTCTACCATTAAGCCAAACTCCCAGCCCTAAAACAAGTCTTTTTCTACTTTATTGATGTGGTTGTAATTTTTGTCAACTCTAAAGCAGTTTTCCTTGGAAGTGCATTAGGGAACAGTGTTTAGCTTTCATTAGTTGTTTGTTTGTTTGTTTGTGGTACCGGAGATTGAACCAGGGTCCTTGCGCTTTCGAGGCAGGTGGCGGAGCCACTGAAATAAATCCCCGGCCCTAGCTTTCATTAGATTTAAGTAGCGGTAATTTATGAAATGGTAGCCTAGTGTCTTTAGAGTTTAATTAATGTTTTGAATGTGATTAATTTACCACTCAGGGAAAATGTTAACTACTTAGGAAAAAAAGACAAAATATAAGTTATTATGAGGCCTTTACTTGAAACCTCATTAAGTAGCCAACCAGAGTGTTATTTTAAGTAAACTGTATTAGAAGACTCTTTATCTGTATCTTTATTTAAAGTTCTATTAAATAAAATTCCTAAAAAAACTGAACGATCTCTCTCTCTGTCTCTGTCACATACACATTTGGAAACTCATGCTAAGATTTATTGAGTCACGAGTCTACAGCAGCAGTTACTACTTTGGGTTTTTTCTTTCAGTGAAAGATGTCATGTATATCTGCCCATTTATGGGAGCAGTGAGTGGAACCTTGACAGTGACGGACTTTAAGATGTACTTCAAAAATGTAGAGAGGGTGAGTGTTTTTAGTGTTTTATTTTTAAAAATGATTTGGAACCAGTAAAAGAAGAAAGTAAATAGTCCCCTGAAATCCCATCACACGGGCATAACCAGGGGGTGAGTTTTAATATGTCACATTTGCAAACAGATTTTCTATCTTAACCAAAAGGCATATTAGTTAAACCTGGAGGGGGAGGTTTTCTTGTAGTCTCAACATAGACCTCATAAGGTCTGCTGTAAATCAAACTTCAGTTTCTTAGCTGGGACAAAGAGGAAATGCCAAAGTAAACAAACATGTTTCCTAGTCCAGCAAAAACTTAAAAGATGGAGACTCTGTTGACTGAACTGGAGCGGCATTAATCTGAACTTTTAAACCTAGGACCCACACTTCGTCCTTGATGTTCCCCTTGGAGTGATCAGCAGAGTTGAGAAGATTGGAGCACAGAGCCACGGAGACAATTCTTGTGGTATAGAGATTGTGTGCAAGGTAGATCCAAACCCAAGTAAAACTAAAAGGGAGTGATCAGCTTAGAACTTTCTTTGACTCACCCTTCCTGGTCTTTGATAGTAAGAATAACTTTTACTCTTCATAATCCAGCTGTTTTCCGGACAGCAGCTCCTTCAAATCTCATATCAACTAATTGAAACCATCATAGAATGCTTTGATGTAATCCCTTTCTGTTGAAATATTTCTAATTAACATGATGTATAACCCAAGTGCTAACATTGTTACATCCCAGAAAAATCAAGAGGAAAACAGAGATCAGTGCTGTTTTTGAGTTTGTTGTTTCAAGACTACTGTTCAGAACAGTGAATGGTCAGAGGCTCCCTAAAGAGACAGCAAGGTTCTTTAAATGCTGTCATTAAAGTTTCTTGGCTATGTTGCAATTTTCACTTTGTGCTGTGCTTATTTTTTATTTTGCATCCTTCCTCCAGTGAGTTAAGTAGAAATGTGTGTGATAAATTTCATAAAGAGTAGTCACTTAAGAAGCATCCTGAATGAATATGTTTTATTCACTACACTGAAGGGCCAATGGAGGCCCTTTTATTATTTGGCCCTTCACTGTAGTGAATCCATTTTTCCAGAGTCTTCCAGGTTGAGAGCCTGGCGCCTTACTGGGCTCACTTTTGGCACTTCATGGCAGTTGTCCTTCTCAGGCAGGCTCGCACATCCAGAACACAGCCAGCAGCTAGAGAACGTCAAGCGGAGGGGTGACTTGGTTGCTTCTGCGAATTTGAAAGTGGTCATTCCCTGTCTTATGACTCTCGGGTAGCTTCCCGTTCTCCTCGAGCTGAAAGAAATGCTCCTTGTCCAGACCCCACGTGGCTGAGCCTGATTCACTTTCCTCCGCAGCTTCCCCTGAGCCACCCTCGCTTCATGCTTGCCTCCCAGTCCGGTTTCCTTTCAGGGTTCATGTTTGCCTCACACCCATCCTCTCACACACCAAGATCTTTTTGGGTTTTTTTCCTTTTTTGTGGTGCTGCAGAAGGAACCCAGGGCCAGACACATGCTAAGTATGCACTCTTCCAAACCAGGACCTCTGCACATGTTCCTCTTGGCTTGGAATGCTTTTCTCCCCAGCAGTCCTAAACAGCAAATCCCTGCCAAGGAGTGTGTGTGTAGCCAGGATAGCTAGGATGGAGGGTGCAGCAGGAAATCATGCTGCTCTGAACAGTGTCCTGTGGCTGTTTTACTAAGATATTTTTGTGGCAAGGATGGGCATTTGCTAACAGCTGATGTGTTTTCTAACTTAGAGTTACTAAGGCTCCCAGCCCTCTTGGCTCATATTTAAGAGCCTTGTAAGATGTGGGATATATTTTTTAACAAGCAGTATACAATTTGAAGGTATAAAAGCTATGGATAGTAAAAAGTAAGTGTCCCTCCCCAACTCCCAGCCACCCTGTTCTACTCCCTGCAGGTAGCACAGTTCCTAATTCCTAACATACACCTTCACAGACCCCGCTGTGTTCATAACCATGTATGTCTTGTCTTTCTTTGAAAATGTAAATGGTAGTATATTATATGCACTGTTCTGTTCCTTTCTTCTTCCCCTTAACTATGTATCTTGGAACTTCTTTATATTAGTACGTATAGAGCTGCTTCTGGTTTTAACAATTCTAGTATTCTATTAGCTGTGTTATAGTCCCTACTGATGGACATATGAGTGATTCCCATTCATTTGCTGTTATAAATACTATAACAACAACAACCTCTCCACTTCCCAAATTGCTGCTGCTTTAATTTCTTTGTGGTCATATTTATTTCCAATTTCATATAATGTTAAAGAAGAGTGAGATTTTTGTGTTTAACTCATAGGGGATGTATACTTAAAAACGTTGGAGGCAATGCTCAAAACATTGTCTTGGTGGGCCAGGGATTTAGCTCAGTGGTTTTGCCGCCTGCTGCGCAAGTGCAAGGACCCGAGTTCGATCCCCGGTACCAAAAAAAAAACCATTGTCTTGGAAAGAAATCATATCACCAGAGCTGTGCTGAGTGGGATCATTTCTGCCTGCTTGTGCCTGGGCCTTTGTCCATCAGCTTGTATTCAAGGGGCATTTTAGCAAACAGTGATTCTGAGAAATACATATTGCTGTAAGGATGTCACTGAGGGCCCCAGTCCCTACGTGATACAGAGTCTTTTCTGTGAGTGTGGAGGGGAAGACTCTGCCACATTCTGTGTATAGATGGTGTGGATTTTATAGGTGGCTGTTTCAGCAGCTTGAAGTACACAACTAATTCCATGGCACACCTTTTGTAAGTGCATGTACAGGGCTTGATGGTAGAGCTTTTGTATATAAGCCTTATTCTTTGTTTTCTCTTATAATTTTCCCCCATACATATCCCCTTTATTCCAGTTTCCTTGATTTTTAAATATCTCTTTAAAGATACTTTCGTTAATAGAAGGAACATAAAATGAGAAATGAATAAAATATTTTATTTATAGCATGGTATGTGCCTCATAAATGCCCAGTACATGTTGAATAACTGAGTTTTGCTAATTGTTTACTAGGATATGAGGAACTTGCGACTTGCTTATAAACAGGAGGAACAGCGCAAACTTGGGATATTTGAAAATCTCAATAAACATGCATTTCCTCTTTCTAATGGGCAGGTAAGTACACCAGGTAAGGGTTTTCTTAGTGTGTTTGTGGTAGTTCTGTAATTTCATGTTTAGTCATTCTCTTCCAGGAGTTTTCTTTATCTCTTTTTCTATGTTGGTAACTAAGAGTAAATTATTTGAATTTTGTCAGTTTTCTATAATGATAAAGAAAAGCTACCAATTTTTTACTTTAAAATTTACAGATTAAAATAGGAATCTTAATACAGTCAGCTCATATCAGAATGAACAGCTTTAATACTGGGTGTGTGAAATAAGATAAATACTGATATGTGCTTTGTGGTTTTTGTATCCAGGCACTGTTTGCATTCAACTATAAAGAAAAATTTCCAGTTAATGGATGGAAAGTTTATGATCCAGTAGCTGAATATAAGAGACAGGTAAAGTATGTTGCTTATCAAACTGAAAATAATAGGTTGAACATCTTTTTTCTCTTCTAAAAAGTTAGAGGAGAAGAAGCTTTCCACAAGTTGTACTTGAGCATAACTTCTCTGTCTTCTGGGTGCCCTGTTCTCCTGTGCCAGCCCTTTAACTCTTGGCACGGTTGTTCATCCTTTTCCAGAGAGTGAGGAGAACTAAAGAACAGAGGTTTCCAACCGAATCTTCTAGATGGCTTCTATGAGATGATCCGGTTGTGATGAGGAGGGTTCCAAACCCCTGACTTAGGTTTGGTTTGGGGAATGTGGTGGGACTATCTTGGTAGGGCATTGTGTTCTTGGGATTGGGAATTCCTTGGAACATTGTGAGCTTTTCCACTTCTTCCAGTACATTCTTATTGTCATGACATAGACTTTTAAGTTAAAACCAAAAATAAGAAATAGGTGTGATTCATGCTTGATACTTTATCAAAATGGAAAAGCACGTTTCCCCCTCCTCTTTCTTCTCTACCATTCTACAGGGCTTGCCAAATGAGAGTTGGAAAATATCCAAAATAAATAGTAACTATGAGTTCTGCGATACTTACCCTGCTGTCATTGTTGTGCCAACCAGTGTAAAAGATGATGACCTATCAAAAGTGGCAGCCTTTCGAGCAAAGGGCAGAGTCCCTGTAAGTAATAAACATTGTCATTTAGATAGAAACATGTACTTCATTAGATCTAATATGGACAGATGCAGACAGAAAATCCAGCGAACAAAATGGAAAATAGAAAAATAAGCTTAGAAACCTGAAGATAGCCAATGGGGATGGTGCACACCTGGAATCCTAGCACTCAGGAGATTGAGGCAGGTGGATCACTGTGAGTTGGAGGCCAGCCGGGGCTGCACAGTGAGTTCAAGGCCAGCATGGAATACACAGTGAGACCTTGTTTCAAAAAAACAAGCAAAAAATCCCTAGAAAACAAGTTTGAACATCTTTGATTCTTAAGAAGTATGTAAACATTCTTGTTTGCTGTCTCCAACTTATATAATTTCCTATTTCTAAGTTATGCTCTCGAAATATAGTAGAAAATAAAAAAGGAGTAGCGAGAAAGAGTATGCTGTTGCATTAACAGTTTACACCAAATCATCCTAGAGAAAATACATTCAGTTCATGCTGAGCAGAGTGCTAGAGCTGTGTGGGAGAGCACTGTTAAACAATCATGGGCAGCAGGGTGGGATGGATTGCCCACCATTTGCATCTGGTATGACCCTGAGTCACTGGGTCCGTGGAGGAAAACAGGAGGTTTGGTGACAGAGTTTTAGGTTTTATAAGAGACTGTATATTCACTTTGTCCTCACCCTGCCACATTTTTTAAAATTAGGAGACAAGATTAAACTAGTCAATCAAATAGAAATGGGGCTAGATTTTAGTAATAGTTTCACTTAGGTTTTATTTTGCCTAGAATCATAGAATTTGAGAACTCACCTGGTCAGACATGTTTTAGCCTGACCAAAGCATTGAGTGCTGTGATTGGTCTGTCCACTCTCAGCTTTGAGGAGAATCTTCAGGAGAAACTGCTTTTCCTACCACGTAATGCTTCTGGGACTGTACTGATATCTGTTGCTTCCAAACACTAGGTGTTGTCATGGATTCATCCGGAAAGTCAGGCAACGATTACCCGCTGCAGCCAGCCACTGGTGGGCCCCAGTGATAAACGCTGCAAAGAGGATGAAAAGTACTTGCAGACAATAATGGATGCTAATGCACAGTCACACAAACTTATCATCTTTGATGCCCGACAAAACAGTGTTGCTGATACCAACAAGGTACTTTCTTTTTTTTTTTTTTTTTTGCCGGGGATCGAACTTGGATCCTTCCACTTGTGAGGCAGGCGGTGGAACCATTGAGCTAAATCCCTGGCCCAACTTTCTTGATAGCACTGCAGAAACATAGGCTGTCTTCCTATGCACTTCCTGTAAGTTGTCATGCGTTTGCAGCAGCTTGTTGGGCTCCTCCCCATCTGAAGTTAGAGGCTTTTCGAGTAGTCCATGGCTGTCCCTTCCTGGTTTGTACCCCATAGGGTCTTTTCTGCTTTTCCACAATCCTGTCTTCTGAATCAATTAAGCAAAGACTCACAGAATTATCTAAAAGATTATTTTAGTGAAATGATTGTGAGACCCTTGGAAGTCCCTCTAATTTAAGAAATGTAAGGATTACTTGATTAATTTGTATCTGGCCTGAAGCTCTTTTAGAATGGACTCAACCATACGACACTGCAGATATACAAAGCTTTTATAAGTGACATGAAGCAGTGGTAGCATACATCAGGTGACAGTGTGTTGCAATATGATCACCTCTGCTGGCAGCTCCCCGTTGATCCCCACTAAGTGAAGGTGGTTTTGTGCTTTGTACCTAGTGAAAAGCTTTGAAGTCAGGCCTCAAGTCCCTGCTATTCAAACAGGAAGTTCTAATTTGAAGCATTTCTGTGTATTACAGATGGCTTTGCAATAGTGTGCTGCTGCAGGTAGGCATTTGGCAGTCAGAGGACCTTATCCTCTCCTCAAGTAATTTCAGGACTAGAAAGGTGACAACCACCCTTCCCATCTCATGCCTGCATCTAAAGTAACCCTTGAGTAGCACACATCTGATGTGTACCCACTGGGGCAGGGTGTTGGGGAATCCAAAGCCAGAAGAGCTGAGGTGCTGCAGGTAAGGGATGTGAGCTCTGTGTGCTGGGAAGCTGCACAAAGCAGGTGGCTTGGCATGGTCAGCGAGCAGAAATGGGCCGAGTGTTTCAGGCAGCATGAGTGCCCATCCGACAGTGGGGCAGGGCATGCTATTCTCTAGAATGGCAAGAAGAAGGATGTCTAGGCCCCTGGTCATTGCTTCACCTTGTGCCCCTCTGCAGTGCTTGTGATCTGACTTTGATTTTCTTGTCAGCTTTCCTCAATGATTATTTCATCATTGACCACAGTCTCCAAAAAGGCAGCCTACCTCCCCCATCTCACTGTCCTTGGAAGCTGTTACCTTCTATTTCAGGAGCAGAGAAGCCATTAGACATACACCCAGCCACCTTTCTCCAGCACTTGAGTGCCTGCCATATGCCAGACATGTGGTTATCCACTATGGCATGAAGGAAAATAAAGTATGCTTGGAGTGGATGTGGAAGGAACCTGTGCATTTGCTGCAGGACCCGGGACAGTTATTTCAGCTCTCCAGACCGCTACCACTTTGTTTCTAAAATGAGAATGACAATATTTCCTACTTTGGAGCTGGTGTGGAAGTTAAATGAGGAAAAACTATAAAGGGTCCAGAACAGTGTCTGTCACTCGCTGAGAAAGCATTCAGCTCAGATGAGCTGCCGTCGTTACAGACCTCTCATGGACTACTCCATTCTCTTGGCTTCTGTGACCTCACACTCCCTGCGTTCCTCTCACTCTCCAGCCTGGCCTTCTTGGAATCCTTGGCTGGTTCCTCTTCCCCTTCCCACCCACCCTTCAAATGGGAGTGCTCCTTAACTTGGTCTGGGGCCTCTTTGCTACTCTGCGCAATCTCTCCAGCCTCTCCCCTGGCTTTCAATGCTAGGACTTTCAATACTGTCTGTATGCTGAGTGTGTCTTGAGTCTTACACCGCAGTTTCTATCCTGTGTTGAGAATGAATTTCCTTCCCATTGTATGCTTCACATCTCCACTTGGCCATCTCTCGAGATACAAGATCACAGAGACTCTATCAACATAAGAATCAGTGTGGTGGAGTGGTAAGAACCTTTGGCTTTGGACTTGGTTATACCTGGGTTTTTCTCCAGGTGCTGCCACTTGGTGCTCTGTAGAACTCTGGGCAAGTTACTTAACTTCTCTCTAAGCCTCAGTTTCCCACTTCTGCAAAATGGGAGGTAGCACCAGTGTTTCATGTCAAGGCTTCCATGAGGATTAACATGAAGGGAGAATGGTGCACATAAGAACTCGGCCTGGTGGTGAGTGTATGGCCAGCACTCAGCACTTGATGCTGATGTGCCTGTAGTCCTCAGTGGTCGAGGGGGTGACTGGGTGTCTGGCCTGGAGGGTGAGTTAGGTGGCATCAGTTACTGCGATGGGGGAGACTGGCAGAGGAACAGAACAGGCAGAAGAGAGAGGAGGCTCTTGGTTTCCGGGGGCTCATATACAAACGTGGTAGCTTACAGCGGCACAAATGTGTTCCCTCACAGTGTTGGAGGCCAGCAATGCAAAACCTGCCAGAGCTGTGCTCCCTCGAAGGGTTCCAGGAAAGAGTCTGCTACTTGCTTCTTCCAGCTTCTGGTGGCCACACCAGCGTTCCTGGGCTTATAGCCACATTGCTATAATCTCGCCATCTGTCTTCATGTCCTCTTCCTCCGCCTCCTCCTCCTCCTCCTCCGCCTCTTGGTTTCTGCATCTGTTCCTCTTTCTCTTCTAAGGATACTTGTGATGGCATTTAGGGCCCACTTGAGGTAATCCAGGATTATCCCATCATCTCATGATCCTTAACTTGAGCTCACGTTGACACTTGCCAGGGTTTAATGTGAATTCCTCTGTGAGACCACTTTTTGACTTTCCACACAGGCAACCTTCAGCAGGAAGTCCTCTTTGCACCCCTTGGGTCATTAGTTAAGTCAGCTTTTGTATATCTCTCTATCCTTCTTGTCACCACTGTGGTATTATGCCAAAGAATTAACAAAATGTGAGAAAAGTGATATTCACGGAGGTGATCTTCTAAAACATTGAATAGTGCGAGGGCAGTTCATTGTATTTTACCCTGAGCAGAAGAGCTAGGACGCCAAATTCCATGTCTGCAGTGATTTTTACTGTAGCAGTGTATATGGCTAGAAACACGTAAGGCTGTTTATTTGTGTAAGTCCCCATCAGATCTTCTGCACATATGACTATGTCATATGCAAACGGAGAGCCTGACTTCTCCCTTCTCTCCTCCTGTAAGTTTGAGTGTTGGATATTTTGTCCCAGCAACAAGAAAAGTGACTAAGGCAGCCCCCCAGTTTGAGATAACTTTGCGACAGCAGCCTTGGGAATCTATCAATCTCCCTGTGTTCTTGGTATAAGTCCCACTTGGTCATGGTGTGTGGTATCCTTAATATGTTGCTGGATTTGGTTTGCTAGTGTTCTTTTGATTTGTATTCTTCAGGGATACAGGGCTGTCATTTCATTTCCTTGTGGCGTCTTTGTCTAGTTTGGTGTTAGGGCACTACTGGCCCTGTGGAATGAATTAGAACTGCACCGGGCCCATGAGTGGCTGTCCTGGGACGTGAGACAAAAGGCTGGCTGGCTGTAGTCAGGATCATCTCTCCACAACCATCACCGAGGAGAGGACCGGATGGCCAGTGGCATGGGCTGTTACAGTAAAAACCACCTGCTCCACTGGAGAGGCAGAGTGGCAGCACCAAAGGTGCTTAAGTGAGATTTTCTTTTCAGAACCCCTGACATGGAGAGCAGGAGTTTGGCTTTAACCTGTTGCTTTTGAAGCATGCGCCTGTGTGGGGAGGATAAGGCTCTGGAATGCAAAATGAGGTTGGGCCTGAAGTTGAGATTGTTGAGCCCTGGCCACAGCCTTGTGGGGTCGGGGAGGAGACGAGGTCTCTGGAGTGCAGTCTGTGCCAGGAAACAGGTTCAGTAAGGAAAGAATGGCTGAGTGTAGGAAGAGGCCAGGAAGGATAGAGGGTCCTAGAAGCCCAGAGGAGGAGGATGTGGAAGAGTTTCCAGGGAGCACTGGAGGAAACTGCTGATCTTGGAGTCTGCTAGCATGTGAGCGTGCTGTGCTCCCTCGCTGAGGCTGCAGTGCCCCCCCCCACCCGCAATGCATCTCACTGCAGCCGATGGGCGTGCTGGAGGCAGAGAGCTTGTTGCAGTGGCCTGGCATGTGGCAGATCTCCAACAACTATGGAAAGGTTGGTCTGAGATCAGGGAGCTTGAGTGCTATTTCCTATTGAGTGCTCCCTATTTCACAGTAGGGTCTTTGTGAATGTAATCAAGTTAAGATAAGGTCATATTGTATTAGGATGGGCCCTAATTAGATCCGAAGGGTGTCTATATAAGAAAAGAAGAGGCAGGGACACGGGCAGAGAGGAGAAAGGTAGGTGAAGATGGAGGCAGAGGTGAGAATGATGAGTCTATGCCCAGGAGGGCCTGGCACTGCCAAGAGCTGGGAGACCCAAGGAAGACCCTCCCTGAAGGCTCCAAAGGGAGCTTGGCCTGCCAGCACCTTGATTTCAGACTTCCTTCCTTCCCGATAGTGAGATGATGCGTGTCTGTTGTTTTAAGCTTCCCAGTCTGTAGGACCTTGTTCCGGCAGCCCTGAGACACTCATTCAGGGATAGGGAGGTTTTCTAAGAGGTGAGTTTCCTGCTGCTTTGGTGGCCTATATCTGGCAGCACTGGAAACAACAGAAAAACTAATTCCAGATGGGATGATGTATATCTTGCTTTTCACAGGCAAAGGGTGGAGGATATGAAAGTGAAAGTGCTTACCCAAACGCAGAACTTGTGTTCCTGGAGATCCACAACATTCACGTGATGAGAGAGTCACTGCGGAAGTTAAAGGAGATCGTGTACCCTTCCATTGATGAGGCTCGGTGGCTGTCCAACGTGGACTCAACACACTGGCTGGAGTATATAAGGGTAAAGGGTCCAGTCTTCATCTGCCTTGCTGTATCTCCGAGTGATTTCTCAGCATCTTTGCTGTGTGTGTGTACTTTCTTAGTGTCTGCCAGCAGTGCCTGACTTTGGTCTTTGTGGATAGCTTTGGTGACATAATCGAAAGGGAATAATACTTGACTCAGGTCAGATTTTTAACAGAATTTTGTGACCCTTTAATAAAGGTCCCTGTTTACTGGTATAGTTTTTCTTAATGTGAGTTTTTAATTTTACATAATGCAGACATTTCTTACTTGTTCTCAATTGACTTCGTGGCATTTTTTCCCTTTTTTGTCACTACTGGGGATGGAACCTAGGGCCCGATACATACTTGGCAAGTGCTCTACCACTGAGCTACACCCCTAGCCCTGTATATGACATTCTTGTTTGGTGTATTGACCAGGGCTTCCAAAGTTCTCCCCAGAAATATTTCACGCGGTACTTGAAATTGACCATAAACTTGTCTGTTGTGCCTTCTTCTCTGAAGATGCTTCTTGCTGGGGCAGTAAGAATCGCTGATAAGATAGAATCTGGGAAGACCTCTGTGGTGGTGCACTGCAGTGATGGCTGGGACCGAACAGCCCAGCTCACGTCTCTGGCCATGCTGATGTTGGACAGTTACTACCGGACCATTAAAGGATTCGAAGCTCTCATAGAAAAGGAGTGGATAAGTTTTGGACACAGGTTTGCACTGGTGAGTTGAGGCAGTGAGGTTATGCCTAACTGTTTTGCCCCACATGCATGCACCATACACAGCTTGTTCTGGCTTTCTCCTCTGTACCAAACCTGAATGTCTATAACAGAGTACTATGGACCCCATAGTACATTGCATGGTCCTGGTAGGGCTTTTTTTAAAATGTAGTTATGCCTTTTTAAACAAATGAGATAAAACTCACATAACATAAAATTAACTATTTTAAAGTGTTCAAACCCGTGCCCTATAGAACACTCTGTATGGTGTTGTGTAACCATCACTCTGTCCAGTCCTGAACATGTTCACTATCCTAAATGGAAACCCTCTCCAGCTTAAGCAGCCACTTCCATTTCCCCCTCCCTGTAGCCCTGACAACCACTAATCTGCTTTTTGTCTCTCTGACTTTGCCTACTCTAGGTATCTCATATAAGTGGAATCATGTGATATTTATCTTCCCATGACTATCGTTAATTTGCTAGGTATATGTTTTCAAGGTCGATATGTATGACCGAATAGTATTCCCTTGTGCATGTTATGCCACTGGGTGACTTAAACAACAGAAATGCATTTTCCCACATGGAAAGAAATTTCCCCATTTGGAGAAGTCCAAAATTGGGTTGCCAGCAGGGTTCTCCCAAGGGCGCTCTGCTTGGCTTGGCAGATGATGCCCTCTTGCTGCTTTGCATGGTCTTTCCTCTGTGCATGTGCCCCTGGTATCTCCCTATGTGTCCACATCTCCTCATCTCCTAAGGACATGGGTCATATCGAGTAGGGCCCACTCTAAGGGCCTCAGTTTAACTTCACCTCCTCAAAGGTCCTATCTCCAGGTATAGTCACATTCAGAGGTACTGGAGGTTAGGGTTTCAATTTTGGGGGCACGTAATTCAGCCCCCAGCAACCTGCTGTCATTTTGAGGAATATATGCCTAGGGGTGGAATTGCTGGGTCATCTGCTGGGGTGTGCTTGGGCTGTCTTTGTGTTTTAGTCCAGTTGGCAGCCAGTTCTTAGTCTGCAGCCTGTTGAGCTTTCAGGGATTGGTCTTCACCATGAATTGAATTGAAATACTCCCAAAGGCCCAGCGAGACTCGCTGTGGAATGCAGGATGGGTCGTGTGGAACCTTCAGTGGCCTCTGCACACGAGCCCCAAGTCTACCAGCTGTACCTGCCTTGTTGGGGATGACAGCAGGAGAGGCCCTTGCAGAGGGAAGGGGCAGGGCCACAGCCTTTGAAATGCGTGCCTGGGGCAGCACTGGGCAGACCCTTCCATAGGCTCTTGCCTGCTCCTCTCTTGCCTTGGTTCCTACCCTGAAATACGGGGGATGGGAAGGAGCTTGGATGTATGAGTGCTTAGGCCAGTGCCTGGCCCTTGCTAGTGTGGCTAAATTCAGACCTCTTGTGGTTATTTTTAAACACTTTCATGAACACCTCTGTTTCTTCCCCCTGAGCAAGGGCTAGGCTCAGTGGGGAAGAGAGAGGGTAGGGAACCTTTCCAGATGTTTTCTTCCATCTTTCTTCCTGAAGCTGTGTGTTCTGCTTTACTCAAGGGACAGCCATAAGGGCTGTCTGCCGAGAGGCCAGCAACAGCAGCACATGCCAGGCCTGAGCAGGAGCGCCCATGGTCAGGATGATGCATGTGTCAGTGCTGTGCTTCCATTCCTCCTTTCTACCTGGACTCACCATACCATGGCCACAGAGAAGGCAGAATGACCAGGAGAGTCATCGTGGCCACCCCTGTGTGACCAGTATGGTGACTTGTATCATCTTGTTTAACCTTGACATAGGCACTGTCATTGGGAGCTGGGGAAACTGAGGCTTCAGAAGTGTGGGTTATCTGCTTAAGGCCACACAGCTAGTTAGGTGGGAGCCAACATTTAAACAGTGCTTTTATGCCTGCACCAGCCCAGTCCTTGTACTCTACCTTACCTAAGGGTTCTGGGAGTGAACACCTGAGCCCCTGAGGCCGGCTGCCATCCTTGGTCACTTGCTGCAATCCCTTCCCTCATGGCCTTATATGGAACTTGCGGGCCATTCTTCCCTCACTCTTGCCTCACCCCCCCCCCACATTCCTGTTGCCGTAGAAATATATTGCTATACCCTAAAATCCCTTTTGATCCCAGAACACCCTCTGCTGTCACTCCAGTTACCTGCTGTTCTCTCCCATGCTTCTCAAAACTGTTGTCTGTACTCACTGTCACTACCTCTGTCCTTCCCACCTGTGTTGACCCCACTTAGTCACAGCCCTCTACCCTGCCTCATAACTGCTCTTGTCACAGTCTTCAGTGACTACCACTTTGCCAAGTCCTTGCCTTATTTGGCCTGAGCACTTGATGCTATTGATTCTTTTCTTAAGCAAACACTTTCTTTACTTGGCTTCTAGGTCTCTACCACCTTTGGAATTTTTTCTCACTTTCCAGTTTCCAGCCTCTTAATATAAGGCTGCATTTGGGGCTCTGTCTCCAGATGCTTCCTCTTCTCTTCCTTGTGACCTCAGCTACTCCCATGACTTCACACACGTGTATTCCAATCTGCTACCTCCTCTCCACTCCCAGTGCTGTCCCCTTAATTCAGGTCTTGTCATTTCTTCCGGCAGTTTACCAAGTAGCCTCTCTGCAACCTGTCCCTCCCAATCTGCTATCTCCACTGTGGCTCAGTGGAGCATTCTGTAAAACAGGTCTGATGCGGCCATTGCCCAGTGTGAATCCCCTCATGCCTTCCTGTGGCCTACAGAATCATGAGCAATTCATCAGTATGGCACTCAAAGCCCATGATCTGGCCCTAGCCCACCTCTCCAGCCTCAACTCTCCCCTTCCTCCTATTTCACCCCCTGAGCCTCAGCCACACTCAGCTACTTATGGTTCCTCATAGTGTCCCCTACCATGTGCACACTGCTTATAATAAGTTTCTGGCCACCAGGAAGCAAGCATCTTCTTGTCTTTAAAGTTTATCTAAATGAGGCCTCCACCACGACTGTCTTTTGTGTGACTTTCCCCTTGCTTCCTCCCCATCCCCACCCTAGGATGGTTCACACATTCCTCTGAGCCCTCACCGTACCCCATGCACACTTGAAAGCCCTTACAACACTTCAGCCCTTGTTATTTACCAGTAATTCTCCTTCAGTGAGACCACAAGTGAATTAGTCATTAAGCACAATTACTTATTTGTCTGGGTATTCTAGGTACGTAGCCAAGGACTGGGCCTCTACTAGATTCCATGAAAAGGCCTGAATTTCGGAGGGCCAGGCGTGCCATGTTGCATATACTACTAGAGTTCACTGGGTATCTACTGTCAGTGCAGAACTGTTCCCTAAGTGCCTTAAATACTAAAGAAGAGGTTGTACAAATTATTTTATATAGAGGAAGTGCAGAAATAAGGCAGTGCATGTACAGCTGCTATGGAACGGTATGGCAGTTCCTAAAATACTTAGCATTCCATATGATCCAGCAATTCCATTTATGAGTGTATACCCAAATGAAGTGAAAGCAGGGACTCCAGCAGATATTTGTACATTGGTGTAGCCAGTGGGATTAATCGCAATAGCCCAAAGGTGGCAGCTGCTCATCAGCAGATTGAGTGACTAAGCAGATTTGTCTGGCCATCCTGTGGAATGTTGTTCAGTCTCTACAAGAAAGGGGATGCCATCACGTGCTGCCATGTGGATGCACTCTGAAGAAATCGCACTAAATGAAAGAAGGCAGTCACAAAAGTATTGGTGTGTTTTCCACTTACATGAAGTACCTAGAAGGGTCAAACTCAGAGAAGCAGAAAGTATAGTGGGCATTGCCACGGACCAAGGGGAAGAGAGGTGGGGGCTGATGGTTAGTGGGGACAGTTTCAGTTTGGGAAGGTGATATATTCTGGACATGGATGGTGGTAATGGTTCCACAACAGTGCGAGTGTGCTTAAACTAGGGGTATCAGTAAATTTTTTTGAAAAGGTACATTATGGAGATATATAGCATCCATGTTTATTTTTAGGAGTATTTCTATTGATGAATTATTAATTTTAATATAAAATTTGTTATATATAATTAAATTTTATAAGTTTTATTAAACAATGTGTGCTCAATAGGAAAATAAAATATTAATTTTAATATCTAAATTTTAATATCTGATGAGTGTAGAATAAACATTAACATTTTCACCATCAACAATTTACCTGCTCACAAGATCTAAAAAGTAACAGCGGAAATAAATCCCTATGTGAACTACGCTGAAAATACAAACAACACTCTACCACAGAAATAATCTTGCTTCAATTATCACAACTAAGGCAGTCTTCGCACATGACAACAGCATGTCCCATACATAAGTCTCATTCACACTGACAGCACATGTGCTTAGCTTTCCTTTCCTCTTTGGCAGGCCATATTTGTCACCTCACTTGTCTTCCTCTTTTGTCAGGAGCTTCCTCTTTTTTTGTTTGTTTGTTTTGTTTTTGGTACTGGGGATCCAACTCAGGAGCTCACCGCAGCGCCACTGAGCTATATCCCCAGCCCAGAACCTTCCTATTATATCATAACAATGTGCATTTACCAGGAAAATGAAATATCAAAAAAATGTGTCAAATATGTAATGAATGTTTAAAATAAACATCATTTTCTACATGAGCTGTTTGCTTACTAAATCTAAAAAATAACAATAAATTCCTGTGCACACTAAATAAAAATACAAATAAAACTTTACCACAAAAATAATCTTTACTTCAATTATTACACCTAAGGCAGTTTTCACACATGAGAACACCATGTTCCATACACAGGTGTTGCTTACACTGATAGCACATGTGTGTTGTTTTCCTGTCTCCTTTGGTAGGACACACTTGACATCTTGCTAGTCTTCTTGTTTCCTTAGGAGGTTCTTGTGATGTTTCACCTGTCTGTTCCCTGGTCTGCTCCAGAATTCTCTTGCAGAGTTCTTTGGGCAGATACATATTGTTCTTCCTCTGTTGTAATTGATCATTTATCAGTTCCAGCCCCAATCCTCTAAGAAAATTTCTTTGTGATATTTTGTGCTCGTTATTTTCTTTGTAAACTATGAAACTATTTATGCCTGACATGTTTAGGGTCAAGTAAAATACAACCATTGGTCAACATTTTGTATTTTGAGTGTCATCAAAGTTGCTGCATAATTCATCAACAACATCTACTCCGCCTTTTGTTTTATTGCAAAATGTGACCATTTCTGGCTTCTTTTATGTTGAGGAATCACTATCTTTTTTGTTTGTTTGTTGTTTTGAGAAAGGGTCTCTCTATGTAGTCTACACTAGCCTTGAACTCACTATATAGCACAGGTTGACTTTGAACTCATAGGATCCTCCTGCCTCAGCCTCCTGAGTGCTGGGATTACAGGCATGCACCACCATGCCCACCTGGCTTCACTATCAGTCTTATCATCATGGTGTAATGTTGAAAGTATCAATACTTCTTTGTTTTTCTTCACCATATAGGATGCCAATGTTAGGTCTTTCTGAAATCCAAAGATTGTAGTATATATTTCTCTATTGTGAACTTGCAACATTTTTCCAGGACTCTCTACTTTGTTCTTGGGAAAAGTTCTGTGCTGGCCAATTGGTGGTTTTTTTAACAAATGGGTAACTTGTAAAACAATTATTGAGTATGACATTTGGGTTACTTTTTGAAATAGATGCAACAAGTCTGTTCACAACATCATACAGTTTATTACTACACAAATAAAGACCTGGTGGCTGAGTTTCAGGATAAATTTCTAAATTCAAGGTGTAAAATGCCTTTGCATCTACCAGGGCATATATTTTTATACCATATTTGGAAAGTTTATTTGGCATATATTGCCAAAACCTTCAACAACCACTAAATGATGCAAGTTATCTGTCAATTTTCATGTATTCAATGTATAAATTGCTTGACAGTTCGAAACAAAGCTTTCAAAAAATGAGCAAATAGCAGCCAGAAGTTATGGAAGTGGTTGGATTTTTTTTCTTTTTTCTTTTTCCTTTCTTGATGAATTTTTTGTCATCATAATGTAGGCAGTTTTGAAAGAAACCAAATCTCTTGAGTGTCATTGTTCTAAAAATCTCAACACCACATCTGTCACTTCTCCATGAATCTTTTAGATTCTGATTAGCATAATTAGAATGATAAAGCCCTGCTATGAAGGGTTTTAGTTCATATAGTGAGGAGTCATGATAAGTATATTTTTGAATATTACTATTGATGCACATAGAATGTTTTACTTGTATATCATTATTAGTGTATCTCAAAACATCTTGTAGCATATTGTTTATTACAAACAATTTCCAACATTGAAACAGTGTTGCCATTCCGTCCAGTAGGTTTCACCCCTGGCAAGAACCTAATAACATTTTCCAACCTAGTTCTAAAGTTGGATTGTTCAGATATACATGACCATTTTGTAGCATTTTGTTTGTTTGTTTGGTATCAGGGATCGAACTCGGGACGTTGTGCTTGTGAGGCAGGCATCCGAACCACTGAGCTAAATCCCCGACCATTTTGTAGCATTTTGACTAGTCAAATGTTTATTTACATTACTGCTTTCTTCCTCATCTGAATCAAGGTCCTCATTCTGTACTTCTGTACTTCTCTGTCATATCTTCTTGTGAACTTCTTTGCCTTACATGATCCAAGTCATCACTGGTAGCTGAATCACCTGATGACTCACTTTCAGCCCCCCCAAAGTTGTAAAAGCAGATTTTCATATAACATTGTAAAGAATTGGGCTATTTCTACAAAAAAAATAAAAACAAAATATGTAATAAAAAATTTATAAATACACAAAAATGGCACATAATGTGGGTAAAACTTGTCCATTTACATTTTGATACATGTGCACACACCTTGCTGTTCGTCATACCAAGTGAGTGAACACAAAGATTGCTTCCTATATTCCCCCAGTGCCGCTACCGAGATGCACAGCTGGCTACCGTTAAAGTACTAAAGTACATATTTTCATTAGAAAAATACAGTTTGGGGTGTCTTTTACCCACCATAATCCCCCTTGGGGTTGCCACTAAACTGTACACTTTTAAGTGCTAAGTGATTAAATGGTTAAAATGGTAATTTTTATATGTATTTTACCACAATTAAAATGAAAAGAAAGCAATACACTGTTACTCTGAGATACTGTCATTGACTTGGACATTTCCTTGTTTTTATATCTTTCCAGATGACAATTTCGTGGATCGAGTATTTTTCATTCTCTCTGTGCTAATACACCAATTGTGTTCTGTCTTGATGATTTTTTCCCCTTATCCTTTCATTTAGCAATCAGGTTATTTGAAGCTTCTCTTGAACTGTTACTCCTTAGCTGTCTTTTTACTTGTGGTGTTTTTAGTGCTGTTGGCAATCCTGTTTATGTGGGTGAGGATGTTACCTTTTGGTATGAATTGCTAATGTAAATATCAGAAGTTATGAAAAGCAACACTGCAAGGACTCCATCCCATTAACATTTCAAGAGAGATTTTGGCCTGCTCTGAGTAATGCAGAATTGGTTAAAATTTGTTGGTGGTTAATCACAGTTTTGATTGTCAGACTTCCTGAAATTTGTGGAAAACAGAAAAATGTTTTTACACTTGTGAAGAAAATGGCATTCGTGATATGCTTTACAGATTGTTCATTGGTACTCCTGCATTGGTCCTGTGCCCTTGGTGTAGTACTTGTTCTTGCACCGAAAAGTCAGCCAGCCGGTTGCTTATCATTTCTTGATATCAGCTTTCGAAAGCGATCAACATGTAAAAATATAGTAAATGGAAATTTGGTTTCCTGACGGAAATGAAAGTCAGTTCAATTTGATGAACATTTTTGAGTGCTTTTCTTTCAGCATTGGGAATTGAACTTGGGGCCTGTGCATGCTAGGCAAGTGCTCTACCCCTGAGCTACATCCTTAGCTGGTAGGCTTGATGAGATATACAGTACTCTTGCCAAGAGGCAATTTAAAGTGACTTTCAAGAAGATCATAGGACTCACAAAGCCATTTAACCTTTTGTTTCTTTTCAGCGAGTGGGCCACGGTGATGACAACCATGCAGATGCCGACCGATCACCCATATTTCTTCAGTTTATTGATTGTGTTTGGCAAATGACAAGACAGGTGAGAAATTTCAGGTATATTTCTGACCTATAGACTTTTCAATTCAAATACATCTTAAAGTTGAAGATTAGATAAGTGCATTAGGCAGCTTTTCACTGCTATGACAGAATGTCTGGGAAAGTCATCTTAAAGGATGAAAGGGTTATTTCAGAAGTTGCAGTCTATGGTCGGCTGGCTCCATTGCTTCTAGGCCTGTGGCGAGGCAGACACATCATGGTGGAAGGGCATGGTAGCCAGGAAGCAGAGAAGGGAAGAAAGCTAGAGAGAAAAAGGCTAGGAGCAGATCCCGAAGGTCATACCCCTGTGATCTGCTCCCTTCAACTGGGCCGCAGCTCCCGTTTCCATCCTAATCATGCCATCAAATTATGATCTCATCAGTAACAAGCGATCGGTGATGAAGTAGGAGCCCAGTGAGTCATTCTCTTTCCTAAAGTCCATCAGCAAAAGTGAACCTTTGGGAATATGTTGGATCTCAACCATAACAATAAGCTTTCATTGTTGTTTCATTCAAAAAGGTTTGTATGTGTGTAATATATGAGCCTTTCTATTATTTAATACACTTTGATTCTAATTCACTTAGAAATGTAGCAGAAAATTAGACATAATCTGTTTCACACCCAAAGTTACTTTTCTTCTACAAATGGTTTTTGTCAAGCATCTTGTCCAGCAGCTATGCAAACCAAGGCCCTGCTGCTCCATTTTTATGTCAGGTTTAGGGAACCTGCTCAGTCTCCTACTACACAGTCAATCTAAGATTTGGCCAGATGGTATAAATGGGATATGGCTAAACTCCTAGTAAATGGAGTCAGACCAGGAAATTCAGAAATCTCCATACTCTGCCTCAAACGACAGCCCCTCAGGCCTGAAGGTCACCAGGGGAAACGTGTGTCCTGGGCCAGACAGCAGAGAAGAAACTTATAGCATCTTGCCATTAGCTTCCTTAGTCCCCATCCCCAGCGCACAGGGCCCTAAGCCAGGAGCCACTCGGGTCCTCCTTCCCTAAGTTAAGCCCCACGGCTTCAGATTACAGCCGGCCTTAAGGCGCAACATACCTGGGTTTGGGTCTTAGCCTCAGGATAGGAGGTAGGGCCAGAGCAGTGGACCTGGAACCAGAGAAATGGAAGGAGACAAAGGACAGAGTCATTTTCCCCATGCTTGCTGGCCAGCCTGGCTGATGGAGAGGGTGCAGGGAAGAGTAAGCTGAGGACCAGGGCCCAGCACTCTCCCTGCATGTGCCAGAGCTCTGCTGGCCATGGCTGCTGCTTCAGTCTTGGGGAAGGGAACCAGCCAGAGGGCTGCTGGCGACCAGCAGGGATTCCCTCAACAGCATGGTGCTCATGTGTGAGCCTCCTGGGCCTTGCAAGGGCCGTGTGCCTATCCACTGCACAAAGTTGTCGATAACAGTCCTGCTTACTCACTGGGAGCTGCTGTTACTGAGGAGAGTATGTGCTGGGGCAGAAAAAAGTTGAGAACCCACATGTTTCTCCTGTCCCTGCTGTTGCCTCACCATCTCCTAGGGACTTGGGGCTCCCTGCAGACCCACTGGCTCTCTAGGGGTGGAGCCACACCCTGGTTTTAGAGCCCTCCAGAAGGTGCTCATGTGCACTTAGCTAGGGAGACTGCTGTGCTAGACCAGCCCTGCCAAGACTGCTGAGCAAACGGCCCTGGAGTTCTCTACCAGAGAACACACGCACACACACATGCACACACACACACACACACAGGAGTTCTCTACCAGAGAACACACACACACACACACACACACACACACCCACCCCCGATCTGAGTAAGTGGGCCCCGAGTGGAGCTGCTGCATTTCAGACAAGGCACACTGCAGGGGTCTGGAGAACACAGTTCTGTCTTCAGAAATAAGAGGGTGTAGGGAGCTTCTGTTAGCCACAGTAGGTCCCATGGAGTTCTCAGGCCCTCATTAGGAAATGACCCTTACTTTTAGACGCAGTAGCAGGGTGCCAACTGGGGCTCACGTTATGTGGGGGCCAGATCACAGTGGGTTTAAAATAGCGAGGCAGAGAGATGGCTGGTCTCAAAAGGAGGCGTGCCACCTGTATAAGTGACAGGTGACAGCACATGTGGGCTCGGAAGGCCTACTATATTACAGTTCCCCACACTTCCTGCTATTTGGAGTGATGCTAAACCAATAACAGAATTAAATGGTTGTTACCTTTAGATTAAGACAAAGCAGGAAACAGATTTTAGAAAAATTGCATAAAAAGGTTGAATGCAAAAAATACAATTCTGATGCCTCTAATGAGATAAACACCATTTTAGTGCTTCTAATAAGATAAGTGCCATTTTTGTGGATGTGAAGTAGTGTATTCTGTGCTGGGGATTTAGCTCAGTGGTTCCGCTGCCTGCCTCACAAGCACAAAGACCCGAGTTCGATCCCCGGTACCAAAAAAAAAAAAAAAAGTAGTGTATTCTTTCTAAATGCTTAGGGAGGGGTGTGTGTGTGTGTGTGTGTGTGTGTGTGTGTGTGTGTGTGTGTGTGTGTGTATTTAGTTTAATTCCTGGGTTGATGCTTGTAAATTGCTTATGGAAGGTAGCTTTATTGCTAGTATTGAGAACCCTTAGGAAATGACTGCTTCTTGGGGATGTCTTCCAGGTGTAGCTGGCTTTTGGGTTTTGAGTATGTTGTGAGATCCTACCTCTTCAATTTATTGTGGATGAGAAGTTGCTGCCTATTTGGTCTAGCCCCTAGCTCTGTGGCACTGGCCTTTAGTAGTATTTATGACCCTTAGTCTCAGTCTTGGCATACCAGGAAGAACAATTGATTAGAACAATTATGTCACCTTGGCTAAAGTAGTACAATCAGCAATAACAATAGCATCAAGCAGCCTAGAAAATGACAAACTGTAATAATTATTAATTTGCTACCTTTAACCATATGAACTAGATTTGTGGTTATATAACAGAATCTAAAACAAACCAGAAAATTATATACAGTTAATATGCCTTCAATATGGTGATTTTACCCTCTCAGAGAAAATTCAAAAGAGGTTAGGGGGAAAAATAGAGAAATAGAAGAAGGGGAAGAGATTAGAAGCAAGGCTGGATAGCCTGGGATTTAGCTCAGTGGTGCCGCCACCTGCCTCGCAAGTGCAAGGTCGCAAGTTCAATCTGCGGTACCAAAAAAAAAGCAAGGCTGGAGAATAAAGGAAGATTCCTTCGGGAAACTGGTGAAGAAGACAGGGCAAGAGAGAAGGAAGAAATAACAGAACAGAACAACAACAACAAAAAACCTAGAAACAATGTTCACACTCATAAAAAACAAGAACAAACAAGAAAAAAGCAAAGGAAAAAAATGTCCACATCAAGGTGTGTCTCTGCAGTCACTGGTAGACAAATTGGGATTTGTGTTGATTAATCCCAGCAAGCTAGCCATACATTTATGGCAGGGAAGTGGAAAATCCTAGCAAGCCTGCACTGTTAGTTCCACTGAAGTTCAGGCTGGTTTCTGGCTGTGAGGCTGGAACCCAATTTGTTCAGCTTGCAGCACTCTGTGTGTCTCTTGCCAGCTTGAACTCTGCTCTCTGCCAGCTTGGACTGGGTTCCTTGACCTCTTGCTGACTTGAACTCAGTTCTACCTCATCCTGATGCTGGGAGCCACTAGATGGAGCCAGCCTGCAGCTGCTCTGAATTCTTAGCTCGGTTGGCCCCTCTCCAAGATGGCGACTGGCCAATCACCCTCTCCTGGGGGACATCTGAACCCCAGTAACTCACCAGCCATCACAGTCTGCTGTGTCCACTGCTCTGTTCTGCTGGTGTGTTTCTCCTCAGAGGCCTTTGGGGTCGTCAGTAGTCACTGTGTCTGCAGGTTTGAGCTACCCCTCCCATGCAGCAAGTCAGGGCTTGGAGAAAGCACTGCTTGCTACCTCTTCTTTCTGTGTTGAGGTCTCTTTGCTCTCCCAGTGGGCTTCAGTTCTCACTTTGGATCCTTGCTGGGTTTCAGGGACCCACTTCCCTCCTTGTCTTCCTCACATTGCTGTATTCCAGCATCTGGACACCAAATCTTGCAGAGGCTGTTTCTCTGCTGTTCACCACTCCGCCATCTTCCTGGAAGTTCATTCTAGTATTCAGTTCAGCGTAATACAGGCCTGCATCCTAGTCTCTTCCCATAAGAACACCAGTCACATTGAATTAGGACCCACTCGTCATTTTAAACCAGTTACCTCTTTAGAGACCTTAGCTCCTAAATAGCAAGGCACTGCTTTTTTTTTTTTTCTCAGCATCATTATAACCCAAAGAGGAGCAGGGCAAAGAGGCACACACTTATCATCCCAGCACTCTGGGACACTGAAGCAGGAGGATTACAAGTTTGAGGTTACCCTGGTCAATTTAATGACTTAGTGAGACCAGTTTGTAGAGGTTTCAGTCCATAGCCAGCTGGTTCCAAGGCAGGGCAGTACGGGAGAGGGGCAACACAGAGGAGAAACAGCCCATGGCAGGGCAGGCAGAAAGCAGCCAGCATCAAGCAGCAGGCCTGCATGTGTGTATGTGTGTGTGTGAGTGTGTGTGTATGAGCACCTTCAAACTTCTTTCCTTTCTTCATACTACTTGGGGCCTATTTTTGTGTCTATTGTTTATTGGATTTTAAGAAAGAAATTGAGGTTTAGATTGGAACATTTCAGGTGCCTCTCACAGCTGATATTCTGTTCATGAATCCCATCACCTTGAAACTTAGGATTTGAACATGTGAATTTTGGAGGGACACAAATAGTCTGTGACACTCATATGGTTTAAAAATATGTCAGTAATTTGCTGGCTTGTCAGGAAATGTTTATTCTTAAATGTTTGAAAATATAATATAGGGCCAAACCCTACATCTTCACCTTTTCCCTTGATTTTTAAATCTTCAGTGTATGGGAACACTATATATTTGCTTAAAATTAATAAATTCTGTGGTGCCAAGAATCTTATGAATAGGGCATAACTAAGTGGTAGGGGAAAATGGTGGAAAAGTGGACATGGTGCACCTCCCCCTTTATAATTATAGCTGCTTGGAATTGGTGGCCACTTTTGAAGCTTTAGGGGGCAATGTCAAAGGCCCAGGAGAGGAATAACCAGTGACTGTTGTTAGCATTTCGTCCAAGGCCGTTACATTGTTAATCTAGGTCATCTAAAAATAAGAACATTACCAGTAAGAACATTACCATAGCTAGTTTCTAGAGGCAGTATTCTGTTGGGGATCCTTAAAAGAGAGCTGCATGTTTCTATGAGAAAAATCCCTAGGAAGGAGAGGGAGGTCAATATTTACTCAATGTAGTTGTGAATATAACAGCCCGGTGAGGAAGATCATGATTCCAGGTGGACTTTGGACAGTCCTGTTGTTTCTGCCTGTTGCTAGTCTAGTAAAGGAGGAAAGCTCAGCTAAAAAAATAAACTTGCCTATCTCTGATCCTGTTTGTCATTTAGAGATGTCAGGGTTAGTCATGAGAGTATGCAAATATCACTCTGGCTGGAGAATAGGTCTTTAATGTAAACTGCCTTAAAGGCAGATACACTGAGTGATTCTACTGGGTTCTGTTCTAGTTGGCATTGCTTCATTCAGTAGGTAATGAATATTTAACTGTGTTTTAAAATTAGAATTCTGGCACATGGCAGGTGCTCCGTACATGCCTGCTGCTGCAGTCATTATCATTATTTCCAGATGTCTCCTGGCTACTAAATGCCAGCTGCTGGCTAGAACCTGTTGACATTGCTAACAGTCTTCACTGGAAGTCTGCAAAATCCCATTATGAATGACCTAAAACAGTCGAGATGATCCTGTGGTTTTCTTTCCTTACTCTGTTAATACAATGAATTACAGCAGGTTTTTTTGTTTTGTTTTTTTTTTTTTGGTTTTTTGTACTAGGGATTGAACCCAGGGCCTTCATATTGAGCTACCTGTCCAGCCTTTTTAAAAAAAAAAAAATTATTTATTTATTTATTTATTTATTTTGGAACTAGGGATCGAACTCAGGACCTTGTGCTTGCAAGGGAGGTGGCAGCGGAACCACTGAGCTAAATCCCCGGCCCAGCAGTTGATTTTTTGTAATACTGATTTTCAGATGTTAAACCAGCCTTCTCTTAGATCAACCCCAGTTGGTCATGTCGTATTACTCTTTTCATACACTTCCAGACTCAATTTGCTCATATATTGGTAAGGATCTGTGGGCTACTGTTTGTGGGAAAGCTCTTTAGTAGACATAGAGCTACTCAGATCTGTTTTCTCTTCTGAAGTTGCTTTTGGCTCTATGGCTTGCTGTGCTTCCAGGCAGGAAGCTGGGACAATTTAGTGTTCCCCTCATTTATTTCCACTTCTTACTGTCACAGCCCTGTGTTGCCTGCTTCCAGTGTCTGAAAACATTCATTTTGTATACTTCATCCATCTTTCTAGTTGTTTCTGGCAGAAGGGTGAATCTGGGCTCTGTTCTGCCTAATGCGAAGTGGAAGATACATAAACATTTTAGTCGCTGAAGAGGACAACACATTGTGCTGCTTCTGGTTGTGTCTCAGCCAGATCTATCAGCTTTGACTTGAAACTGTAGATAAGTTTCACAGGACTCAGTCTGCCTTTGAATCTTTGAATCAATTCCAAATTATAGTATAGCCATCATTCAGAGAAATGTGTTATTACTTTGTTTTAGAAATTGAACTTCAAGACTAAAATTTGTTTTTCTGTCCACTTAAGTTTCCTTCAGCATTTGAGTTTAATGAACTATTCTTGATGACAATTCTGGATCACCTTTATAGCTGTCTCTTTGGGACCTTTCTGTGCAACTGTGAACAAGAGCGATTCAAAGAGGTAAGTAGTTTTGCTTCCCCTGTGGCCCAGGCACCTTTCCCAGTAAGGGCTTCTGGACCTGCTGCTCTAGACGCCCGCCCAGGGTTCTGGCAGCCCCAGCACAAATATCTTTATAGGGCTGGGACCCGTGAGCCCACGGCTCTCTAGAGAGTAGGACAGAATCCATGCTCCCTAGGGCCCAATGTGATGGAATCCGTTAATTTCTCAATGAAAAAGAAAAAAGGTAAATTTCTTGGTATATGAATTATATCTAAATAAAAGCATTAAAAATAAAACAAAAAAAGTGGAAGAACAAAGTTCATATATTAGAATTTAAACTGTATAGGAGGGAGTCCTAGAGAAGAAGAGACTAAGGGGTGAAAGGGAGAAGAGGTTGATCCGGGGGGACAATCAAAATATATTACCTGCATGTATGAGTCTGCCAAAATGAAACCCCATTAATCTATATAACTAGTAGGCAATAATAAAATAAAGTTTTTAAAGAATTTAAATTATGGGGGCCGGGGATTTAGCTCAGTGGTTCTGCCGCCTGCCTCGCAAGCACAAGGTCCTGAGTTTGATCCCTGGTACCAAAAAAATAATTTAAATTATGGATTTATCTGGTTTTGGGGGTACAAGATTTAATCTCCATTTAAAAAGTCAGGTCTCTTGAGATACAATTTTTATACCATGAAATTCAATCATCTGTCAGACACAGCTACTCAGGAGCCTGAGGTGGGGAGATTGCTTGAGTCCACAAGGTTGAAACCAACCCCAGGCAATGTGGTGAGACCCTATCTTAAAATAAATAAAAGTAAAATTCACTCATCTAAAATGTACAATTCAGTGGCTTTAGGATATTCATAGATCTTGCACCACCACCAATATCTAATTTCATAAAATGTTTATCACCCACAAAAGAAACCCCTGATCCATTATCGGTCACTTTTCATTCCCCTTGGACGCTGGCAACCACTAATCTGCTTTCTGTCTTTATGAGTTTGCATATTTTGGACATTTCACATAAATGGAGTCATTTAAGGGGTGGACTTTTATGAATGACTTCCTCCAAGTAGCACTCGGTGTTTTCAAGGTTCACTCATGTCAGAATTTCATTCCTTTTTATGGTGAAGCAACATTGCATTGTGTGACTGGACCACATTATATTTATCCATTCATCAGTTGATAGAAATTTGGGTAGTTTCACTTTTTGGCTCTTGTGAATAATGCTGCTATAAATACTCATGCACAAGTCTTTGTGTGGACATATGCTTTCATTTCTCCTGGGTACAAATCTAGGAACGGAATTGCTGGGTTGTACAGTAACTCTGCATCTAACCTATTAAAGAAACAGACTGCTTTCCAAAACATCTGTAGCATTTTACATGCCTACTAATAGTGTCTAAGGTTCCAATTTCTCCATACTTCAGCAACACCTATTTTCCTTTAAAAAAAAAAATCCTAGTGGTAGTATGGTATGGCTTCTTGAAATACGTCTTATTAGTGCCTATTCATTTTTTTGTATTAAATTCTTTTATTGGTACATTGTAGGTATACAACACAATTACATTTCTCATTGGGAATTGTACCTTTACATAATGCATCTT